>JAKLTH010000056.1:1200000-1726799 GCA_025175895.1 Wurfbainia villosa | reverse complement strand
ATTCTATCAATGTTCATTTGAGTCTCTCGAGCCTCCTCAAGCTCGACGACACTCCCACTGCTTTCTTGCAAGAGAAACTCTTTCTAGAAACACAAAGATGCCTTGAAACAAACACCTTTGTTCCACAGATGATAGAATTGGTAACCCTTGTTTCCTTAGGGTATCCAATAAATAGACATTTATCGACTTAGCATCCAATTTGTCTGACATACGCTTCACATAAGCAGACAACCCCATATCTTCAAGTAAGATACATGAGGTTTCTTACTATTCCATATCTCATATGGAGTAGCCGAGACTACCTGTAGGCATTCTGCTTAACAAGTAAACAAATTGTCAAGTGCATAGCCCCAAAAGGACTTGGGAAGAGTCGCATGATTCATCATTGACCGACCATGTCCAACAAGGTCCTAAGACACGCCTCTCGATACACCATTATGTCAGGTGTATAGGCGGAGTCCATCGAGACAATATACCATTGTCTCTTAGATAATCAAGAAACTCTGACTTAAGTATTCACCACCTCGATCCGATCAAAGTATTTTAATACTTTGTCATGTTGTTTCTCTACTTCATTTCTAATTCTTTGAACCTTTCAAAGGCTTCAGACTTGTGTTTCATCAAGAACACATACCCAAACCGTGAGTGATCATCTGAAGGTAATGAAGTAGCTATAGCCTCCTAAAGCTTGAGTTGACATAGGTCCACATACATCAAGATGTATTAGACCTAGTAACTCTCCCACTCGCTCACCTTTCCAAGAAAAGGTAACTTAGTCATCTTGCCTTTAAGCATGATTCTGCATGTATCGTATGAATCCAATTCAACGATTCCGCATTCCTACATCGTGTAATTCGACATGCATTCTTGCTTACATGGCCAAGACGCATAATGCCACATGTAGGAGTCTATTTGATTATCCTTCGAGCACGCTTGTTGCTCGCTCGATATTGAAAAATGTCACCGATACGCCCAACGATAAACACCATTGCTTAAAGTTCCATCCATAAAGAACTCCATTCAAAGTTATGTAACAACAATTGTTACTAAAAGTCAAATGGTAAACCCATTTCTATTTAAACAAGAAATAGAAATGATGTTCTTTATCAACGAAGGAACATAAAAGCAATTGTCCAAATTCTAAGACAAGTCCCCAGTAGGAGTTTCAATAAATACGCTCTGATGGCGAGTGCAAAGAACCTTTGCTCCATTCCCAACACGTAAATTTGACTCTCCTCGAAGTCTTCTTCTATTCCTTAGCCCATGTATGTCATTACATATATGTGAGCCACACCCAGATCCAATACCCAAGTGTCTGAGGAAATAGAATGACAATCAATAAAGAAGATTTCTGAAGAAGATGGGGCATCTGATGCCTTATCCTTCTTCACGGACTCAAGATAAATCTTGCACTTTATTCGCAAATGGCCCTACTTGCCATAATGATGGCAAGTTCCCTTTTGAGCTGGTTCTGCCTTTTTAGCCTTTTTCTTCTTCCCCTTCTGTTGTTCCTTTGACTCCCTCTTAGAACCTTTCTTCGAGGAATCAACTAACAACACCGCCCTCGCCATGCTTCTAAAGGCTCCACAGCTTCAAAGATATGAGCAAGACAGATGAACCTTCTTGCATCTTAGAGGTGAAGAGGAGCTGAGACTTCAACCTTTCAATCTCACTTGCTTATCAAACAACTCATAAAGATGAAGGATCACGATATGAGCATCCATATGCTCATGTCGCTTTCAGAGCTTGGGTTCCATCGCTAGCATGATGCAACTTGTCGTAATCACCACATGTTTCGATAGACCAACAATTGGTCCGGAGTTACATCATCACTAGGATGGGCGGAAGAGGCGCTGAGGACATACAAGCTTTTCACCTTGAGAACAATTCTCAAGTTTCTAAGCCACCCAAGAAGTTCGCCCTACTAATTTATTCGAATTCAAAATGGAACGCAAATTAAAAGACAACATGATCAATTTTAGAAATACAAAACGAGCATATATGAGAAAGATGATTTTTAAAATGCATCAATATACATTTATAAATCCCATTCATTTTTCGAATTTCAAAAACCCCAAAATCACTTCGGGAGATCGTAGGTCCATCTCCGAATGGCTGATATCCATCATAGTTATGAACAACCTTGGAGAGAGTCCAACAAGCCATTCATAACTACGACGGTAGGTATCATCTATACCGATTGCATATCACGTATATGCAATTATCACAATGTGCTATCAACTAATTGAATGTTCACACATACGTTGAGTTGTTAACACATTAACAAGTATGCATCATATGCATAGCACCCAACTTCACCTCCCTTTACATCGACCTTGGAGAGAGTCCAACAAGCCGATGCTCCAGGTTAAAGCCAACCCATTAATCGGGAAATAGTTTTAATATGGTTAGAGCGCATTCAACCAATTAGCCCAGCTTGGAGAGAGTCCAACAACCAAAGCTAACGATTGACCTCTGACTCTTACCATATTAGTATTAAACTATTCCATGGTTTGAACATGTTCGGATTCGAGCCGGGCTTGGAGAGAGTCCAACAACCCAAACAAGAAACGAAACTCTGGTTCTAACCATATTAATGGAAGGTGTAGGCTTTAATATTGTTTAAGGGTTTTTATGTCTCATCCTCTTTGCATGCAAATAACTATTATCTACATGGCATGACATACATGGCATACATCTACATGTCACGACACGCATGGCATAATGTTATGCATCTAATGCAATTACATGGCATACAATTATGTCATGTATATAATTTCCTTATATGTCATAACTATTTATGGAAATAAAATATATTTAAGATTTGATTCTCCAAATTAAATCATAATTAAATTAGGAAACAAATTTCCAAATCTAATCACATATTTTATTCATGGAATTATTTGATTAAGGAAAATCTATTTAGGAAACCAATTTCCTAAATCATTAAAACTACTTATGGAAATTAAAATATTTTAAGATTTGATTCTCCAAATCAAATCATGATTAAATTAGGAAACAAATTTCCAGAATCTAATCAAATATTTTATTTATGGAAAATATCAATTTCCATAAATACTTCCAACTTTCCAAAAGTGGAAGATTTCCATAAATACTTCTAGACTTTCCAAAATTGAAAAATTTCCATAAATACTTCTAAATTTCCAAAATTAGAAAATTTCCAGAAATACATTATGACTATCGCAAACCATTTTTACGATTATGTCAAACACAACCTGGGCTCGATAATCAAGTTGTTTCGCAAGACATGCGGTGTGTGTTCGATCACGTTTCGTAAACATGAAAACAATGAAGCAATAAAAATAATAAATCTACATTTATTACAACACACACAATACATGCATATTACAACAAGTGTAGACATAATCGTAAATTTAAATTTGCAATAAAGGAAATTTATCTACGTTATACCTTTCAGATGACGTAGCGGAACGCATCAACCGAACGATCCTCGTAAGAATCGCTCTATCCGTGATCCACGCCGAAGTTCCTCGATGACTTCGCTAAGCCACGAGCTTCGCACGGGTTACTAGCCTCGTGTTGAAGACGACGTGATCGAGATGATCACGATCCAATCCAAATTCGATCCTAAAACGAGTTCTCAAAACTCGCTTCTCCGAGAGGTATTCGCCAACCAATTGACGAATCCTTCGCCTCCACTAGAGAGGATTACCGGAGATCAAATCCTCGTAAGTTAGCCGATGTCGAGCTCAACCGCCGCCCAAACGATGCCCGACGAGGAGAACAAGCTGTCCAGAAAAACTGACAGCTTTGTTGGAGGAGATAGGCGCCCGCAAACCAATGAAAGAAAACGCTCACCTTCAAGCCAAACCTATAGGAGATCACAGGAGGGTCGCCGGAGGATCACGCTTGGTCGCCGCAAGGAGCGGACCGGCACAGACAAGTCAAGCGACAAAGGAGGTTGGGCGGCAACTCCCTCAATGGGGTGGGCGGCAACTCCTTGCTAGGGTTTTTGGATTAGGGCTTAATTATCCCTTAAGCCCTCTTTTATAGAGAACTACTTCTCTTAATGGTTATTGGATCATAACCATTAGGCCCGTTAACCCGCTCCATTAAGATAAGTTAAAATAAACCAAACCATGATGGTTTATTTTAAGTTAAAACGAACCGAACCAACTTTTGGTTCATTCGTTTAAAATAAACCAAACCCTTTGGTTTATTCTCATCCATTTGATTAGAACCCAACCATTTTGATTCATCCATTACATCTTCATAAGACACGGCCCATCCACGCTTCCATTGAGACTGAAACGATTTCATGCTCGCTTTATGTTTGGTCCAACCAAACCTAGTTTCTCTCGGTCTGAGAATCTCATTCTCAAGCTCATTTTAAATCCTTTGGATTACGCTGATTGTGCGTGTGACCAAATAGATTCTCGGTTTATGTTGGCCGTCTATAATTAACCATTAATTATAGAACGATCATGAGTGGCACCTAGTAGTACATCATGATCCCCAATTAACCGAAAAGATCAACGGTTGATCCAGAACTATTTCTGAAACCCTTCAGCAACTCGAATGATTCGTGCCCCATTCCCTTCACTCATCTTATACCCACTTGGTTCAGGACATGGTCTATTGTGTCAGTCCCCACTAGGCTGACTACGTCACACCTAGCCCAAGTATCATTTCCTCGTCCTACGAATTCTAGTTACTGCACATGTATCGAAGAGTACCTTACTCTTAACTTGTAATGCTTTGGCCAAAGACTTTAGTAACAATCCGACGAGAGGCCTTGGGTATACATCTCCTCGCAAGGAGTGGTGAATCCTTTATAGGCTATTCAAACACCTTCGATCACTTCGACTTATACCCAATCATCCCGGGTCCACATCTCCTTAGAGATGCTTGCTTAAGATGTCAAAGCATAAGTCTCTATGATCAAGATGACTTGAATACCACAACTCAAAGGAACATCGCACTTAAGCCACAGTAAGAACTTCATTGACATATCTATATATGCAGAGAACCATATGAAGTCTTATGGCTGGTCACTCCAATGAACTAGTTACCATAACTAGCATCCACGATTAACTGTTAGTAATATATGAGAGATGTCCTAAGGCAATCGCCTTATGTATGAACCATTTATATGATAAATGAAGATTCACTATTTGAGTATACATGTTTTATGTATTTGATTTGATCTTAAACTCATTTACTGAATGTCCACGATACGATTCACAGCATGAGAGAATTTGTGATTGGATCACAACTAGTGAGTATCTCTACATGTGTAATTGTGATGTATCAGAATTATCCCTAGTCGATGAGTTGATGGATTTGGACACCATCAATTCTGTCGAGACTAGCACGAGGTATACTCCTTGGTGTATCCAAGCAGCTGATTCTCACTGGCTGGAGACATAGTGATGTCCGGAGTTAATCGTGGATGCTAGTTATGGTAACTAGTTCATTGGAGTGACTAGCCGTAAGACTTCATATGGTTCTCTGCATATATAGATATGTCAATGAAGTTCTTACTGTGGCTTAAGTGCGATGTTCCTTTGACTTGTAGTATTCAAGTCATCTTGATCATAGAGACTTATGCTTTGACATCTTAAGCAAGCATCTCTAAGGAGATGTGGACCCGAGATGATTGGGTATAAGTTGAAGTGATCGAAGGTGTTTGAATAGCCTATAAAGGATTCACCACTCCTTGCGAGGAGATGTATACCCATGACCTCTCGTCGGATTGTTACTAAAGTCTTTGGCCAAAGCATTACATGTTTAGAGTAAGGTACTCTTCGATACATGTGGAGTAACTAGAATCCGTAGGACGAGGAAATGATACTTGGGCTAGGTATGACGTAGTCAGCCTAGTGGGGACTGACACAATAGACCATGTCCTGAACCAAGTGGGTATAAGATGAGTGAAGGGAATGGGGCACGATTCATTCGAGCTACTGAAGGGTTTCATAAATAGTTATGGATCAACCGTTGATCTTTTCGGTTAATTGGAGATCATGATGTACTACTAGGTGCCACTCATGATCGTTCTATAATTAATGGTTAATTATAGACGGCCAACATAAATCGAGAACCTATTTGGTCACACGCACAACGAGCGTAATCCAAAGGATTTAAAACGAGCTCGAGAATGGGATTCTCAGACCGAGAGAAACTAGGTTTGGTTGGACCAAACATAAAGCGAGCATTAAATCGTTTCAGTCGCAATGGAAGCGTGGATGGGCCGTGTCTTATGAAGACATAATGGACAAACCAAAATGGTTTGGTTCTAATCCAATGGAGGAGAATAAACCAAAGGGTTTGGTTTATTTTAAACGAATGAACCAAAAGTTGGTTCGGTTCGTTTTAACTTAAAATAAACCATCATGGTTTGGTTTATTTTAACTTATCTTAATGGAGCGGGTTAACGGGCCTAATGGTTATGATCCAATAACCATTAAGAGAATTAGTTCTCTATAAAAGAGGGCTTAATGGATATACTTGCCGCCCACCCCATTGAAGGAGTTGGCGCCAACTCCATTGCCGCCCATTGCTCCTCCAACCGCGCATCCGTAAGGTTGCTTCCTTCCTCCCCGCGCCGAGCTGCTGCCGGTTAGTGCTCCGTGATCTCCTTCAAGTTTGGCATCAAGGTGAGCTCTATCTCCTTGGTTGGCCGGCGCTATCACTTCCACCAAAGCTGTCCAGTTTTCTGGACAGCTTGTTCTCTCTCGCCGGAGCGCGCTTGACGACGGTTAGAGCTCCGACAGTGGATAACTTACCGGGATTCGATCTCCGTAATCCTCTGAGGTAGAGGACGAAGGATCTGCCAATCGGTTGACGAATACCTCTCCGGAGAAGCGAGTTTTGAGGACTCGCTTTGGATCCGAATTTGGATTCGATCGTGATCATCTCTCGATCACGCCGCCTTCAACACGAGGCTAGTAACCCGCACGTAAGACGGCTCGTGGCTTAGCGGAAGTCATCCCGAGGAACTCGGCGTGATACGGATAGAGACGATTCTAGCGAGGATCGCTCCGTTGATGCCGTTCCCGCTACACGCCATAATGAAAGGTATAACGTAGATAAATTTCCTTTTATTGCAAATTTAAATTTACGGTTATGTCTACACTTGTTGTAATATACATGCGTGTGTTGTGTGTGTTGTAATAAATGTAGATTTATTATTTTTATTGCTTCCGCCGTGTTCATGTTTACGAAACGTGATCGAACACACACATCATGTGCCTAAACCCAACAAAGGGTATCAGAGCTCAGTTGTGTTTCGACATAATCGTAAAAATGGTTTTGCGATAGTCATAATGTATTTCTGGAAATTTTCTAATTTTGGAAATTTAGAAGTATTTATGGAAATTTTTCAATTTTGGAAAGTCTAGAAGTATTTATGGAAATCTTCCACTTTTGGAAAGATGGAAGTATTTATGGAAATTGATATTTTCCATAAATAAAATATTTGATTAGATTCTGAAAATTTGTTTCCTAATTTAATCATGATTTGATTTGGGAAATCAAATCTTAATATATTTTATTTCCATAAGTAGTTTTAATGATTTAGGAAATTGGTTTCCTAAATAGATTTTCCTTAATCAAATAATTCCATGAATAAAATATGTGATTAGATTTGGAAATTTGTTTCCTAATTTAATTATGATTTGATTTGGAGAATCAAATCTTAAACATATTTTATTTCCATAAATAGTTATGACATATAAGGAAATATATACATGACATAATTGTATGTCATGTAAATGCATTAGATGCATAACATTATGTCATGCGTGTCGTGACATGTAGATGTATGTCATATCATGTAGATAATAGTTATTTGCATGCAAAGAGGATGAGACATAAAAACTCTTAAACAATATTAAAGCCTACACCTTCCATTAATATGGTTAGAACCAGAGTTCCATTTCTTGTTTGGGTTGTTGGACTCTCTCCAAGCCCAGCTCGAACCCGAACATGTTCAAACCATGGAATAGTTTAATACTAATATGGTAAGAGTCAGAGGTCAATCGTTAGCTGTGGTTGTTGGACTCTCTCCAAGCTGGGCTAATTGGTTGAATGCGCTCTAACCATATTAAAACTATTTCCCGATTAATGGGTTGGCTTTAACCTGGAGCATCGGCTTGTTGGACTCTCTCCAAGGTCGATGTAAAGGGAGGTGAAGTTGGGTGCTATGCATATGATGCATACTTGTTAATGTGTTAACAACCCGATGTATGTGTTAACATTCAATTAGTTGATAGCACATTGTGATAGTTGCATATACGTGATATGCAATCGGTATAGTTGATACCTACCATCGTAGTTACGAATGGCTTGTTGGACTCTCTCCAAGGTTGTTCATAACTATGATGGATATCAGCCCATTCGGAGATGGACCTACGATCTCCCGAAGTGATTTTGGGGTTTTTGAAATTCGAAAAATGAATGGGATTTATAAATGTATATTGATGCATTTTAAAATCATTTTCTCATATGATCGCTTTGTATTTCTAGGTCAATAAATTGATCATGACGCTTGAATTTGGCGCGCACTATTTCGATTCGAACAAACCGATCGGGCCTAACTTCGGATCGCTTAGAAACCCGAGAATTGTTCTCAAGGCGAAAAGCTTGCATATGTCCTCAAGAGCCTCTTCGATCTTCTAAGGACGATGCAACCTGCATCAAATATTGGTCTATCGGCATGTGGCGATTCTCGAGGGCGCAGTTGCATCATGCTAGCGGCGATGGTACCGAGCCGAAAAAGAAGCATGAGCATATGGATGCTAATACTATGGTCTTCCATCTTCATGAGTTGTTCGATGAGCAAGCGAGATCCGAAAGGTTCGAGGTCTCTAGGCTCCTCTTCACCACGAAGATGCAAGAAGGTTCGCTCAGAGTGCGCTTTGTGCTAAAGATGAACGGGTACATCGAGCGGCTAGCCACCTCGGTTTTGTGATGGATCATGAGTTAAGTATTGACTTAATTCTGCATTGTTTGCCCAAGAGTTTCTATAATTTGTGATGAACTATCTGATGAACAAATTAGAATCCACCATTCCCGAGCTCCTCAATATGTCAAGACTGGAGCCTTCGCAAGCATGAGGAGAAGGCGGTTCATAGTTGATTCTCAAAGAAAGGTTCTAAGAGGAAGGCAAAAGAATGTAAGAAAGGAAAGAACAAAAGGCAAAGAAGGCGGAAAACTAAGAAAAGGGCACTTGCCATCATCATGTGGCAAGGAAGGCCATCGAAGAAACGCAAGATTTATCTTGAGTCCATGAAGAAGAAGAAGGCATCCGATGCCCCATCCTCTTCGTATCTTCGTTATTGATTGTCATTCTATTTCCTTAGACACTTGGGTATTGATACTAGGTGTGGCTCACATATATGTAATGACATACAGGGGCTAAGGAATAGAAGAAGACTTGTCAGAGGGGAGTCAAATTTACGAGTTGGCAATGGAGCAAAAGTCACGCTCGCCATCGAACTTATTTGGTCAAGCTCTAGTGGACTAGTCTTAGAACTGACAATTGCTATTATGTTCCTTCTCTAATAAAGAACATTGTTTCTATTTCCTGTTTAAATAGAAATGGTTTCCATTTGACGTTTAGTAACAATTGTTGTTATATAACTTTGAATGGCGTACTTTATGGAACTGGAACTTTGAGTAATGGCATTTATACGTTGGACGTATCCAGTGACATTTTCAATATCGAAGCGAGCAACACGCATGCTTGAAAGGATAATCAAATAGACTCCTATACGTGGCATTATCGTCTTGGCCATATAAGCAAGAAACGCATGTTCGAATTACACCGATGTGGAATTCTGGAATCGTTTGAATTGGATTCATACGATACATGCGAATCATGCTTAAAAGGCAAGATGACTAAGTTACCTTTTACTGGAAAAGGTGAACGAGTGGGAGAGTTACTAGGTCTAATACATACTGATGTATGTGGACCTATGTCAACTCAAGCATTAGGAGGCTATAGCTACTTCATTACCTTCACCGATGATCACTCACGGTTTGGGTATGTGTTCTTGATGAAATACAAGTCTGAAGCCTTTGAAAGGTCCAAAGAGTTTAGAAATGAAGTAGAGAAACAACATGACAAGTGTATTAAAATACTTCGATCGGATCGAGGTGGTGAATACTTAAGTCAGGAGTTTCTTGATTACCTAAGAGACAATGGTATATTGTCTCAATGGACTCCGCCATATACACCACAGCATAATGGTGTATCTGAGAGGCGTAACCGGACCTTGTTGGACATGGTCAGGCCAATGATGAATCATGCGACTCTTCCCAAGTCCTTTTGGGGTTATGCACTTCAGACAGTTGTTTACTTGTTAAACAGAATGCCTACCAAGGTAGTCTCAACTACTCCATATGAGATATGGAATAGTAAGAAACCTCATGTATCTTACTTAAAGATATGGGGTTGTCCTGCTTATGTGAAGAGGACTGTATCAGACAAATTGGATGCTAAGTCTGATAAATGTCTATTTATTGGATACCCTAAGGAAACAAGGGGTTACCAATTCTATCATCCTGTGGAACAAAAGGTGTTTGTTTTAAGGCATGCTGTGTTTCTAGAGAAAGAGTTTCTCTTGCAAGAAAATAGTGGGAGTGTCGTCGAGCTTGAGGAGGCTCGAGAGACTCAAATAGACATTGATGAGATACCTGGTGAAGCACAAAAATGACAACTCATAGTGATGAGCAATCTACGACTTATTGTAACACCACATCTTCAGAGATCCGTAGAACACGCAATATTCCCGAGAGATATGGATTTCTCGTAGTTTAATCGAACGACGTGTTACTCATTGATGATGAGGAGCCTACTAGTTATGAAGAAGTGCCGACAAGTTCGTAAAGGGATAAGTGGCTTGGTGCCATGAAGTCGGAAATGGATTCCATGTATGAAAACTAAGTTTGAACTTGTCGACTCCACCAAGAAATAAAGCCTATAGGGTGCAAGTGGGTTTTCAAGAAGAAAACCGACATGGATGGTAATGTGATTACCTATAAGGTTAGATTGGTGGCGAAAGGATATCGCCAAAAACAAGGTGTTGATTATGACGAAACCTATTCTGTAGCTATGCTTAAATCCATTCGGATGCTCCCGCCATAGCGGCTCATTATGATTATGAGATATGGAAATGGATGTGAAAACAGCTTTCCTTAATGGAAACTCGCCGAGGACGTGTATATGATACACCGAGGGTTTCACATCGCTGATAAAACCAAGGTATGCAAATTGCGACGGTCCATTTATGGATCAAGCAAGCATCCAGAGTCGAATATCCGCTTTGATGAGACCATCAAAAGTTTGATTTCTCACAAAATCCGCATTTAACCTTGTGTGTACAAGAAGGTTAGTGGGAGGCAATGTGTTCCTAGTATTATATGTCGATGACATACTACTTATAGGAAACGATGTTTCAATCTTACAATGCTTAAGGTTTGGTTATCCAAGACATTCTCCATGAAAGACCGGGAGAAGCAACCTACATCCTCGGATTAAGATCTATAGAGATAGATCAAACGTTGCTTGGTCTTTCGCATCTACATATATAGACCGAGCAAATAGGTTTAGCATGTCGAATCCAAGAAAGGTTTCCTACCCATCGCATGGGATACACCTTTCAAGTCTATGTGTCCGCGCACGTAAGATGAGAGGATTTGCATGAGTAAGATTCCCTATGCATCCGCAATAGGATCTATCATGTATGCTATGTTATGTACGAGGCCCGATGTATCGTATGCCCGAGTGTCACGAGCAGATACTGTGATGATCCAGAATGGATCATTGGGTGGCTGTTAAGACGATCCTTAAGTACTTAAGAAGAACTAAGGATGTGTTCCTAATATATGGAGAAGGGTACATGGTGATACGTGGGTATACGGATGCCAGCTCCAGACAGACAAGGATGATTCCATGTCTTAGTCTGGGAATGTATTCACCTAGAATGGAGGCGCAATAAGTTGGAAAGGTTCCAAGCTTGACACTATAACGGATTCTGCCACTAAGGCAGAATACGTTGCAGCTTTGGAAGCAGCAAAGGAAGTGGTTTGGATCAAGAAGTTCATCTCTGAACTTGATGTGGTCTCATCAATGATCTAAACATGTGCTTCGCCGCTATCATCTTATCAGAGAGATCATCAGTAGGAACGAAATACAAATCGAGAAAATTCCCACTGAAAGGAACTTAGCGGATCCCTTGACTAAGGCATTACCTCAAAATAAGTTTGAGGGTCATGTTCGAGCTTATGGTATTGGATACCGTAGCGATTGGCATTAGGCCAAGTGGGAGTCTGTTAGTAATATATGAGAGATGTCCTAAGGCAATCGCCTTATGTATGAACCATTTATATGATAAATGAAGATTCACTATTTGAGTATACATGTTTTATGTATTTGATTTGATCTTAAACTCATTTACTGAATGTCCACGATACGATTCACAGCATGAGAGAATTTGTGATTGGATCACAACTAGTGAGTATCTCTACATGTGTAATTGTGATGTATCGGAATTATCCCTAGTCGATGAGTTGATGGATTTGGACACCATCAATTCTGTCGAGACTAGCACGAGGTATACTCCTTGGTGTATCCAAGCACCGATTCTCACCGGGCCGGAGACATAGTGATGTCCGAGTTAATCGTGGATGCTAGTTATGGTAACTAGTTCATTGGAGTGACCACCGTAAGACTTCATATGGTTCTCTGCATATAGATATGTCAATGAAGTTCTTACTGGCTTAAGTGCGATGTTCCTTCGACTTTGTATTCAAGTCATCTTGATCATAGAGACTTATGCTTTGACATCTTAAGCAAGCATCTCTAAGGAGATGTGGACCCGGATGATTGGGTATAAGTCAAGTGATCAAGGTGTTTGAATAGCCTATAAAGGATTCACCACTTGCGAGGAGATGTATACCCATGGCCTCTCGTCGGATTGTTACTAAAGTCTTTGGCCAAAGCATTACATGTTTAGAGTAAGGTACTCTTCGATACATGTGGAGTAACTAGAACTGTAGGACGAGGAAATGATACTTGGGCTAGGTGTGACGTGTCACTTAGTGGGGACTAACACAATAGACCATGTCCTCAAACCAAGTGGGTATAAGATGAGTGAAGGGAATGGGGCACGATTCATTCGAGCCATCAAGGGTTTCGTAAATAGTTCGATCAACCGCTGATCTTTCGCTTAATCGGGGATCATGATGTACTACTAGGTGCCACTCATGATCGTTCTATAATTAATGGTTAATTATAGACGGCCAACATAAATCGAGAACCTATTTGGTCACACGCACAACGACCGTAATCCAAAGGATTTAAAACGAGCTCGAGAATGGGATTCTCAGACCGAGAGAAACTAGGTTTGGTTGGACCAAACATAAAGCGAGCATGAAATAGTTTCAGTCGCAATGGAAGCGTGGATGGGCCGTGTCTTATGAAGACATAATGGATGAACCAAAATGGTTTGGTTCTAATCCAATGGAGGAGAATAAACCAAAGGGTTTGGTTTATTTTAAACGAATGAACCAAAAGTTGGTTCAGTTCGTTTTAACTTAAAATAAACCATCATGGTTTGGTTTATTTTAACTTATCTTAATGGAGCAGGTTAACGGGCCTAATGGTTATGATCCAATAACCATTAAGAGAATTAGTTCTCTATAAAAGAGGGCTTAATGGATAATTAAGCCCTAATTGAAGAGCCCTAAACCTAGTTGCCGCCCACCCCATTGAAGGAGTTGGCGCCAACTCCATTGCCGCCGCCCATTGCTCCTCCAACCGGCGTCCGTAAAATTGCTTCTTCCCGCCAAGGCCGAACTGCTGCGATTAGTTAGTGCTCGTGATCTCCTTCAAGTTTGGCATCAAGGTGAGCTATCTCCCTTGGTTGGCCGACGCCTATCACCTCCACCAAAGCTGTCCAGTTTTCTGGACAGCTTGTTCTCCTCTCGTCGGAGCGTCGTTTGGACGACGGTTAGAGCTCCGACAGTGGCTAACTTACCGGGGATTCGATCTCCAGTAATCCTCTGAGGTGGAGGACGAAGGATTCGTCAATCGGTTGACGAATACCTCTCCGGAGAAGCGAGTTTTGAGGACTCATTTTGGATCCGAATTTGGATTCGGATCGTGATCATCTCTCGATCACGTCGTCTTCAACACGAGGCTAGTAACCCGTACGAAGACGAAGCTCGTGGCTTAGCGAAGTCATCCCGAGGAACTCGGCGTGGATACGGATAGAGACGATTCTAGCGAGGATCGTTCCGGTTGATGCCGTTCCTGCTACACGTCATACGAAAGGTATAACATAGATAAATTTCCTTTTATTGCAAATTTAAATTTACGGTTATGTCTACACTTGTTGTAATATGCATGTGTGTGTTGTGTGTGTTGTAATAAATGTAGATTTATTATTTTTATTGCTTCCGCTGTGTTCATGTTTACGAAACATGATCGAACACACACATGCCGCGGTGCCCGAAACCCAACATTAACTCCGGACATCACTATGTCTCCAGCCAGTGAGAATCAGCTGCTTGGATACACCAAGGAGTATACCTCGTGCTAGTCTCGACAGAATTAATGGTGTCCAAATCCATCAATTCATCGACTAGGGATAATTCCGATACATCACAATTACACATGTAGAGATACTCACTAGTTGTGATCCAATCACAAATTCTCTCATACTGTGAATCGTATCGTGGACATTCAGTAAATGAGTTTAAGATCTAATCAAATACATAAAACATGTATACTCAAATAGTGAATCTTTATTTATCATATAAATGGTTCATACATAAGGCGATTGCCTTAGGACATCTCTCATATATTACTAACAACCAATTGGGAAGAGAAGGAAAAAACCCTAATTCTTCCAAAGGTTGTCGCCCAAGCCTAATCCCAAACCCTAGCCGCCCAAACAAAAAAAACCTAATCTCCAAGTTCTTGCCGCCCACTCCTAAGCCTCCTTTTATAGAGTTAGGCTTAAGCCTCCTTTTAATCTCCACCGTCGGATCTAGGGATTTAATCTCAACCGTCGGATCTAGAGATTTAATCTAAACCATCGGATCTAGAGATTTAATCTCTACCGTCGGATCTAGAGTTCCATTTTCCACCATCGGATCTAAGCTTCATGAAGGTTTTAATAGGCTACAATAGGGACCATGAGGAGTTGGATCTTGACCAACCAATGGATCAAGCCCACATAAAAGTCCGATCCATTAATGATTATCCATTCCACTAGAGGATTATCATTGATCTACCTCACCAACCCCCATAAATAAATATAGGCTCCATATATTATTTGTACAAATATCTCTCCGTGTTTAAGATCTCGAATGTTCATCAATTAATTAATTTATTGATACTTAATTAATCAACATCTAACTCCATGAGTAGTACCATTCAACCTTATCATCATGCTGGACCAAGTCCACCTGTAGGGTTTATATGATGAACCTTATGAGCTCCTCAAGGGGACATCATCATCCTAATATATAGGACACGGTTTCCTCCTATAATCAATGGCACACCATATAATTAATATCATTTTCCAACTTACCGAGCCTATCGATTTACTCTAAAAATCTCACCCATTGGTAAATCAAAGAAATGAATACTAAGTAAGTATTATTATATCGGGATTAAGAGCATATACAACATAATATCCGAGGTCCGATTCAATTATGTAGTCAGAAATAAATCGAATCACCTCTAAGTCGGTCTTGCTCAATACACACAAAGTGTACTAGTGTAATTCTATGGTCAAGACAAACCAACACAAAATCACACTACAACCATTCCAATGGTTTGTCCATAACCACATCGGTTGTGAGCCTTTACTTATACTCTACAAGGAACTGATAACATGATCTTTCGTGTGACACTACACACCATGTTTTCTACAATGTAATGTATTGGACAATATGCATAACCATAAATATGCAAACAATGATAATGTGATTCTTATTTCAATAAAAAAGATGTTCATACAAAAGATAGATTTTTCAGTATACATCCCAACAAGCGGTATCAAGAAACACATCATTGCTTCCCAAGTTATAAGAATGTTGCGATCCAACATCACCTTTGTGACTACTAATTGTGACTCTACAATATGTGACAATATCCCTCCATCCTTGACATCTAGATTGACCAACTGAGGCATATACCATATCATCCTCGGTACAATCTATATCTTGAACTCCAAGTAGACTCACTCTAATCAAATGAGCTCAATATCTCATATTGACTCCTTTGGGCATGGCCATGCACTTAGTGGTCTCACTCTCTCAAGAATAACGATGTCACTCCCGTTATATAAGAGGGATAGATCCCATCTACATCACTCACATCCCTCCGCATAATTTGCTACATACCCAAAATCGCCTTTATAGTCCACCCAATTACGGGTGACGTTTTACGAAGCCAAAGTCTGCAACCCCTTATGTAGAGAACCATTATGACTTCAGGTCCAAGGACTAATAGTCACATGAGAAATTATATGACACTTATATAACGATCCATGATACTTTCTCATGGGGGGTAATTCAATATACATTTTTAGGCTTGGGAGGACACTCTTCGAAGAGTACATACTTGTACTCCTCAGCTGTCAAGACAATATCAAGATTCCTTTTCAAATCAACATAATTGGGTCCAGTAAGTTTATTCTCTTTTAGTATCACAGCAAGTGGATTTAAAGTCATTTTTGAAAAAGCTAAGAATCACATAGATCAAAACTTTAGATTTCAAAAAATTATTGATTCCTCAAACAATAAAATTTTAAAATCAACCAACACCTCAAAACACCGAGAATATCGTATGCCAAGGTCGTGTGGACGTATACAAATTCTACATTTGTAAGAGGAGGTTTTACCCATTAATTTTACTATCTTGTCAACCTAATTTTTTGACAAATAAAATTAAAAGTTGGTTCTTCTTCAGCCCTACGAATAAAAGCAGTGACTCCGATGGGGAGGATACTCCTATTTGTATCTAAGTGTTCACCATTACTCGGTACCAAGGCAATTATCTCGGGTTATGTGTCTTCCGATGGAGAAGTACACATGCTCCTTAATAATATCCTATAACCATATTCGACCTTGTGATCCGTAAACAAACTCATCCGATGGGGAGGAAGACACTCAGAGCTGACATGCAATTTTATTTGCATCACATGTCAAATCGTAATTGAGGTCGTGGGAATTTATAAAATATCTCTCTCCCATATAGTAATTTAAAATTGAGGAATTTTCCTAGCCTACGACATGCATATCAAACAAGAAGCAATAAATATGAAAAAAATATTTTCCAACTATTATGACTTTTGTCTTTAATATGCCTCCCGTCGTATCGTCATCTCGTCCGCTCCTCCCTACGCCAAGTACAAGCCATCCAGAGATCCGACTGAGAAAAACTATTTTAATTTACATCCATCGATCCTATACTCCACGAAGGATTGTACATGAAATCTAGATCGAAAGTAAATTAAAATAAAAAGAGTGGCTAAACAATATCGTACTTAATTACAAAAATTAAATACTAGCCTCGTCAACCCCGAGGATTCAAATAATATACAAATACACACATACAATCACATACACACTTATGACCATAATAGTTGGATCCTATGCCTGCAACCAAAAAGTTAACCTACGCACATCATACTATTTTCCGGCACATATAATATATGAAAAGTGCATAAAAGTAACCGAATCCTAAACACACAAAATCGAAAACCGTGGCTCTGATACCACTTGAAGATAGGAAACTTCGCTTCCCACTTCAACTCGGTCGCTTGTCCATGGCGATCCCGTCTTCATCCGCGGATTAAAAAAAATTAATCCATGACAAAGAGGGATTACCAAAGCAACCGTTCCATCGTCATGCTATTCGATTAGAGTGATCACTTGAACAAACTTGTTATTTAAGCAACCTACCTCTATTCTTCGAATAGCCGTGGACTAGACGATGTTCGGATTGCTGGTTTTCATGTTTGTATTCGGGGTCTAAGTAAATTTAGCCATATAACAAAACATACAACATACAAAGAAACAAAAGGAAAGCAAAACAAGATTTATACCTCTTGTTTACCTCAAGGTTTTCTATCGTATGTCCTATCCTCCTCTTGGACGTTGTGTGGGCAACGATCCTCCAAGAGATGAAGCCTCCCAGATCTCGAATCTTCCTTTCCTTGTTCGCTCTGAACAAAGGAAGATAATAAGCTCCCTTCTTCTCCTTTCTAGTTCCAGACACAATCGCTTAGGAGAAAGATCAAGCCACCTTCTCTTCTTTGTTGTTGCCGCCGACCACCAAAGAGAGGGAGAAGGAATAATGGGTGTCAGCCAAGAGCTCCAAAGGAAGAACCTTTACCGTTGTTGCCGTCGGCCAAGGAGAAGAATAGGAAGAGGTTGGGCACCGCCCAAAGCAAGGAGGAAGAAGATGGCCGCAGGCTACCAATAGGGAAGAGAAGGAAACAAACCCTAATTCTTCGAAAGGTTGCCGCCCAAGCCTAATCCCAAACCCTAGCAGCCAAACCAAAAAAACCTAATCTCCAAGTTCTTCTTGCCACCCACTCCTAAGCCTCCTTTTATAGAGTTAGACATAAACCTCTTTTTAATCTCCACCGTTGGATCTAGGATTTTAATCTCAACCGTTGGATCTAGAGATTTAATCTCAACCATCGGATCTAGAGATTTAATCTCCACCGTCAGATCTAGAGTTCCATTTTCCACCATCGGATCTAAGCTTTATGGGGGTTTTAATAGGCTACAATAGGGACCATGAGGAGGAGTTGGATCTTGGCCACCCAATAGATCAAGCCCACATAAAGTCCAATCCATTAATGATTATCCATTCCACTAGAGGATTATCATTGATCTACCTCACCAACCCCCATAAATAAATATGGGCTCCATATATTATTTGTATAAATATCTCCCCGTGTTTAAGATCTCGAATGTCCGTCGATTAATTAATTACTGACAATTAATTATTCAACATCTAACTCCATAAATAGTACCACTCAACCTTATCATCATGCAGGACCAAGTCCACACTACTAAAAAAGCTACTTTTAACGACGGTATAAAAATACCGTCGTTATTGATGGTTCAACAACGACCACATTTTGTGCCCGTCGTTAATGCATATACATTAATGACGGTATTTTGTCTCGTCGTTGATACTTTATAAATAACGACGGTTTTTTTTATTTTGGTCGTTATTGTCAAACTTTTAATGACGGTATTTTCTTCCGTCGTTACTGTAAGACCTTTAATGACAAGATTTTTTTTTTCTCATCGTTATTACTTTTTAAATATAAAAAACATAATATTTAAATAAATTATGAAAATTTAATTTTATTTATATTCATTTTGCTGTTTTTTCCATTTTTTTATTAAAAAATATCTTTATTTTATTTCTTTTCTTATATTTTTTCCCTTATTTTTTTTTTCATCTAAATCCATATCAATGTAAAATAGGTTTTAGTTTTCTATCTTCCATTTCTATTGCTGCTCCTTTTCTTTTTCTGTTTATAATCCATCGTCGTTCCATCCTCTTTCTATTTCATTGTTGCTCAAGCATCCATCATCGCTCAAACATCTATCGGTGCAATAAGAACTGATTCGATTAAATACGACAAATAAATAAAATAGAACCAATCTAAATTTTAGTTAGAATAATAATAAAAATAATAATTAAGAATTAAGAAATTTATTTATCAAATTTTTAAAAAATTTTGAGATTTAAATTGAATTTCTTTAATATTTTATGGGAGAGATCGAATAGATTTTTATTGAGTGATTGTTAATTTAGTAAGGTTATAAATAATTAATTAAAATTCGATTATTTAAACCTAGGTTATATTTTATTTTCCTTATTCTTTCTCCCGAGCCGCCCCCAATCTCTCCGGCGCCTTTCGTCTTCTCCATTCACCCGTGCCCCTCTCATCTCCGTCTCGCTAGGTCCTTCCTAGACAACACAGCCAGTTGGAGCCGCGTCGTCTCCGTCTCGTTGTTCGTCTCCGTCCTCTGCCTCTGCATCGTCATAGGGCACTTGTTTGAAGAGAACCGGTGGATCAATGAGTCTATAAGCGCCATCGTAATTGTGAGTTCCAATTCCCTAGCTAGGGCCTGGTCGTTAATATCCCTTGCACATTATGCCACCGAGATATATTGATCCCAAATAGGTGCTAGTGTTTCTAGTATGTCATTTGATCAGATTTAGTTGATTAAGCGGAGTCTGAAACTTTCTTTAAGTTTGCAAATATGACCGATTTGTAATCTTGCAGTTGTGTCTAACTGAAAGAATATAGCGAACTCCTTAGATTTCCTATTCTCTCTAATAAAGTTACAACTTGTTTCCATGGAAAGACTGAGTTGTTGGCAACATGCATGAGAGCCTGATCATTTCAATGTATCTTCATTGGTTCGTTAGAACCGAAATCAAGACCGTATATTAATTATTTGAGCCGAACAATTTCATGTGTCAAGTCCATACCCTCTGCATTTGATCTAGATACTATGTTTTTCTTTCTGCCTTTTCTGAAAATATCAAATTTGTTCCCAGTAGTACGCAACAACTAGATCAGATGTAGATCATTTTTCTATGAGGAGTCTATCAAACTATATAATTGTACCATATAATTCATCGGCCTCCTTTATTGTTAGAGGCCTTAAGATATCAAAGATTCCTCAGAATGAAGTCTAGTCACCATAATATAATTCAACTTACCAACTAATAAGTGTGGATCAAGTGATGCCCTCTCCCTACTTGTCTTGTTATTAGTCTAACGTTTGAATTTACAAAAATGTTTGTATTTATAGGAATGACAATAGGTTTAGCATCTAATACACAAATTTCTGTATAAAGTCCATGTTTTCATGGTGTGTTATATAAGGTTCCTCTTGATATAGTACTTCAATGCTGGTGGAGATAAGCTCTAAATCTTGTGTTTTTTTAAAATCATTGTCACTTGCCTTGAAAAATACCTAAAATGAAATAATAATTGAAAAAATTGTAAGGAACTGATTTAAACAATACCTTACCCATTGACTATTGGATTGATGATTTATCCTTTCTTTTTTTTTTAAAATCTCATTGGTCAATGTGCAAGTGGTTTAATGTGCATTCTAGAGAAAGAGAGATCAAAGTGGATAAATATGAACTTGTAGATGTAAATTGTTAACGAATCAAATGAGCATTTTGTATTAGTCACTCAAGCATCACAAGTCTTTTATGCAAAAGATAATAGCTCAAAAGGTTGACACATAGTGACAAAGACATTTCCTCAATACTCATATCATATGTTAACGGAGAGAGATTCAATGTCCATCGATACATATGATATCCTCGAAGCTTATCAAAGATGAGGAGATATGTTTATAAATTTTTATTTGCTTTGTGTAAGTGTTTTAAACGTCTAAATGTATTGTTTATATTATTTTTTCATTTAACTAATATATTAATGTATTTATTATAGGGTCATGGACTTTCAAAAGTCATCTTTGTTAGGATCTTTGTAATGGCTAGAGGGGGGTGATTAGCCTTTCTTTGTTTCTACAAGAATATTAGCGGAAGCAATACAAATACAAATAAAAATACAAACAAGAAAACAATGAAAGCAATGCTAACATCCGATGTACGTGGTTCGAAGATGACGCTCCTACGCCACGGCAATCCGTAAGGTGGATTAGCCCTTGCCAAGCTTCACTAAATCTCCTTTGGATGAACCAAGGTGGAGAAACCTTGTTTTACAATGCACTCCTCTTCTTTACAATGATAGAAGATTAAGACTCTAGAAGAGGAGGTTTAGAATCACACAAATACTTGGAGAAAGCTTGGTGAGCACAAGAGTATAGTTAGGAATGAGAGCACTAGCTTCACCAAGCTCTCCAAGACCCCTTCTTATAGAAGAGGGGTTGTTTTTCCGTTGTTGATCGATCTGATGTTCACCATCGCAGCCAACGACTTCAACAAGAAGATCATGAGAGATACATAGCCGCATTTCCAACGGCCAAGTGATCATTGCCGATCCTCCATCACCGATCATGGAGTGATCGACCGAGTGATCGTAGGTCGCAATGAGTGCGACTACACTCGCGGCTCAGATTTGCGTTGATCGATCACCTAATCATGGCGATCGTGATTGCAACAACGATCATTGCCACTTTAAAAGCGATCGATGGTCGAGTTTCACCCTAACTCGCCGAGCACTGACCCGGGCCGATCGATACATCGATCGATCGATACTCATCAAGTATGAGTAATTCACACTTGATTTTGCACCCTAGACCTAGACTCAACTATCTAGCTCCTCATTAAGCCTTGCGCCTCTAGGATCCCTCCGAGTCTGTGACTTGTTCATCCTTCGCGCTTTGCTTCATTCGGTTCATATCTTGGGTTGCCAAATGCTTGGACTTTACGCCGCCAAGACTACAAGCTTGACTTATGCCGCCAAGACCTTAATTTGACTTCCTTCGCTAAGGTTCACTTGACTTTACGCCGCCAAGACTACAAGCTTGGTTTACGCCAAGTCCATCCCTTGACTTCCTTTGCCAAGATCATACTTGACTTCTTTTACCAAGTCTTCATCCTTGGATTTTCCTGTCACTTAAACATGTTTCGTAATTAGATCATTAAAGCATTGCCTAACTTAGATGATTATCCAAACATCAAAACATATAAATGCTTGGAGCATTGTTGCCAACAATCTCCCCTTTTGATGTTTGACAATCACTTGCTAGGTCTTTACATAATCATAATATGAAATCTAATTTAAACATCCCTTCTCCCCTTTGACACGCATAAAAAAGAGTAGGATTTATAAATTTCAAGAAAGAATTAAAGTTGTTGTATCTTGACTAAGGTATAAAATTGATATTAAACTCCCCTTAATCCAAGATATGCTTCATGATGTGTGAATAACATTTGAAGCAAAGCATACAAAAGTTAAGAAAGTTAAGTCCTAACTTTGCACCAACAATGAAGTTTGGGGATGAAAAGATATATTTATGACACTCCCTAAAACATTGCATTAAACAAATTCTAAAAATTTGTTTATACTCAATATTATCATGCTATAGTTTTAGGACATCAAAGATACACTAAATATCAGAATGGAGCTATTTATCAGAAAATACAAGTATCACTGATTGGTTTCAACTACGATCACTAGGCTCAAATCCGAATTTCACCTTTTCAAATTTCAACTTCAAATGCGTAGAAATTCCAGAAATCTCCAAAATCACGAAATTTTGTGTACACATTTCTGAGATCATACTTTATTAAGGAAAAATAGTTTGAAAAATATATGTTTTCCAGATTTCAAGATTGATACAAACTTGGAACCTAACAAAAGTTTTAAAGATTTTGCAAACTTTGTATCACTTTTGTGTTCCACTTGAAAACTGTTTTTCAAAATATGGTGAATATAGTTTAAAATATATATGATTTGGAATTTTCAACCATGTTCTTAGAGCTATGTATTCATTACTTGAATACAAGCCTTCCCAATGATTGGTCCATAAGGTATTCATGTCTCTAGGTGTGTCATTGACTCATAGTAATACATCATAACAAGCATGATGAGCCAAGTACACCTTCCCTATCATCTCACATATTTCTAAGTGTCTCAATACAAAAATCAAGGTTTCTTAAGGCTTTTTGTGAGATGCATCAAGGTATAAAGCTAACATATGAATATGAGATCATGCAAACCTAAAATTTTACTCTACAAAGCACATACCAAGCTCTCTCCTTAATGATGAAAATTCGGTTTCGGGAAGAGCTTTGGTGAAGATATCGCAAGGTTGGACTTAGATTCTACATAATTAAGTTCAATGTCCCTCTTGCCACATGATCTCTTATGAAGTGATGTTTCACTTCAATGTGCTTGGTCCTAGAGTGATGTACCGGATTTTTGGTCAAGTTGATGGTACTACATTGTCACAATAAACTTTAATGTTAGAGTAGTGTAGCTCATAGTCCTCAAGAGTATGTCTCATCCAAAGTAATTGAGCTACACAACCACCCATAGCCACATATTCGCTTCGTGGTTGATAAAGCAACACAATGTTGCTTCCTACTACTCCAACTAACTAGAGAGGATCCAAGAAATCGCATCCACCACTAGTACTCTTCCTATCCAATTTACAACCTGCATAATCGAATCGGTATAACCAAGCAACTCAAAGGACCTAGTCCTAGGATACCAAAGTCCTACATTTAGGTGCCTTTAATATATCTTAAAATTCTCTTAACTCTACTAAATGTGATTCTTGGCACAAGATTGGTATCTTGCACACATACCTACCGCAAATAAGATATCGGGTCTACTAGCGATGTTAGATATAGTAGGCTACCAATCATACTCCTATAAAGTTTAAGATCAATTGATTTACCATCATGATCACTATCTATTCTAGTGCTAGTGGCCATAGGAGTGGTTACAATTTTTGGCATTTTCCAAACCAAATTTCTTGATCATTTCATTTGCATATTTGGTTTGATAAATATGAATACCTTCATTGGTTTGTTTGACTTGTAACCTAGGAAAAAGTTGAGCTCCAACTAAACTCATTTCAAATTCATTTTCCATGTTTTTTATAAAGTCTTGAAGAAGATCATCATTTGTTGACCAAAATAATGTCATCAACATATACGGGCTATAAAGATATCCTTTAATGTTGACTTTATAAACAAGGTTTGATCTACTTGATCTCTCTAAAATCCTTAGAAATTAAGAAAGATGACAATCTTTCATACCATGCCCGGGAGCTTGTTTTAACCCATATAATGCTTTCCTAAGTTTATACATGGTTTGGATAATCTATGTTCTCAAACCCGGTGGTTGCTCTACATATACTTCCTCCTTAATATAACCATTTAAGAATGCCGATTTAACATCCATTTGGTAAAGTTTAAATCCCATATAGAAGCATACCCTAAGAGAATTCTAATAGATTCTAATCTAGCAACCGGGCATAAGTCTCATCATAGTCAAGCCCTCAACTTGATTGAATCCCCTAGCAACCAACCTAGCCTTATTTCTAGTGATATTTCCTTGGTCATCTAGCTTATTCCTAAAGACCCATCTTGTAGTAATTATGGTGCAATCATTGGGTCTAGGTACTAACTCCCATACTTGACTCCTTTCAAATTGAGCCAATTCATCTTGCATTGTCAAGATCCAATCCGGATCATATAATGCATCATTGATCGATTTGGGCTCAATTTGTGAAATAAGAGCAACTTGACTAGTAGGAGGTCTATGAAATGACCTAGTTCTTACTCCTTGAGATATATCTCCTACTACTTGGTCAAGTGGATGATCTTGATGAATTCTTAGGGTTCTAGAAGGGGTTTCAAATTGATCATTATTATCTTCCACCCTTCTTTCATCATCGGAATCTCCTCTTCCTCCCCCTTGATCATTACCTCTTATTGTCAAATTTTGAAGTTTTTGGGTAATGTCTTGATTATTGTCATTAATATACTTATCAATGGAGGACTTTCTAGGGTAGGTACTAGTGGTTTCATCAAATTGAACATTTTAGGACTCCTCAATCCCTTAGGTTCTCTTATTGTAGACTCTATATCCTCTACTTGTGGATGAGTATCCAACTAGGATTCCCTCATCCGCTTTGGATTCAAATTTTCCTAAGTTATCTTTAGTGTTTAAAATATAAACTTTACATCCAAAAACTTTGAAATAATGAATTGTGGGAATAGTCCCATTCCATAATTCAAATGGTGTTTTTCCTAAAAACCTATGGATTTAAACCCTATTTTGGATATAGCAAGCGGTATTAACCGCTTCCGCCCACAAGTAGCTAGGTAGAGAATATGCATTAAGCATAGTCCTAGCCGCCTCTTGTAGGGCACGATTTCTCCTTTCCACCACCCCATTTTGTTGGGGTGTTTTAGGACAAGAGAACTCATGCTTGTACCCTTGCTCTAAATAAAATTGTGAAATTTTAGAATTCTCAAATTCACCACCATGATCACTACGGATCCGGTTGATTTTGAGACTCTTTTCATTTTCAACCCTTTTACTAAATCCTATGATTATTTCTAAGGTATCATCCTTATGTTTCATAAAGTAGACCCAAGTATACCTAGAAAAATTATCTACTATAACTAAACAATATTTGCTACCATTTAAAGAAGGAGTACTATGGAAATCAAATAAGTCAAGATGCAATAGTTCTAATGGTAAGGAAGTATTAGTTAAGGTTTTACCTTTGTGTGATGTTTTTGTTTGTTTTCCTTCTTGGCATGCATCACACATTTTGTTCTTGACATACTTGATCTTTGGTAGTCCTTTGACCAACTCCATCTTGGCTACCTTGGCTATGGTTTTCATGTTGATGTGCCCCAATCTCCTATGTCATTGCCAACTTTCTTCTTCTTTTGCAACAAGACATTAAGTAGAAATGTTAGAAGCATATGAAAGATCAACATAATAGATATTTGACTTCCTATATCCAACTAATATACAATCATTTAATTCTTTGTGTCTAATCATGCATTTAGAGGATTCAAAAGAAACATGATAGTTTGCATCACAAAGTTGACTAACACTTAATAAATTAAATTTCATATTTTCAACTAGTAAAACTTTATGAATGACAATTTTGGGGGATACCTCAATTGTACCTCTACCTAATATCTTGAGTTTTCTACTATTTCCAAAAGACACCGCTCCCTTCTTCACATATGGAGAACTTGCTCACATCCCCGGTCATGTATATGTTGAGCAACCGCTATCCACAATCCACATACCTTGCTCTCCTACCTAAATCACATGAAAACACAAGCTTTGGTACCCAAACATTTGGACCGGTATCATTATTTAAAAACTTCTTAGCTACCAATGCTTTCTTGACCTTACACTTAATGGTTGCTTTCCTATTAATCAATTAAATATAAGCAACTTCTTTTCTTTTGGCTTATTTGTAAACGCTTTTGTTGGCTAAGGATCATGTCAAGATATTTTGAGCCATTTGTAAAATTTCTCTAAACATGCCTTTAACTCACTAACCTCATCCTTAAGTTTGTCATTCTCTTAAGCATGCAAGAATCAACATGTGAAGGTTTTTCAATTCCTAATGGCCTTTAGTTCTACCTTCATGCTTTTAACCTTAGATTTAGACTTATCTAGAGTCTTTTTAAGATAAGCAATTGATTTATAAAGAAGCTTAACTTTGGGAGAGTTCGTTACCTCATCATCACTAGATGACGATTCATCACTTGAAGAGTCTTCTTCTTGGCTTGATGTACCGGAGTCATCTCCTAGGGCCATGAGTGCCACATGGTGTGTGATGTGGCAAAGCTCATCATCGGAGGAAGAATCTTCAACACTTGGTGTGTCCCATGTGGTTTGAGCCACCATAGCCTTCTTCTTCTTCTTCTCCTTCTTGTCCTTCTTTTTCTTTTCTTTTTCCTCCTTCTTCTTTAGCTCCGGGCAATTTGACTTTATGTGCCCCTTCTTATTGCAAGCATGGCAAATCACATTATTATTAAAATTTGAATTACCACTAATTTTACCTCTTGAAGAATGAGACCCCTTCCTTGCTTCTCTATTCTTGAACTCCTTTGATTTTCTATAGAGTTTTTTTACAAAGTTGGTCATCTCACTAGACGAGTCTCCATCACTACTTGAGTCATGCTCCGATTCGGATGATGATGATACTTCTTTCTTTTCTTTCTTCTTTTTTTTTTCTTCTTTTCAACAAATAGAGCTAAACCCTTTTCCTTAGAAGACATGTTAGTTTGCTCATGCAATTCAAACTCACAAAATAATTCATCAATTTTAATTTGAGAGAGATCCCTAGTTACTTTAATAGCATCAACTATAGAAGTCCATAGAGAATTTTTAGGAAATGCTTGAAGTATGTATCTTACCAAATCTCGGTTGTCAACTCGCTCACCTATGATATGGAGTCCATTCACAATCTCCTTGAACCTTCCATGCACTTGACTTATGGTTTCATGCATCTTCATTTGGAAGGCTTGAAGTTGTCCAATTAGCAAGGCCTTCTTAGCCCTCTTTGACTCCTTGGATCCTTCATTTAGCTCAATGAGCTTTTCCCATAACTCCTTGGCGGATTCGAAAGGCCCCACCTTGTCGAGTTGCTCCATTGTAATGCCGCATTGGATGGTGAGTACCGCCTTTGCTTTTGATTCGAACCACCTATTCATTTCCCTTGTCCAATCATTGCTTGGAATAGGGTCTCCATGTTCATCCACCGGTTCTTCAAAGCCATCTACAATGCTATGCCAAATTTCAATATTACTCATTAGATAATATTTCATCCTACTTTTCCAATACGCAAAATGACTCCATCGAAGAGCGGTGGCTTGGCGGTGCTATATCCCTCTTGAAGAGCCATTGATGCCTTGGTTGATGGTGAAATCTTCCAAGCTATCCGGGCTCTGATACCACTTGTTAGGATCTTTGTAATGGCTAGAGGGGGGTGATTAGCCTTTCTTTGTTTCTACAAGAATGTTAGCGGAAGCAATACAAATACAAATAAGAATACAAACAAGAAAACAATGAAAGCAATGCTAACACCCAATGTACGTGGTTCGGAGATGACGCTCCTACTCCATGGCAATCCGTAAGGTGGATTAGCCCTAGACAAGCTTCACTAAATCTCCTTTGGATGAACCAAGGTGGAGAAACCTTGTTTTACAATGCACTCCTCTTCTTTACAATGATGGAAGATTAAGACTCTAGAAGAGGAGGTTTAGAATTGCTAAAAACACTTGAGAAAGCTTGGTGAGCACAGGGTGTAGTTAGGAATGAGAGCACTCAAGGCCCCTTCTTATAGAAGAGGTCTATTTTTCCGATCGATCGTGATGCTCACCATCTCCGCGGAGATCGTAGCCGTAATTTTCAGCGGCCAAGTGATCGATCAGCCCGATCCCTCCATGATCGTGATGGGATGATCGATCGAGTGATCAAGGCCGTAGTCGAGTACTACACTCGCGTGCTCAGATATTGCGTTGATCGATCGGCCCCGATCGATTAGCGATCGGATCGATTAACATCGATCATTGCCGTTAAAGCGATCGGCCCGATGGTTTCCTCACTCACTTGATCGATCACCGACCCGATCGTGATACATCGGGCCGATCGATACTCATCAAGTATGAGTAATTCACACTTGATTTTACACCCTAGACCTAGACTCAACCTTCTAGCTCCTCATTAAGCCTTGCGCCTCCAGGATCTCTCCGAGTCCGTGACTTGTTCATCCTTTGCGCTTTGCTTCATTCGATTTCGTCATATCTTGGGTTGCCAAATGCTTGGACTTTACGCCGCCAAGACTACAAGCTTGGACTTATGCTGCCAAGACCTTACTTTGGACTTCCTTTGCCAAGGTTCAGTTGGACTTTACGCTGCCAAGACTACAAGCTTGGTCTTACGCTGCCAAGTCCATCCCTTGGACTTCCTTTGCCAAGATCATACATGGACTTCTCTTTTACCAAGTCTTCATCTTTGGATTTTCCTGTCACTTAAACATGTTTGTAATTAGATCACAAAGCATTGCCTAACTTAGATGATTATCCAAACATCAAAACATATAAATGATCATTGCACCAACAATCTGTGTTAATTGATTGGTATTCCTAAAACTTTTTTCTTGCTTTGTTGTAATGTTATTTAATATGTTGTTATAATGTTAGACACCTATTGTTGTAATGTTGAGAAGTTATTGAAATGTTGATAAAATGTAAAAATCGAGGACGTGAGAAAATGAATAATATAGAATTTGTTAGTGTTCAGCATCGGTGTCTATCTTTCAAAACAATGATTCACTTATAGCTACCTCTTCTAGAGTTAATGATGGTAACAATTACCCATCCTCATATATCTTGTTTGAAAGTTATAACAAGTGCTGTGAGAACTTGTTAGTAATTTATGTCATTCCTCTCTTTTAGGTGTATTTGCCCGGTTGGATTACATGAAAATGGAACCTACAGAGGAAGACCATTTTGAGATTACTTCAACTCTAAATTCATCAGTATCATGGATTCATGAGTTCAACATTAAGGAAATTAGCAATCCTCATGAACAAATAACATCCAACTGCACACGAGAGACAACACAGTCTAAAGTCACAGGTCATCTATCAATTCGTTCTTGTTAATATATTTAGTTCCAATAAATCTTGAATCTGTTTATGCTGATTTTTTTCATGGAAGAATCATGTTCATCTTTCAGAGTCTCATACCTCAAAAGAAAAACTCAAGAAGGAACCTATTGATGATCTCTTTAGGAACATGCTAAACAATATAACATCTATAGAACAAGATATGGTGGTCTCTGAATATCTTTCTAACTCAAATCTTTTTGAAAAAGCAAAATTTTCCAAACAGTTTTTTCCAAAGAATCAACATTTTGAACGGGACAACACTGCAAGTGTTGTATGCTTTTGTATGAAAAGAAAGAAGACTACACGTAAATGTTGATCTCTTAATCTACTTGCTTATATAGTTATATATGATTGTTAATGACATCTTAGTAAAATTTGATCTTGTAAACAGGGAGTTCAAGAGCAAGCACTTGAAGAAGATGCACCTAGGCTTCTGCAGGTAAATTCTGAATGAACAACTTTAAATTTTTTTTCATCTCATATTATATGTCGATTGTTTGTTTGGTTGATAGATTTTGCTGGACAGAGGTATATCAATCGAGGATATCAAGCTTTATGAGACTATGGAAGATGATGAAGCTCTAGAGGTATATGAAGAAGATGATGATTTCAAAGAGCTTGAAATTGTGATCAATAAAGTTTGTAATATATATTAATATTGTTGTATTGTTAGAAAATAACTATTGTTGTAACGTGGAAAAGTTGTAAATTGATGTTAATTTTGTAAGTGTAAACTATCGGATGATATTTTAATATATATAGTATTTTGATTTTTAATATATTGTATTTTAATTTTTATTAACATTTATTAATATATATTATGAATTGTGTATAGGTAATAATAATAAAATAACACCTATATAAAAATTGTCATTGTTGTTATTAACGATGGTATGCTAAACAGTCGTTAAACAATTAAATGATATTCAATTATATATCTGTCGTTATTGTTATTAACGACGGTATATATAACCGTCGTTGTTGTTATTAACGACGGTACATATCCCCGTCGTTCTTGCCAATAACGACGGTAGTGAATACCGTCGTTAAAGGCTATTAACGACGGTATTTTTATTTTCGTTGTTAATCTTTTCCCGACGGGGCCTTTTAGCGACAACTTCTTACGGTTTTTAATATCGTCGTTAAAACTCATCAACGATGGGAATTAACTCTTTAACGATGGGATTTCCCGTCGTTAAAAGGTTCATTTTTACTAGTGTCACCTGCAGGGTTTACATGATGAACCTTATGAGCTCCTCAAGGGGATATCATCGTCCTAATATATAGGACACAGTTTCCTCCTATAATCAACGACACACCATATAATATCATTTCCCAACTTATCGAGCCTATCGATTTACTCTATAAATCTCATCCATTGGTAAATCAAAGAAATGCATACTAAGCTCTGTTCTAAAAATCGGCGATTTTGTCCGATTAGGCGGCGCCTAGCGTCCACCGCCCCGATTTTCACAGAGGCGACGCCGCTAGGCGTCGCCGGATTAATCGGCGGCGTCGCCGCTTTAATCGGCGCCCAGAGCGATTAATCGACATTAATCGGGCCGATCGACCGATTAATCGGAGTTCCAATACCAACAAGAATCGGCACGCCGACACGCCCATGCCGGTGCACGCCTGCGGCAAATGAGGCACAGCGTGTCGCGCCGGAGAACCGCGCGACACGCCGCGTGCGAAAGAGGGCACAGCGTGTCGCCGATGATATGTCGACACGCCCATGCCCAGGCGTGTCGCACATTTGACATGGGCGTGTCCAATTCCGCAATTCTTATTATTATTATTGCAATGGATTTTTAATATTGTTTACAATTATATTTTTAATTCTTATATTTTGCAATTTTTATTGTTTACAATCTTAAACGTTTTTTATATTCTTGTTACTTGTTGAGTTGTTGTTAGTTGTTACATGCATGTAGAGGCTATAAAGTGAGTTTTGACTTTTGAGTGTCTCTAATATATTAATTTTTTTATATATTATTATATTTAAAATATTAAAAAAATCGACCGCCTAGAAACCGCCTAGAAACCGCCTAGGCGGCCGCCTAGCCGCCTAGGCGCTAGGCGGCGAGTGACCGCCCGCCTACCGTCTAGCGATTTTTAGAACACTGATACTAAGTATATATGTCAGTTATTATATCGGGATTAAGAGCATGTATAACATAATATCCGAGGTCTTATTCAATTATGTAGTCAGTAATAAATCGGGTCACCTCTAAGTCAGTCCTGCTCAATACACATAAAGTGTACTAGTGTAATTCTATGGTCAAGACAAACCAACACCAACTCACACTACAATCATTTCAATGGTTTGTCCATAACCATCTCGGTTGTGAGTCTTTACTTATACTCTACAAGAAACTGATAAAATGATCTCTCGTGTGACATTATACACTATGTTATCTATAATGTAATGTATTAGACAATATGCATAACCATAAATATGCAAACAATGATCATGTGATTCTTATTTCAAAAATAAAGATGTTCATACAAAAGATAGACTTTTCAGTATACATCCCAACAAGCGGTATCAAGCAACACATCATTGCTACCAAAGTTGCAAGAATGTTGAGATCCAACATCACCTGTGTGACTACTAATTGTGACTCTCACAATATGTGACAATGTCCCTCTATCCTTGACATCTAGATTGACCAACTGAGGTATAGACCGTGTCATCCTCGGTATAATATATATCTTGAACTCTAAGTAGACTCACTCTAATCAAATGAGCTCAATATCTCATATTGACTCCTTTGGGCATGACCATGCACTTAGTGGTCTCACTCTATCAAGAATAACGATGTCACTCCCGTCATATAGGAGGGATAGATCCCATCTACATCACTCACATCCCTCCGCATAATTTGTTACATACCCAAAAATCGCCTTTATAGTCCACCCATTTACGGGTGACGTTTCACGAAGCCAAAGTGTGCAACTGCTTATGTAGGGAACCATGATGACTTCAGGTCCAAGGACTAATAGTCATACTAATAGTCACATGAGAAAGTATATGACACTTATATAACGATCCATGATACTTTCTCATGGGGGGTAAATCAGTAAACAATTTTAGGCTTGGGAGGACACTCTTCGAAGAGTACATACTTGTACTCCTCAGCTGTCAAGACAATATCAAGATTCCTTTTCAAATCAACATAATGGGGTCTAGTAAGTTTATTCTCTTTTAGTATCACAGCAAGTGGATTGAAAGTCATTTTTGAAAAACCTAAGAATCACATATATCAAAACTTTAGATTTCAAAAAATTATTAATTCCTCAAACAATAAAATTTTAAAATCAACTAACACCTCAAAACACCGAGAATATCGTATGCCATGATCGTGTGGACGTATATGAATTCTACATTTGTAAGAGGAGGTTTTACCTATTAATTTTACTATCTTGTCAACCTAACTTTTTGACAAATAAAATTAATAGTTGGTTCTTCTTCAGCCCTACAAATAAAAGCAGTGACTCCGATGGGGAGGATACTCCTATTTGCATTTAAGTGTTCACCATTACTCGGTACCAAGGCAATTATCACGGGTTATGTGCCTTCCGATGGGGAAGGACACACGCTCCTTAATAATTTCCTATAACCATATTCGACCCTGTGATCCGCAAACAAACTCATCCGATGAGAAAGAAGGCACTCAGAGTCGACATGCAAGTTTTTTTACATCACATATCAAATCGTAATTGAGGTCGTGGCAATTTATAAAAAATCTCTCTCCCACTTAGTAATTTAAAATTGAGGAATTTTCCTAGCCTACGACATGCATATCAAACAAGAAGCAATAAATATGAAAAAAATATTTTCCAACTATCATGGCTTTTGTCTCCAATAGCCTCCGTCAGATCCATTTCGTCCGCTCCTCCCTACGCCATGTACAAGCCATTCGGAGATCCGACCGAGAAACTATTTTAATTTACATCCATCGATCCTATACTCCACGAAGGAGTGTATATGAAATCTAGATCGAAAGTAAACTAAAATAAAAAGAGTGGCTAAACAATATCGTACTTAATTACAAAAATTAAATACTAGCCTCGTCAACCCTGAGGATTCAAATAATATACAATTACACACATACAATCACATACACACATATGACCATAATAGTTAGATCCTATGCCTGCAACCAAAAAGTTAACCTATGCACATCATACTATTTTCTGGCACATATAATATATGAAAAGTGCATAAAAGTAACCGAATCCTAAACACACAAAATCGAAAACCGTGGCTCTGATACCACTTGAATATAGGAAACTCCGCTTCCCACTTCAACTCGGTCGCTTGTCCATGGCGATCCCGTCTTCATCCCCGGATTAAAAAAAATTAATCCATGACAAAGAGGGATTACCAAAGCAACCGTTATATCGTCATGCTATTCGATTAGAGTGGTCACTTGAACAAACTTTTTATTCAAGCAACCTACCTCTATTCTTCGAATAGTCGTGGAATAGATGATGTACGGATCGCTAGTTTTCATATTTGTATTTGGAGTCCAAGTAAATTTAACCATATAACAAAACATACAACATACAAAGAAACAAAAGGAAAGCAAAACAAGATTTATACCTCTTGTTTACCTCAAGGTCTTCTATCATATGTCCTATCCTTCTCTTGGACATTGTGTGGGCAACGATCCTCCAAGAGATGAAGCCTCCCAGATCTCGAATCTTCCTTTTCTTGTTCGGTCCGAACAAAGGAAGATAATAAGCTCCCTTCTTCTCCTTTCTAGTTCAAGACACAATCCCTTAGGAGAAAGATCAAGTCACCTTCTCTTCTTTGTTGTTGTCGTCGACCACCAAAGAGAGGGAGAAGGAATAATGGGTGTCGGCCAAGAGCTCCAAAGGAAGAACCTTTACCGTTGTTGCCGCCAGCCAAGGAGAAGAATAGGAAGAGGTTGGGCGCTGGCAAAAGCAAGGAGGAAGAAGATGGGCGCAGGCTACCAATTGGGAAGAGAAGGAAACAAACCCTAATTCTTCGAAAGGTTGCCGCCCAAGCCTAATCCCAAACCCTAGCAGCCCAAACCAAAAAAACCTAATCTCCAAGTTCTTCTTGCCGCCCACTCCTAAGCCTCCTTTTATAGAGTTAGGCATAAACCTCTTTTTAATCTCCACCGTTGGATCTAGGGATTTAATCTCAACCATTGGATCTAGAGATTTAATCTCAACCATCAGATCTAGAGATTTAATCTCCACCGTCGGATCTAGAGTTCAATTTTCCACCATTGGATCTAAGCTTCATGAGGGTTTTAATAGGCTACAATAGGGACCATGAGGAGGAGTTGGATCTTGGCTACCCAATGGATCAAGCCCACATAAAGTCCGATCCATTAATGATTATCCATTCCACTAGAGGATTATCATTAATCTACCTCACCAACCCCCATAAATAAATATGGGCTCCATATATTATTTGTATAAATATCTCCCCGTGTTTAAGATCTCGAATGTCCATCGATTAATTAATTTACTGACAATTAATTAATCGACATCTAACTCCATGAGTAGTACCACTCAGCCTTATCATCATGCTAGACAAAGTCCACCTGCAGGGTTTACATGTTGAACCTTATGAGCTCCTCAAGGGGACATCATCATCCTAATATATAGGACACAGTTTCCTCCTATAATCAACGGCACACCATATAATATCATTTCCCAACTTACCGAGCCTATCGATTTACTCTATAAATCTCGCTCATTGGTAAATCAAAGAAATGAATACTAAATATATGTGCCTGTTATTATATCGAGATTAAGAGCATGTACAACATAATATCCGAGGTCAGATTCAATTATGTAGTCAACAATAAATCGGATCACCTCTAAGTCGGTCCTGCTCAATACACATAAAATGTACTAGTGTAATTCTATGGTCAAGACAAACCAACACCAACTCACACTACAACCATTCCAATGGTTTGTCCATAACCATCTCGGTTGCGAGTCTTTACTTATACTCTACAAGGAACTCATAAAATGATCTCTCGTGTGACACTATACACCATGTTATCTATAATGTAATGTATTAGACAAATACACATAACCATAACATGCAAACAATGGTCATGTGATTCTTATTTCAAAAATAAAGATGTTCATATAAAAGATAGACTTTTCAGTATACATCCCAACAAGCGGTATCAAGCAACACATCATTGCTACCCAAGTTACAAGAATGTTGAGATCCAACATCACCTTTGTGTCTACTAATTGTGACTCTCACAATATGTGACAATGTCTCTCTATCCTTGACATCTAGATTGACCAACTGAGGCATAGACCGTGTCATCCTCGGTACAATCTATATCTTTAACTCCAAGTAGACTCACTCTAATCAAATGAGCTCAATATCTCATATTGACTCCTTTGGGAATGACCATGCAATTAGTGGTCTCACTCTATCAAGAATAACGATGTCACTCCTGTCATATAGGAGGGATAGATCCCATCTACATCACTCACATACCTCCGCATAATTTGTTACATATCCAATAATCGCCTTTATAGTCCACCCATTTACGGGTGACGTTTGACGAAGCCAAAGTGTGCAACTCCTTATGTAGGGAACCATGGTGACTTCACGTCCAAGGACTAATAGTCATACTAATAGACACATTAAAAAGTATATGACATTTCTATAACGATCCATGATACTTTTTCATGACAGGTCATTCAGTATACATTCTCCAATGGATACTCATGTGTCAACTTGATATCTCATATCCATGACTTGTGAGATCAAGTCGTTTAGTTGACATACAAGCTAGTCTCTTCGCATTAACATTGTTCTTGAATGTTAATATTTGACTAGGAATGATTAAGAGTAGTGTTCTCTATATCATCTCATTATCGATTCAACCAATCGATTGATATAGATAAGAACCTTCTCCTCAAGGACGTTATTATACTTAGTTATTTGGCACCAATACAAGTAAGTACAATAACCATAAAGAAATGCCTTTATAAATAGGAATATGATACAATAAAGACCATACAACAATCATCACATGATTGACTCTAGGGCTTTCACTAACAATATAATCCCTAGTCCTTCTCAGGTACTTCAATATATATGCTTTACCACTATCCAATGTCCCTATCCTGAATTACTTTGATATCTGCTAACCATGCCCACGGCAAAGTTGATATCCGAACTCGTACAAAACATAGCATACATGAGGCTTCCTACCGCCGAAGCATAAACCGCCATCTCCTCTATATCCTTTGATGTTCTAGGACACATCTCTTTAGATAAAGGTACTCCATGCCTAAAAGGTAGAAAACCTTCCTTGGAGTTCTGCATAATAAAACGAGCCAAAATAGTGTCTATGTATGAAGGTTGAGATAAGCACAACATCCTTTTCCTGGGATCCCTTATAACCTTGATCCCAAGGATGTGTCCCACTTCTCCCAAGTCCTTCATATCAAAATGTTTGGACAACCATACCCTTACGTCTGATAACACTTTGACATTGTTGCCAATTAACAAAATATCATCTGCGTATAGTACAAGAAATACCACTACGTTTTTGTCACATCTCTTGTTTACACAAGACTCATTCAGAGTTTAAATAAATCCAAAAGACTGGATTACCTCATCAAAGCAGATGTTCCAAGATCTCAGCTTGATCCATAAATGGGTGATTAAGCTTGCACACAAGATGCTCTTTGCCCTTTGCAATGAATCCCTCTGGTTGCTCCATATAAATGTTTTCTTCAAGACTTCCATTAAGGAAAGCTGTCTCGACATCCATCTGCCACACCTCATAATCCATATGAGCAGCAATAGATAAGAGAATCCGAATAGACTTAAGCATGGCTACCGGCGAAAAAGTCTCCTCATAATCAATACTCTCTTTCTGAGTATACCCTTTCGCAATAAGCCTTGCTTTAAAGGTCTCAAACTTCCCATCTATTCCTCTCTTTCTTTTGTAGATCACTTGCATCTAATGGTTTTTACACCATTGGGTGGTTCTACTAGCTCCCATACCTGATTTGAATCCATAGATTCTATCTCAGAATTCATCGCACTTTGCCAAGATATCGCATTGTTATCTTGGATTGCCTCGTCATATGTCAAGGGATCAGGTTCATGTTCTCCAGGGACCAAATCAGAAGATTCTCCCAAGAACATAAATCTATCAGGTTGTCTAGCAACCCTCCACCTCTGACAGGTATCGCTGTGTCTCCTTTGACACGCGGCACGATCACTTGTGGTATATCCTCTTGTATCGGTGATACTGAAGTAGTGACTTCCCCTCTCTATTCCACCAGAACAATCTTTCTCACGGGCTTGTGGTTCATCGCATAGTATTACTCTAAAAATCTGGCGTTCGTGCTAACGATCACCCTCTGATCTCTAGGACTATAGAACAAACCGCCTTTCGTTCCTCTAGGATAGCCTACGAACATGCACACTTCTGTACGATTTTCCAACTTACCAGCATCTGCCTTCAGCACATGTGTTGGACTCCCCCAAATCCGAATATGTCTCACACTAGGCTTGAAAAGACCTAACCCAGTATACACATACTAGATCCCTACTCACACATCAATATTACCCATTATACACAAGATCGAAATGCCCGACACAAATTTATTTTTATTCCATCCAGTTTAGCAGTCTCAACAACACAATTAACTCTCAGAACCTGAAGAAAAATAGAACATAAAATCATCTCCCAAAAAAAAAACTGGAAACCCTGTTTCATAAATGCTCCGGACAATGTGTGACATGCTCATCATCATCTCCTCAGTTATACCACCTCCGCTTCTTGCATCTCAATCTGGGTATCCTGTTCCCTACCTGAAATTGTTATGTGACATCATGAGTTCACAGCCCAATAAGTAGATCAATGACAGGGATATAACACAGGGGGGAGAAAATTTCAGAAGAAAACATGTATCTCTACAACTGTAAATGTAAATTACTGTAGCTCGACATATATTTTCGGTTACACTTTCTGTAAGTTAATATGAAACATAACTAATACTTTTAACATCATATCATTATAACAAGTACAAATGAACCCAATCATGCCTTTACATATGCTAATCAGATACCTAAACATAAACCCTCGTGGTGCCTCATATTATGCATTTTAAAATGTTGAGCCAGTCAAATATCTTAATTTCTTGTGCAATCCTGAGGTACCTCTAGAAAGAAATTAAGGAAATCACCATCAATATCATTCATCGATTTGGGTGGGCCTCCGAGCTCAACCCGGGGAGCCCAACCCGTTCAGGCACCACTAATGCTCATATTTATACCTTTAGCTAAATAAAGAATGTTTCTGTCATTTTTTTTATCATACTCACACCAAGGATAACATAGAACATCAGGGGTGAACATTACAACTAAATATATAGCATCTAACCTCATACACAGGTAGATGATAGCATACGTATTTACATAACATCAGTGCACAGGAAAGATTTGGATAAACAATTTAACTAAAAATAGTAACAGTAATCATCATGGATGGACAATTATATATACTTATCTATATATAGCATCTAACCTCACACACAACACTACAAAAAAAACAGTAATTTGGGACAAATTTAGCGACGAATTTAAAAAAAAATTTGTTGCAAAAAAATTTGTAATTTAATTTATGACAAAAATTTTTTTTTTGTTGGGAATAAGCGTCATGAAATATTAGCGACAAAAATAGCGAATTTTATGCGGAATTTTAGCGGCAAAATTAGGGGGCAATTTTAAAATTCAGTCCCTAATTTTGTTCAAAAAAGTTACCCGATTTTCCAAATTGCGAATTATCATGAAATTTTCATGACGAATTAATGTTTTCGTCGGAAATTTTCGCAACGAATTAAGTAATTTGTTGGTAAATTTGATCGATACATAAATTGCAAAATTGTCATAATTCGTCATGATCGTCAAAAATTAATTTTTGCGACGAATAAATTTTTTCGTTGGTAATTTTCGCGACGAAAAAAGGAATTCGTTGCTAAATTTGCAATGTTTCCAAATTTCGTCAAAATGCGTCGCAAAATTTTGCGACGATTGCGTTTTCCGTTCGAAATATTTTTGCGAAATAAAATTCGTTAAAATTCCGCAAATTTCGTTGCAAAATTTGTTGCGATTGGATTCGTTGCTAAATTAATTGAATTTCGAAATTTAAATTTCGCAAAGTTCGGAGATTTATCGAGATTTAGCAATTGGGATATTTATCGCTAAATTTGTCGCATAAAGAAAAAAATTTTGTGACTTTATTCCGCTTTGATATTCTATCGTATATACAAATTATCACACACACAACAAAACACAATAAATTCAATACAAACAAAAACACATACATTCAATACAAACAAAACACACATACATTCAATACAACAAAATAATAAGCAACATTCCAACAAAGATATCCAAATAAAAAGTTATATCTTACAAAAATTCAAACATCAACATAGTTATGATATACAAATAACAATGTCCACAAAAGATCTCAACACATGGTGAAAAAAAGAAAATCTGGTAAGCAATTGGGCGCCGACATTCTTCTACCTGCATTAGAAAAGAAACAAACAGCAAAAAGTAGCATACATTAAAAAAAACTATATACTAACACGAAAATAAATATGCAAAGACTTACAATGATGTGCAATTTCAACCACTATAAGGATTGACTTCATAGATTATTCCTGTTTAAAGCAAAATAAAAAGTACTAATAAAAAATGTAAAAAATGAAGGAGTAAAAACTAAATAAACTAAACAATTTTAAAGGTACTAATTAAAAACATGCATACAATATCATCATCGTCGCCACCATCATCGTCTTGACTCGGAGGAATATGACATGCAGTAAATTCAAATGTGGCGTAAGAAAGGCTTGTTGTCGCCATCTCTATCATTTCTGATCCTTTGTGAGTTTTGATGTTGTATTGTTAAAATTTCTTGATCTCTTTCATGTATTATGCCCTTCAAATTGCTAACCTCCTCGATCGAGTTTTGTATCACGCGCTCTGCTGGTGGAGTAGAAGAAATAGATCTCACGAGGAGGATTATGCGATCTGCTCGAGAGAACCCATACCTAGTATCCTTCCCCTTTGGATCCTCCACTGCGCCTCGAGCCATAAATCTATATTATTACTAGCAGATGGCTCGGATCCTCGATCACGTCTCTCCTGAAATTCTACGAGATGAGGATAATTGATCATATCTCTCCTACAAAATTAAAAATTAAATAAGAGCATTTACATAACTAACGAATTAAAGTTATAAAGTAAGTTTAAAGATTATTTCAAACCTTAATAGCTCGAGCTCTATCTCCACTCCAAGTCTTATCTTTTTTTGGAAAGTCACGACGAAAGTATCTATAAATTCGCTCCTTTCCCAATTCCTTAGACTAAATATAAGAATGTTAGAAATAAAATAATAATTTGAAATAAATTTAAAAACTAATTGTAGAATTTAAAAATTACCAATCTACGTGAATGCTCCTCGATATTTATAGATCCGCCAGCATATGTTGCAGATAAGTCTCCAGAATTAAAGGCTTGATTTAATTTATTCTGTTGACTTCTTTTTTGCTCTCATCCGATTGCCAATAATTGGAGATTTTACTCCAATTGTACGGCGTGACAGTGGGTTTTTCCGATGATTTGGCATGACTCAATACATGCGGATATGATCGCCACATTTTTTAAAAATTCTTTTAACTTCCATGTCTTGACTAGGGTCCCAAATAAATCTCGAGATGGAAATAAAACAATTGATTATATAATCACTTATTTAATATATAAAATGAATCAATTATACCTGAAACTCGCACCACCATAATTCTTTTGTAGGTCCTGGCGTGCTCGAGTATGACAAAGAATCTCCTCTCCAATAGTTATTCACGATTTTGTTGATCTCGCGAATAATAGGTACAGAATTTTCAAACCTACGATCAAGTGAAAAATATTTGATGTTGTTTAATCAAGATATTTTAAAAATTATAATACTTATATTACTTACGAATCTCCCATAGGAAATATATATGGTCGACTTTCGATGTTCTCAGTGGAGGAGGTATCCAGTGACGGTGAATCAGAATGGGAAGGCCGTGCCGGCGAATGAGATGGTACTGGCGGCTGATCATGTGAAGGTCCAGGAAGATCAGGAGGGCAAGTAGGTATAGTGCTGGCAGGCGGTGGATCACTCTGGCCACTGCTAGTACTCTGTCTTCTCTGTCCACCACGTCGAAACTATCAACCAAAAACAAAATTAGAATAAAGAAAATAAAACTTTTATGCTTAATGAAGAACATGAAAAACTTACAATATGCATAATGAAGATGAGAATCTGCGTACTACTAAGCTACGATGATTTCACCACTGATAACCTATAAGAACAAATTATACAAAACATACAGAGACAAAAGATATAAATTTAACAATGAGACATTATATAAACAAATAATTGAGCTAAGAAAATTTGTAAATTTATAGTTTAAAACTAAAATTATATATATAAAAACTTACCCTAGACGTCAAAATTCAAAGTCCTCATTATCATCTTCCTCATCCTCATCAGTATCCTCATCCTCGGTCTCCTCCTCCTCTTCCTCGTCCCCCTCCTCCTCTTCATCATTATCATCAATTTCAGTTGCATCCACGTTTATCACTACTCCGCTGGGATCTCGTAACGTTGGAATTATATATTCCTCAGTTTGAAACATATTTGTAACTTTGTCTTGTTGATATGCAATGTCTTGCCAGCGCTCTTCAATTTTTTTCCGTGCTTTTGTTTTACAAACAGCCCACCATTCATTTTTGTCACGCCTCAAACTAGGATATGGAGCATAAAAAACTTGAATCGCTTGTGTACAAAATAAATGGTTCATATCTCTTATAAAATCTTTTATGATTTACTTCAACCAAATTATCTTTGTGGATGCACCTTCATCCCTGACGGTCGAAATCGAACCGACATAAATAAAATAACTCGCATTTCTGGACCAGGATAATCAATCTCTATAATTTCATCCAGCAAACCATAAAATTCATTGTTTGCACCTCCATCATTGGAAGACTGAACACATACTCCACTATTCATTGTACTCTTTCCATTTCCATATTCTTGAGTGTGGAAATTATATCCGTTTATGAAATATCTTTGGCCAAGTGCGTACCATTGATTTTGGACCCCATGATAGATGGATTAGCAATTCTTGCTGAACGTGAGTTTGATTATCATAAATCTATACTCAAATGAAAATGATATTTATTTAAAAGTTAAGATATGTCTAAACAAAAATGAGGTAATTAAAAATGCTTACATATGATTTGAACCATGGTGCAAATTCCTGATCGCAGAAGTGATCAAAGTCACGTGTCGGGATTTCAGAGTATAAGTTTTGGAAAATCCTATAATAAAAAATTGTATTATAACATAAACAAATTAACACTTGATGAAGAAATAGGAAATATATACTAACTCGAAATATGGCGATACTTTTGGACAATTAAGTAAAACATATGTCTGGGCTGCCCGCCATTCTTGATCAGTTAAGTATCGTTGCTTACACGGTCCACTTGGTCGATCAAGATAATTAAAAATTGAGAAAGAATTTAAATTGGGATCGATAGGACCTTCATCATTCCTTCCGGATTTCCGTCTTTTGAGTCAGCGTGATGCTCAAAATAATATGATGCAAAAGTTGTTACTTCCTCCACAATATATGCATTCACAATAGAGGCTTCAACATGTGCCTTATTTTTCACTTTTTTCTTTAAATGATATAAGAATCTGTTTGTAATATAACAAATAGTATTAGAAATAAATATATAAAAAAATAAAGATTTTTATGCAATATTAACGAAATATAGAATATGTGAATTATACCTTTCAAAAGGATACATCCATCGATAATGAACTGGTCCTCCAACTTTGGCCTCATATGGCAAGTGAACCAAAAGATGTTCCATTGAATCAAAAAATGCAGGCGGAAAAATCCTTTCTAAATTGCACAAAATAATTGGAATGTCTCTCTCTAACTTCTCCATGTGTGAATATCCCAAAACTGTTGAGCATATATCATGAAGAAAAATACTTAACTCTGTAATGACACCCCAGACAAAATTCGGTAAGAGTTCTTTTAAGGCAATAGGAATAAGTCTTTCCATGAATATATGACAATCATGTTGGTGCAGTGGGCACCTAAGTCGAACCTATGTTTTGATTATAGCAAACGATACAAAGTTAAGCTTATATTGTTATCTCACGAGCTAAATCAAGTGTGCAGAAAAGTCTCAATGCTGGAGCTGAAGGCTAGCGACACCCGGAGGAAGCCGCGGTGGTCGGGCGACACTCGAGTTACTTCGGAGGGAGCCGAAGGAATCGAGTGGAAGGCCGGAAGCAAAAGCGACAAGTAAGTATCGAGGTAAGCTCGTGTGTGCAAGCGTAAGTGAGGTCGTGTCCTTTATGCGGGGCGTCCTTGGCGGCGATCAACCCAAGACTTCCCATGGAAGGTCTATGTTGAGATCGGACGGCAAGTGGCCGTCGAATTCACTTGTATTTTGAGCTAAACTCCTTTTTAGTCAAAAATCGTAGCTGCCGATTCAACCGGCCAGTTCAACCGTGGCGATTCAGCGCCGATTCAGCCGTGGCGATTCAGGCGATTCAGCGTGGTCAAAAATCAGCCTCGAGAGTCAAGCTTTATCACCATTTTTCAAGGAGTTTTGTGCCCATTTGTGATTGGTTGAAGACCCATTCGTTGAGGGGCTTAAAGGCTATAAAAGGAGGGCCAAACCTAGGGTTTTTCATCAATTCAAAAGCTTCCAAGTGCTTCCGATACACTCCGACTCTCCGACATCCCTCGACGAGCTGCCGAGGCGGCGACTAAAGCTTCAACCTCCAATCCTTGAAGTCGTCGGTATAATCTTTAATTTTGTATAAGTTGTCTTTATTTTCAAGCTTTAAATCATATCAAGGAGAGAGTGTCCTCTACCTTGAATCTTTATTGAGTTTTTGTATTCGCAACTCCTATCTCTATCGAGAAGGAGTTCGTTTAATATTGCCCTCCGTGCGTGGTCAAGGACCATTAGGGCCTTGGAGTAGTAGCCGTAGGCTACGAACCAAGTAAAACCCTCGTGTTTTTATTTATTTATTGCTATCTTTCACTGCGTTTACTCGTGCCAATTGACGATTACGAAAAGTTTTTTCTTATCGCTATTCACCCCCCCCCTCTAGCGCTCAAATCGATCCAACAATTGGTATCAGAGCCGGGGGTTGCTAAGATTTGGTGAAACCACCAAGCTAGCTTTTTTTTACAGTTTTATTTTGTTTTAATTGTGTTTATTTCGATTTATTTTGTTTGTTAAATTCTCTCAAGCACTACTAATCCAAGGCGAGTCTTGGTACTTGTTTTGAGTTTTTGTCTTTGCTAGCTTTTCGTCTTCGTCTCTTTTTGTCTTTTTGTTTCAATGGCCCATCTCGAGGGTTTTAGCACCGTCCGACCTCCGTTTTATAACGGAGATGACTTCCGTTATTGGAAGGGTCGGATGGAATGCTTTCTCAAAACCCAACTCGAGATGTGGATCATAATCCAAACGGGTTTCACACTTCCGACTAATGAAGTGGGTGACTCCTTGGATTATGATCAATGGACCGTTGCAACAAAACGACAAGTCGAAGCCGATGCCAAGGCAACACAAATCCTCCAATGCGGCCTATCCAAGGAGGAGTTAAATCGCGTCGGCCCCTTCATAAGCGCAAAGGATCTTTGGACTAAACTAATCGAGTTACACGAAGGATCGGATCAAGCCAAGGTATGTAAGCGTGATTTGTTATTCAATAAATTGTACACACTAAAAATGCAGGAACACGAATCCGCGACGACTCCACGCCGTGTCCGGACATCGTCAACAACTTACACGCATCGGGCAAAAGGTCGAAAACCGCGACCTTATAAGGTATGTTCTAAACTCTTTTCCGAGGACTACCTTGTGGGCATCCATGGTCGATGCCTACAAGGTCTCCAAGGATCTTTCTAAAATTAGGTTAGATGAACTCTTTTCTGATTTCGAATTACATGAACAATCCAACTCGGAACCCGAGAGGGGTATAGCTTTATTGCGAGGATCAAAGAAGAAGAAAATCGCAAGCAAGCCACCAACCGAGGAGGAAGAGAGTCAGAAGAAGAAGTTGACCCGAATTGACCGAACTAATGAACCTAGCTCGAAGAATAGCCAAGGGAAGAAAGCGAACCACGACTCGACCCAACCAAGGTAAACCTAAAAGTTCTAATATTAGGTGTTATGAGTGTAACGAGGTTTGGACATATCAAGTCCGAGTGCCCCAAGCTCAACCACCAAGGACCTAAGCACAAGAAGGCCCTCAACGCGACATGGGAAGAAGCGTCATCCAAGAAGGCGAAGACCATGTCTTCATGGCGAAATCAATTGAGTCGGACACGGAGGCCGAACCCGAACTTGAGTGAGCAGGAGGATGATTAGGACTACTGAAGCAACCTTCAAGTCAAGCCACGGATACGCATCCGGTTCAAAAGATACCCTTAAGGTGAGTCATACTTTATTTAATACTTTACATAATACGGTTAGGTTTTTGTCTAGGAAGTTAGCTAAGTCCGAGTCCAAGGTCGAGACCCTGGTTGAGGAAGTTAAACTCCTCAAAACGAGGTCTCCTAACCTCTTCAACTAGTCGAGTTCAAGAAGGACTCAACTCGGGTTGAAAAACTCGAGTTGAGAACTCACTCTTGAAAAGTCAAGTCGAAGATCTTAGGAATACGTTGGAAAGGTTTACTTTGGGATCCAAAGGACTTGACCTCCTACTTGGATCATAAAGGGCCGTGTACAACAAGGCCGGACTAGGGTTTAGCTCAAACACGACCAATAAGTCGTATATGTCAATCGTAAGTAGACATAAAAAATGTGTCCAAGCATGGGTCCCTAAGACCACTTTGATTTCAACTCTAGGATCTAACCGTCTTTGGGTTCCCAAGGACCAAATCCACTATGTGGATAGACCGAACCGATTCAACTGTCTAGGGAGCCAGTACAAAACATGTTTGTGCTTTGACTTAGAAATTCCATGCTTAGTTTTTTTTTTGTTTTTTTTAACACACTTGGAATACACAAATAACCAAATAAAAATCCTTGAAAAGATTGAGCCTCAGGGAGCCTCTTTTCAAATAACCAACTAAAATCCTTCGAAAAGATTGAGCCTCGGGGAGCCTCTTTTCAAAAATAACTAGTTAGACTAGGAAATAGTCTTAGGTGAGTCAAGTCATCATTTTCTTGAACATGGCTTTGTCTAAGGAAGTGGTCGATGATCCGATAAAGAAGGCCCTTGTGCCTCGCCACGACACGGAAGCCATGATCTTGAAAGGTAAACTTGACAAGCCTTGGGTTAAATCAAATCTAACTTGAACCTAAATCCACTTAATCAAACTTAATTGAAAATCATCTCAACATAAAATTACTTGAACCTAAATCCACTTAATCAACTTAATTGAAAATCATCTCAATATAAAATTACTTGAACCTAAATCCTAATTACTTGAACCTAAATCCACTTAATCAATTTAATTGAAAATCATCTCAACATAAAATCACTTAAACCTAAATCCACTTAATAAATTTAATTGGGAGTCATCTCACAAAAAACACATAAGTATAACATGCTTGATCATATAGACTGGTGAGATGACCTAGGTTTAACAACTTACAACCAATTTAAAAATAAAATCTAACATCCAATCCAACCACCTTGTGTGTAGGATCAATGGATGTTGGACGATGGTTGCTCCGACACATGACCAGGGGATCGACTCAAATTCACAAAGCTTGATTCAAGCGACAAGGATCGGTAGCCTTTGGGAATAAGCAGCAAGCTCAAAATCATCGGATCGGTGATATCGAGCTTAACTCAATTTTGTTATTAAAATGTATTACTTGTAGAGAATTTTGAATATAACACCTTAGCGTAAGCCAATTGTGTGACAATAACTATAAGGTCGTATTTTTAGAAAATGAATGTGTAATTAAAACAAATGAAAACAAGCTAAAACAATACTCAAAGGAACTAGGACAAATAACATTTATACAATGAACTTAATCAAATCCTCGGCCAAATGTCTTATGACACGGGAAGAGGAATCATGGTTGTGGCAGACGACTTCGCACTCGCACCCAAGACTCGTCCACAAGATGAGTCGAGTGGCTTAGTCGAGGTTTACCCAACCTCAACAACTTGGTTAATAAAATGCAGTAATGCTTGTCAACAAGGAAAACAACCTAGGACACAACACAAGTTAACTAACCAGAGCAGACCTCAAAGTGTACTTGAGCTCTCACGCATATGGATCTATTCGATTCACATGGAGCCAAGTCACTCAATAAAAGTCAATATTGCTTAGTCATAATTGTGACTACTCCAGTTTACAGGTTAGGTTCATCAAACATAAAAATGATACCTAGATCAATTAATCAATCTATTCAAATTAATCGAGAATCAAAAAGACCTTAAGGTTAAAAGACTTAGAAGCGATCATGGTGGTGAATTCGAAAATCAAAGGTTCACCGACTTACGTAACCTAAAGCGGATACCACCATGAATTCTCTTGCCCTAGGACCCCTCAACAAAATGGCCTAGTGGAGGCGGAAAAACCGAACTCTACAAGAAGCCGCTAGGACCATGTTAAAGCGAATATAACCTACGATAGGTTTTGGCGGAAGCCGTTAGCGGCTTGCTATGTCCAGAATAGGATCCTTATGGTAAAGAGGCACCTTAAGACCTCGTATGAGATTTATCACGATAAAATACCTAACATCAAGTACTTTAGGGTATTTGGGTGTAAGGTACATATTCTAAACACTAAGGATTACCTAGGAAAATTTACATCCAAAACCACAACCGGAATATTTCTAGGATACTCTGACTACAAGAGCTTATAGAGTATATAACCACGACACCCTTAGAGTCGAGACTATCAATGTAGTATTTGATGAAGGACACGAACCTACAAAACCCGACCCCAATTAGCGAGCCTACTCATACTAGACCTAACTCTGACCCTGAGATCGAGTCTAATCCACATCAACCAACTTCTCTTGTCGACCAAGTGACAAGTGATCCGAGTCAAACTAGTGTTCAACCAAGTCACCCCATTGATCAAGCATTAGGTGACACAAACCCAACCCAATCTAGGATTCAGACTAACCACCCTATCGATCAAGTGATAGGAGATCCTAATCTAGGAGTTCAAACTAGAGCATCCTATAGGAACCTTAGTCAAATTTCCTTAATTTCAAAGATAGAACCCAAATCAATTGAACAAGCTCTTCTTGATCCCGATTGGATTATTGCAATGCAAGAAGAGCTAGCTCAATTTACTAGGAATGAAGTGTGGGAATTAGTACCACCACCTAAAGACAAAACGATAATTGGAACAAGGTGGGTGTTTCGAAATAAGCTTGATGATAAAGGTGAAGTAGTTAGAAACAAGGCTAGGTTAGTCGCCAAAGGGTTCAGTCAAGTCGAAGGCCTAGATTACGACGAAACCTATGCCCCAGTAGCTAGACTCGAATCCATTCGAATGTTGCTAGCTTATGCCGCACATCGAGGATTTAAGCTATTTCAAATGGATGTTAAGTCGGCATTCCTAAATGGATACATTAAAGAAGAAGTTTATGTTAGCCAACCATGTTCTAAAATCTAGATAAACCCGACCATGTTCTAAAACTTAAGAAAGCTCTCTATGGACTTAAACAAGCTCCTCGAGCTTGGTACGAGAGACTTTCAATCCATCTCAAATCAAAAGGGTTTAACCAAGGCTTAGTTGACCCAACTCTCTTCGTAAAAACCTTAGGTAAAGAAATATTCATAGCTCAAATTTACGTAGACGATATAAAACGAGTTCGTTTCACTCATGGAAAGTGAGTTTGAAATGAACTTAGTAGGCGAGTTAAGTTTCTTTTTAGGTCTACAAATTAAACAAACTAAGGATGGTATATACCTATATCAACAAAAATACACTAAGGAGTTAATTAAAAGATTTGGAATGCAAGACGCTAAGATAATAAACACCCCAATGGCGATTAATGTTAACATAGGAGAAGACCTAGAAAGTAAGTCCATTGACTTAAAGTACTATAGGAGCGCGATAGGAAGTCTCCTATACTTAACTGCGAGTCGACCCGACATCCTATTCGCAGTAAGTATGTGCGCCAGGTTTCAAACCTGTGCTAAGGAGTCTCACCTAACCCTAGTTAAGCGTATCCATAGATATCTTAAGGGTACACTTAACGTTGGTATTTGGTACCCTAGATCTACGGAGTTCGAACTAATCGGCTACTCCGATTCGGATTATGCCGGTAGTAAACTCGATAGAAAGAGCACGAGTGGTTGTTGTCAACTACTCGGCTCAAGTCTAGTGAGTTGGTGCAGTAGGAAGCAACATTGTGTTGCCTTATCTACCACCGAAGCCGAATACGTTGCGATGGGTGAGTGTGTAACTCAGCTTCTTTGGATGAAGCACACTCTCCGAGACTTTAGGTTGGACTTCACCAAAACTAAAATTTTTGTAGACAACATAAGTTCGATAAATCTAACTAATAACCCTATATGCCATTCAAGAACAAAGCATATAGAGGTAAAACACCATTTCATTCGAGAACATGTAGCCAACGGCTCCATACAACTCGAATATGTTGACTCGAAGTCTAACCTAGCAGACATATTTACTAAACCACTACCCGAAGCCGAATTTAGTCTCTTGAGACAAAAATTAGGCATGTGCGTAATAGAATAGGTTTTGCAAATTATATTACTACTATTTCTTACTTTTTCATGAAACTAGCATAGGTCATACCTTAGATATCATGCACCTATAGATTTAAGGAGCCAATACATCTCACAACACATAGGACTAATGTGTTTATGTACTTAGCCACGTAGATGGGCGTGAGATGTTAGGACCTTACTCCTAGTTCCAGATGTAGAGCTAGTGCATCGCTATGAACCATGGAGTATAATCATACATACTAACCGACTCCGACCAGGACTGGTTGATCCTTCATATCAATCAAGCCAAATATGAGTCGAACATTTCATAGATGAGCTTATTTTCAATATACTATTTTTTTAATAAAAAATGTGGAACATGCTTGGACTTTAAATTTAGCAATTATTTTGATTTCCACACCTTACTCTTTTCGATATACGGCAAAGGGGAGAAAAGGCCAGTTAATCAAATTTTTTCAAATTTGAGAAAATTCTCTTAACTTAACTCTTACTTCATGTTTAAACCAAAAGTTAACTTTAGGTTTTGAGAACTTATTTAACTTTTGACAAAAGGCCAAGTTAAGAGAATTCTTAACTTATTTATGTCGTTAGTGTTTTACTTAAGGGGGAGAAAGGGCTTAACTAAAACGTTTTACTAAAGCTAATTTTAAAACGTTTTACTAAAGCTAATTTTAAGTAATGTTAATTACTTAAAGCAACCCGTCGTTAGTGTTTTACTTAAGGGGGAGAAAGGGCTTAACTAAAACGTTTTACTAAAGCTAATTTTAAAACGTTTTACTAAAGCTAATTTTGGTCTTTCTTCAAAGACTCACCCTTGGTCAAGGGGGAGGTTTCCTCAAGGGGGAGTACTTGAAGAAAATCCTTACTACTCCAACTTAATCTTCATTTTTTTTTCTCTCATGCACATTATTATTCTTCATGCTTGCTTAACTTTGTATGTGGGTTTGCCATAAATCAAAAAGGGGGAGATTGTTGGTGCAGTGGGCACCTAAGTCGAACCTATGTTTTGATTATAGCAAACGATACAAAGTTAAGCTTATATTGTTATCTCACGAGCTAAATCAAGTGTGCGAGAAAGTCTCAATGTCTTTGAGTGAAGGCTAGCGACACCGGAGGAAGTCGCGGTGGTCGGGCGACACTCGAGTTACTCCGGAGGGAGCCGAAGGAATCGAGTGGAAGGCCGGAAGCTCGCGACAAGTAAATGATCGAGGTAAGCTCGTGTGTGCAAGCATAAGTGAGGTCGTGTCCTTTATGCGGGGGCGTCCTTAGGCGACGATCAACCCAAGACTTCCCATGGAAGGTCTATGTTGAGATCGGACGGCAAGTAAGGCCGTCGAATTCACTTGTATTTTGAGCTAAATTCCTTTTTAGTCAAAAATCGTGGCAGCCGATTCAACCGGCGATTCAACGGCCAATTCAGCCGTGCGATTCAACCGGCCAGTTCAACCGGTGGTCAAAAATCAGCCTCGAGGAGTCAAGCTTTATCACCATTTTTCAAGGAGTTTTGTGCCCATTTGTGATTGGTTGAATACCCATTCGTTGAGGGGCTTAAAGGCTATAAAAGGAGGGCCAAACCTAGGGTTTTTCATCAATTCAAAAGCTTCCAAGTGCTTCCGATACGCTCCGACTCTCCGACATCCCTCGACAGCCGCTGAGACGACGACTAAAGCTTCAACCTCCAATCCTTGAAGTCGTCGGTATAATCTTTAATTTTGTATAAGTTGTCTTTATTTTCAAGCTTTAAATCATATCAAGGAGAGGGGGAGTGTCCCTCTACCTTGAATCTTTATTGAGTTTTTGTATTCGCTTAACTCCTATCTCTATCGAGAAGGAGTTCGTTTAATATTTGCCCTCCGTGCGTGGTCAAGGACCATTAGGGCCTTGGAGTAGTAGCCGTAGGCTACGAACCAAGTAAAAACCCCTCGTGTTTTTATTTATTTATTGCTATCTTTCCGCTGTGTTTACTCGTGCCAATTCGAACGATTACGAAAAGTTTTTTCTTATCGCTATTCACCCCCCCTCTAGCGCTCAAATCGATCCAACAAATCATGGCTTTTCAAACCCATCAATTTGCATTCCTTCATATCGACACATCTCCCAAGATTAGAAACATAGCCATCAGAAAATCTCAATGACTTCAACCATTCACAAACAACACGTCTCTGTTCCTTATTCAATGTATAAACTGCCTTTGGTTTTGGTCCTCTACTATTTTCATCAACATCAAGGCTGGGTCGTTTGCAAATGAGTCGCATATCTTTTCTTGCATTCAGATTATCTTTTGTTTTTCCGGTGATATCCATCACTGTATTTATCAGATTATCAAAAACATTCTTCTCAATATGCATAACATCGAGATTATGATGAATCAAATTAGTAAACCAATACGGTAACTCCCAAAATATACTTCGTTTGGTCCATTTATGTTTGCTTCCATATTCATAAGTTGTATCATGTGGCTCTTCAATAACAGATGGAAAGTGAAGAACTCTGTACCAAATATCTTGACCAGTCAATCTCAATGGCGGAGGTGTTCTTTCATTTCGATTCCTAGTGAATTCATCTTTATTCCTTAAATTATGATTTAGTGGTAAAAATTATGCGTGACAATCAAAATAACTCGACTTCTTACCATGCTTCAATCTAATCGACTTTGATCTCTCCATACATATTGGGCATCCTAAGATCCTGCTGATACTCAACCCGATAGCATACCATAAGCCGGAAAGTCATTTATGGTCCAAAGAAGAGCAGCCTTCATCACAAACATCTGATTAGTATGAACGTCGTATGTAGGAAAACCTTCATCCCATAGTTGTTTTAGCTCTGCAATCAATGGTTGCATATAAACATCTATTAACTTCTTCGGATTTTTTGGGCCAGCACAACCAATGTTAAAAACATATACGGTGTTTTCATGCACATCCCAGCGGAGATTATACGGAGTTAATATAAGCGGCCAACAAGAATAGTGTCTTCTGATTTACCAAATGGAGCAAACCACAAGACGAGACCTAACCTAATATTTGAGTCTCCTTCGCAAAATCGAGATTTGTTCTATCAAATTTTCCACGCCTGCATCGATGGATGACACATTAGTCCCTCTTTTGTTCGATGATTTGCATGCCAAGTCATGTGTTCAGCAGTTGTCTTTGATGCATAAAGCCTTTGTAACCTAGGAGTTAAAGGCAAATAAAACAACTGACTATATGATTTACGTCGTTGCTGCCTCCTACTAGTTCTCTTATACCTATCTTGATTACAGAATTTACAAACATCCACATCTGCATCATCTCCCAATATAACATACAACCATCTCTCGCACACATCAATTCTTTCCACCGAGACCTAATTCTTTCAAGTTTTTCATCTTGTACAAATCATTGGGCAAGATATTATCAATACGGCAATGCCTCTTCAAAAGCTTGGACAAAATTATTAAAACACTCTTGGACACATTGTGCTCGCCTTGACATTCAACATTCTTGAGGTGAGCGATAGTTTAGTGTGAGTCTCACAACCCATAAAGGTGCATCTGTGCACTCAAGACCTCACTGAAATTTCAGATATGCTTCATTATTCATATTACGACCGATATCTCATTACGTGCACCTCTTCCAAGGGTGATGCATTAGTAAACATTTGCTCAACTGTTGGAGGACAATTTGAAGTTGCACCTTGTGATTGGGAATCAAATTGCCCGCTACATCATATATCATCCTCTATATGGATTTAATTGATTATAATCACTTTGATCCCTAGAGACTTGTGTTGTGTCCATCATAAACTTCATCGATATAAATGGTTCACCATGACATGTCCAGTTATAGTAATTTGCAACGAATCCAAATCTACAAAGATGCTCTGAAACTTTGCTAGACGGTAAAAATCTACCATTGTGACACTTTCTGCACGGACACCTTATCTGATTACCATCCATAAACTCAACATTACTAGTGCGAAATTTAAAACTCTTGCAACCCACTCATAAATTCATCGATTAAACCCCGTTGAGGTAAATTCCTATTATACATCCAACTTCTTTCACACGCATTTTTGTCTTTTCAATCAATTATATTATTATCAACTCCTAGAAATTACAATATAATACGAATATACAGTTAGTTCACATATGAATTCACTATGTTTAACAATCATTAAACAGAGACGAAGAAAGACTAGCATAGAGAAAAAGAAATTTACTATAAAAAACAGAGGACTTTTATTACTTTAGGATAAACATTAAAGAATTACTTTAATGTTCATTTTTCCCTTTCCCTAACGTGTTCCTTGATCTCGATATCACTTTATTTTCACTCACGAGTAGCATGACCTTCTTGACACCAAGATTGGAACTAGTAAACTATCGCGAATTATTACAGGAGTAAAATGTTTCTAGGGCATTCAATTTAAAAAATGTAAATTTTCAAGATCTTATGTAAAGCATACATGTAGAGGAGTTAAGTAACTTGAGAGACGGCAATCAAACAAACCAGGTGTATAAAATTAATTGTATAACAATTAATTATATATTTTAATTAATACAACAACCAAGCCTTATCACAAATTTAGTTGTTGTATATATTTTGATTAATAATAGAATTAAATATAATAATTAATTGTATATTGTAATTTATATTAATTGATACATATAATTTAGAAATTATGAATATACTAATATTAGTATCAATATTTAATATACACAAAGTATTATTTAATTTGGATTTCAGAAAACCCTATGGGTTGATTTTACAAGGGTGCTACAAGAAATAATATTCCCTCCAAAGATATGACATTGCTTTTGGTATTAACAAAGAATGTTTGTAACAATTTGTACTTTATTGTTCTTAAATGTTAATGCAAATAAACTTTTAATTTATATACACATTTTTTTAAATTATGTCTTGAAACCTTAACGCCATGGCATCGTCCAATATTGAAATTGTAGCATCCTTTTAAGTGATCGAAACTCAACAAAAAGTCAAGATTCCAAACCTTTGCCTAAATTATTAACAAAGAGCCCATTCTAGACTCGCATCCTAACATGGTGTTTTTAAAAGCTTCAAATGCTTGACCTCCTACTTTGTTAAGAAGTTGAGTCATGACTCACAAACTATCTGATCTTAACAGACCACTGGGTTGTCTGCAAAGTTATTCCTCTGGTTGTATCCAGAAATTTTGAATCACCTTGTATAACATCCAATGTAATATTCTTTGATTTTCCTATATTTCTATGATTGGTTCTACTAGTCTAATTATATCTATTAGTTATCTTTGAACACGTCTATACTATGAACTTATTTTCTCTTGTTTTATCATCCAAACCTCCTCTGAGCAAATCTGATTTAGTAACCGCTTAAAAAGTTTAAGCTATTAAGAAAGAGATCAATCTACACTGTAAGCATCTAGTATTTGTTATTGGTCACAAGTGTGCAAGTAGTTCCAATGTAAACAAACGTATGGTTGCAGCATCGACCGCATGTAGCTACTTTTTGGTACAAATGAAAAAAGAGAATTGCATTTACCTCCGGATATGTTATTGCGGTCGCGCTGGTCGCGGCACAAGCAGAGCGTGGTCATAAGTCGAAGTCTCGAACATGGCGGGTGGGATTCGATGGGGGCCGGTTACGGCTTGCCGGGCGGTTTGCGGCTACCGGCGGGCCTCGCGGCGACGGTGGCTCGATCACCGGGGCACGCGGCGACGAGGCGCCGGCGGCCTCGCGGGCACCGCGCTCGCGTGAGGCGGCGGTCGGCGCCGGCGACCTGGCCGCCGACGGGCGCTCGCTCGCGGGCACGCGGCCACCGAGGATAGCGGCCGGACGCTGGCCGGCCGGCTCGCTCGGATGGCGGTCGTGGGCGACGGCGCCTCGCGACGACCTCTCGGCGGATCTTTGAAGCGGCCGGCGGAGGCTCTCACCCGCGACGAAAGGGCGGCGCGAGGCTCGTCTTGCGCGCGAAGCGAAGCGGCGGCGGCGAGGCTCGTCGCGGACGAAGGGCAGCGGTGGAGGCTCGTGCACGGACGCCGAAGGGCTGGGCGCGAGAGGCTCGCGAGACTTGTGGGATTAGGGCATCGGGCGGAAAAAAAGGCTAACTTTGCAACGAATCTTTGGATTCGTTGCAAATTTGCAACGAATCCAAAGATTCATTGCAAATATTTTAAAAAAAAAAATTAAAACATTTCGAAAACGTTAACTAATTTTTTTAAATTTTTTTTAAAAAATTTTTGCAACGAATTTGAGGATTCGTTGCAAAAATTTTGCAACGAATCTATTATTCGTTGCAATTTTGCAACGAATTTGAGGATTCGTTGCAAATTTGCAACGAATCATAGATTCGCAAATATTTTAAAAAATTAAAACATTTGAAAACGTTAATTATTTCTTTAATATATTTTTTTTATAAATTTAAAAGTTTGCAACGAATCTGTGATTCGTTGCAAATATTTTGCAACAAATCCATAAATTCATTGCAAATTTGCAACGAATCCATAAATTCGTTGCAGTTGGCGCGCCGGTCGCCAGCGGCAGCGGCCGACGAGGGCCGCGAACGCCGCGGTGTCGGCGGGCGTTGCCGGCGCTTGCCGATCGGTGACCGCTGCCTCGGCCCGGCTGGGCGGGCAAGCAGGGCGGGAGCCGCCACGATCGAGGCGGGTCGTGGGAACGCCGCAGCCGAGGCGAGGAAGCCGGCGTGGAGGGGAAAGGTTAGGGGTCGATCGTGCGCGAGAAGATGGGAAAAAATTAGGGCGGGGGGTAAGTTTATTAAATTTTGCAACGAATCGTGGAATTCGTTGCTAATTTTGTAACGAATCCCGGATTCGTTGCAAAATTTTTAAAAAATTTAAGTTTTTAAAACGTTAATTTTTTTTAATATTAATATCAATTAGCAAATCGAATCCTAGATTGCTAAATTTAGCAACGAATACTAGGATTCGTTGCTAATTTGCAAACGAATCCCGATTCGTTGCTAATTTGCAATGAATCCTGGATTCGTTGCTAATTTGCAACGAATCCTGGATTCGTTAGTATTTTGCAACGAATCCTAGGATTCGTTGCTAATTTAGCAACGAATATAGGATTCGTTGCTAAATTTAGCAACAAATCTAGGATTCGTTGCTAAATTTAGCAACGAATCTAGGATTCGTTGCAAATTAGCAACGAATCCTAGTATTCGTTCCTAAATTTTAAAAAAGAAAATTTAAAGTTTTTAAAACGTTAATTTTTTTTTATATTAATATTAACTTTGCAACGAATCCACTGATTCGTTGCAATTTAGCAACGAATCCTGGATTCGTTGCAATTATTTGCAACGAATCCTGGATTCGTTGCAAATAATTGCAACGAATACGTGGATCCGTTGCAATTTTGCATCGAATTCTGAATTCGTCAAGAATTTTATGACAAATTTATTTCGTCAGAAATTGGCGACGAAACTTAAAATTCGTCGCTATATTAGTTGCAGATTTGCAACGAAAATAATTCGTTGCTAAATTTCGTTGCCAAAAAATAGTTTTTTTGTAGTGCAGGTAGATGGTAAGTACACACATATACGTATAGCATCCAACCTCATACACAGGTAGATGATAACTAAACTATATATATATATATATATATATATATATATATATATATATATATATATATATATATTTAGCATCTGACCTCATACACAGGTAGATGATAGTATCACATATTACATATCATTTACAGTATTAAGAGAAAGCCTCTTGAAGTTAATTTGGCCACGAATCATAATCAGGAGCGTCGACCAAAGCCTAAAATTTGTGGCAACACAACTTTTCACAATTTGCAATAAAATTGCAATTGGCACAACAAATATTCCGGGTGGATCATAAATTTATACTGATACTTCACATCAGAAACTAAAAGAAAATGAGATTCAAATTATCTAAACAGATGCTAGCATAAGAAGATTAATTCTGTCTAAGCATTTATTTGGAAACAAAGTAGAAGACTACTTTGGATAGCAACAACGTGCAAAATCAGATTTGCGCAGGAGCAAAATCAGATCTGCGCAGGAGCAAAATCAGGCCTCTAAGAAGTCACAGAGACCATAACTATAAGGAAAACTGGACCAGAATTCAATTGGAAGAATGGACGGCATCTAACAAGAACAATGTTTGAATGTCTATAAAATAAGATGAACAAAAATAATTTTATAATCTTCATATCCCAACTGTTGAAATCCCTAAACACCCCCCCCTTCCCGTGCCCCCTGTTCTTCGAATCCCCTAATCCGAAGGATAGTAAGGCTCAACCGATTCCCACAGCTTGGTCCTTTCCTAAACTCTGAATTCACCCACCAAGACCGCCGAACCCAATCCAGAACGAATAAGACTCGATTGCTTGAACACGTCAAAACCCACATTCGACCTCAATCCGATTAATTCCCAAACATCCGAGCAAAATCTCGCGCCGGCCCTAACCAGAGATTTACTTACGGAAGAGGAAGGAGGTCGGTGGAGCTCCGGCTTAGGCGTCGACTCGTGGCAAGGATTCGACGATCGCCTTCGTGTCTGCGCTGGCTCACAAGTGAGTACGGGTTCGAACGGAAAGAACGGGAAAAAAAAACGGAGAAAAGGAAAATATATATAGGGTTAGTAGGTTAATTAGGGTTTAGGGTTTTTCCCCTTTGTGCCTCTCAACGGTGATTATTTAGGGTGTAAATTGACCCCGAAATTTATCCCTCTTTTTCGATGATTTTCGCCCGTGTATTGATTTATTTATTTATTATTATTGTTATAATTTTTTTTTCGAGACTTGACAACTCTTTCCCCCTAAAAAAAAAAATTCATCCTCGAAATTTGACTTACCAAATAGTTCAGGAGTACATCCACGCATATCCCGCTCGGTCTCCCAGGTAGCTTCCTCTATCTGTTGATTTCCCCATAAAACTTTCACCATTCTGATTTCTTTATTTCTCAGCTTCCGCACTTGATGATCTAATATTTGTTCTGGTCTTACCTCGTAGGATAGATCTGGTGTCCACTGTATGGCTTCATACCCAATCACATGTGCAGGATTAGAAAGGTACCTCCTGAGCATGGATACATGAAACACATTATGAACTACCGCCAGTTTGGTGGTAGCAACTCGGTATGCTCGTGTTCCAATCCGGTCGAGGATCTCAAAAGGCCCAATATACCTCGGACTAAGTTTGCCCTTCCTTCCGAACCTCAATACTCCCTTCATGGGTGACACTTTGAGAAATACATGGTCTCCCACTGTGAACTCTAGGTCCCTCCTTGACAATCGGCATAACTCTTTTGGCGACTTTGTGATTGCATTCTCTCCGGATCTTTGCTACTAGTTCCACGATTTGTGTCACAATCTCTAGACCCAGGCGCCCTTTCTCCTACCTCTTCCCTGTAGTAGGGTTCTACACCTTCTTCCGTATAGCGCTTCATAGGGAGCCATACGATGGTGGATTGATAACTATAGTTATAGGTGAACTCTACTAAAGGCAGTTTGGACTCCCAACTCCCTTTGAAATCAATAATGCAAGCTCGTAGCATATCTTCCAAAATCTGAATTACTCGCTCAGATTGGCCAGTCTGAGGGATGGAAGCGATCTTGAAAGCAAGTTTTGTACCCAATCCCGATGCAAACTCTTCGAACCACGATGTAAATTTTGGATCCCTATCGACCTGTCGATGGAATGCTATGTAACCTTACTATTTCCGTATACAACTCTGCGTATTGTATCATAGTGAAAGTGGTTTTCACTGGCAAAAGTGGGCTGACTTCGTCAATCGATCCACAATAACCCACACTGCATTTGATCCCTTAGTCGAGATCGGTAATCCTACCACAAAATCCATGGCAACATTTTCCCACTTCCAGACAGGTATCGGAAGCGGTTCGAGCAGTCCCGCGGGCCTTTGGTGCTCAGCTTTCACCTGTTGACAGGTAAGGCACTCATGAACCATCTTGCTTATGTCTCTCTTCATGCCCGACCACCAATATAATAGTCGCATATCCTTATACATCTTTGTACTGCCATGGTGGATAGAGTACGGGGTAGTGTGAGCTTCCTCATGAGATTCTCCTCAGGATTCACCCTTAGGCACCCATATGCGACCCTTGTATCGCACTATCCCGTCAATCACTGAGTAGATGGTGCTACCCTTTGCTTCATCTTTGCGTTTCCATTCCATTAACTGTTGATCCGAGGCTTGTTCTGCCCGGATCTGATCCCGTAAGTTCGATGTAACCGTCAGTGCCGCCAACCTAACCTGCTCACCTGGTGCTATCACCTCCACTCTTATCTGTTGAAATTCTGATATCAATCTTTGCTGGGTGGTCAACTGTAATAGCGTCGCCGTCTTGCGACTCGCCTTACGGGTGTTAGTTAATATTACAGTCATAATCTTTTACCAACTCCAACCATCGTCTCTGCCGCATATTCAGTTCCTTTTGAGTAAAGAAATATTTCAAACTTTTATGATCTGTGTAGATCTCGCATCGTTCTCCGTAAAGATAGTGTCGCCAGATCTTCAAAGCGAAGATGACAGCTGCTAGTTCCAGGTCATGTGTAGGATAATTCTGCTCATGCACCTTCAGCTGACGTGATGCATAGGCAATGACCCTCCCTACGCATCAATCGGCCCTAGACCGTTTTGGAGGCATCAGTGTACACCACAAATTGCCCAGAAGTGTCTGGAACTGCAAGCACAGGTGCTATCATCAGCCTTTCCTTTAGCTCCATAAAACTCTGCTCGCACTGAGTAGTCCATTCATACCTCACCCCCTTCTTGGTCAACGAAGTCAGGGGTAGCGCAATTCGTGAAAAATTCTGAATAAATCTGCGATAATACCCCGCTAGTCCCAGGAAACTTCGAATTTCTGTAACATTCCTCGGAGTAGCCCAACTCTGGATTGCCTCCACTTTGACTGGATCCACCTCTATTCCCCTCTCCGAGACTATATGTCCTAAAAATGCTATTTGTCTCAGCCAGAAATCGCATTTGCTGAACTTAGCGTATAACCGCTTATCCTTCAGAGTCTGCAGTACCAGCGTCAGATGTTGTCGGTGCTCTTCGCGACTCTGAGAGTAAATTAGTATATCATCGATGAAGATAATCACAAACTGATCCAGGTATGGCTGGAAAATCCGGTTCATCAAATCCATAAAGGCTGCGGGGGCATTAGTGAGTCCAAACGGCATAACTAGAAACTCATAATGACCATATCGAGTTCTGAAGGCAGTTTTATGAACATCTTCTCCTTTCACCCTCAATTGGTGGTACCCCGACCTCAAGTCAATTTTTGAGAATACCGTTGCTCCCTGTAGTTGATCGAACAGATCATCGATTCTAGGCAACGGGTACTTATTCTTGACTGTAACCCGGTTCAACTCCCGGTAGTCAATGCACAACCGCATTGAACCGTCCTTCTTACGGACGAACAACACTGGCGCTCCCCAGGGTGACACACTGGGTCGGATGAAACCTTTATCCAATAGTTCTTGTAGTTGCTCCTTGATTCCTTCATTTGGTGGGTGCGGGATGCGGTGCTTTAGACACGGGGGTGGTTCCCGTTACTAATTCTATCCCAAACTCAACTTCCCTGACAGGGGGTAATCCTGCAATATCCTCTGGAAATACATCGGAGAAATCCCGGACTACCTCTACTTCCTCCAGACTGGGTTTAAAAGTCTCAGAACTTCCCATTAGGTTGACTAGAAATTCGTTACACCCCTTGCTTAACATTTTCTGAGCTTTACATGCTGATATAATAGGTAGATGACTCAACGTGGAGGTTGCATTGAAGATGACAAATCCATCATTTTGTAGTTTCAGTTTAACTGTCCTTTGTTCTGATCGATAATGGCCTCGTCTGGTCAACTAGTCCACCATCTCTAATACAATAAGTTCGCGATAATCAGATAGTTCTCGCATCCTTATCGGACAGTTCCTCACTATTCTATTTGTTGGGTTCTTCCCAAGGCAAGGACACGATAGCCGGTAGCCATCAAATCACATGAAATACCTAGTTTTGCAACGTAGGCCACAAATATGAAAGAGTGTGTAGCTCCAGAATCTATTAAGGCATGAGCAGGTAGGTTGACAATAGAAATTCTACCTGTGATAATGGCGAATCGGATCCACCTGCTCCTGTGTCATAGCATACACCCTTCCTCTAGTTGGCTCTTTGAGCTGAGGGCAGTTCATAGCAAAGTGCCCAGACTTCTTGCACTTGTAGCACACATCTGTACCCACCAAACACTGACCTGCATGAGTCTTATCGCACTTGGGGCACTGAGTTTTGCTTTCACCCTTGAGAACAATATGGTCGATCGGGTCGGGCTCTGGGTCGCCGTGGTCGCGTCAAATCGCGTGGTCGTTGCCTCAAACCTGCTCTGCAAACCTTCTTCGACTCGACGCAGAGGTTCCCTCCTGTAGCTAGACCTTTTAGTCTGTACATCCTTTATCATGTCATTCCTGTCCCTCTCTGCCATCAGAGCCTGATCCACAGCCTCTCTAAAGGTGGTAACTCGACTCACCCTGACATCATGGCGAATGGCTACCCTCAATCCCTCAGTGAAATGTTTCAGCTCCTCTACTGGTTGACTGGCAATCACAGGTACAAAATACACGCCTTCTCGAATTCCTTGACATACTCACCACGGTCCCCTTGGCGAAGCTCCAGAATTCTCTGCCATTCGGTTACAGTGTCGAGTAAAGTATTTACCATAAAATACCTCCTTGAATTCAACCCAAGTGGTTGTAGCTAAATCCACCGCTGCACGGGCACCCTCCCACCATATCCGAGCATCGCCCCGCAACATGAATATGGCGCACCTCACCTTGTCAGCATCAGTAAGCTGCATGAAGTCATATATTGTCTCCAGTGATCGAATCCATCCTTCTGCCACAATCGGGTCTGAGCTTCCCTTAAACTCTGTTGGTCCAAGGTCCCTGAACTGCTTGTAAATTGGGTTCACACTGGTGTGGGACCACTGGGGGTGTTTCCATGCTCCCTGGCTCTCTCAACTTGTTGGATCTGTCTCCCGAATCCGACTCTGTTCTGATAATTGCGGCAAGCTCGTGAAATCCTATTCTCGCCTTCACCATTGTTTCTTCGGCCCGCCATTCTCCTATAAAACCCGATACCTGTATCGTTATCTCCAATTTATACATAAACCTAAACAGGATTACATTAAGACTACTACTTGAAAAGTACATTTAAAGCTTACAACCGCGGAGATGGATGTATCTGAGTCCTTGATGAGATTGCATGCACACATCTTGTACTTTAGGATCGTTGGCTCACGATACTGAAAAGACCTAACCCAGATACACTCCTAGTCACACATCAATATTACCCATTATACACAAGATCGAATGCCCGACAAATTTATTTTTATTCCATCCAGTTTAGCAGTCTCAACAACACAATTAACTCTCGAACTCAAGAAAAATAGAACATCAAAATCATCTCAAAACTGAAACCTCTGTTTATAAATGCTCCGACAATGTGTGACATGCTCATCATCATCTCTCGGTTATACCACCTCCGCTTCTTACATCTCAACTGGGTATCCTGTTCCCTACGAAATTGTTATGTGACATCATGAGTTCACTGACCCAGAAGTAGATCAATGATCAGGATATAACACGGGGGAGAAAATTTGAAGAAAACATGTATCTCTACAACTGTAAATGTAAATTACTGTAGCTTGACATATATTTTCGGTTACACTTTCTGTAAGTCAATATGAAACATAACTAATACTTTTAACATCATATCATTATAACAAGTACAGCGAACCCAATCATGCCTTTCTGTTATGCTAACTGTACCTAAACATAAACCCTCGTGGTGCCTCATATTATGCATTTTAAAATGTTGAGCCAGTCAAATATCTTAATTTCTTGTGCAATCCTGAGGTACCTCTAGAAAGAAATTAAGGAAATCAGTCATCAGTCATCAGTCATCTGTCAATTTGGGTGGGCCCTCCCCGGAGCTCAACCCGGGGAGCCCAACCCGTTCAGGCACCACTAATGCTCATATTTATACCGTTAGCTAAATAAAGAATTTTTCTATCATTTTTTTTATCATACTCCGTCACCGAAGGATAACATAGAACATCAGGGGTGAACATTACAACTAAATATATAGCATCTAACCTCATACACAGGTAGATGATAGCATACGTATTTACATAACATCAGTGCACAGGAAAGATTTGGATAAACAATTTAACTAAAAATAGTAACAGTAATCATCATGGATGGACAATTATATATACTTATCTATATATAGCATCTAACCTCACACACAGGTAGATGGTAAGTACACACATATACGTATAACATCCAACCTCATACACAGGTAGATGATAACTAAACTATATATATATATATATATATTTAGCATCTGACCTCATACACAGGTAGATGATAGTATCACATATTACATATCATTTACAGTATTAAGAGAAAGCCTCTTGAAGTTAATTTGGCCACGAATCATAATCAGGAGCGTCGACGAAGCCTAAAATTTGTGGGTAACACAACTTTTCACAATTTGCAATAAAATTGCAATTGGCACAACAAATATTCCGGGTGGATCATAAATTTATACTGATACTTCACATCAGAAACTAAAAGAAAATGAGATTCAAATTATCTAAACAGATGCTAGCATAAGAAGATTAATTTGCAATAAGCATTTATTTGGAAACAAAGTAGAAGACTACTTTGGATAGCAACAACGTGCAAAATCAGATCTGCGCAGGAGCAAAATCAGGCCTCTAAGAAGTCACAGAGATCATAACTATAAGGAAAACTGGACCAGAATTCAATTGGAAGAATGGACGACATCTAACAAGAACAGTGTTTGAATGTCTATAAAATAAGATGAACAAAAATAATTTTATAATCTTCATATCCCAACTGTTGAAATCCCTAAACACCCCCCCCTTCCCGTGCCCCCTGTTCTTCGAATCCCCTAATCCGAAGGATAGTAAGGCTCAACCGATTCCCACAGCTTGGTCCTTTCCTAAACTCTCGGTAATTCACCCACCAGCACTGCTCGAACCCAATCCAGCAGAAACGAATAAGACTCAGTGCTTGAACACGGTCAAAAACCCAATTCCCGACCTCAATCCCGCCGATTAATTCCCAAACATCCGAGCAAAATCTCGCCCTCGCCGGCCCTAACAAGAGATTTACTTACCGGAAAGAGGAAGGAGGAGGGTCGGTGGAGCTCCGGCGGCTTGGCGTCGACTCCGGCGGCAAGGATTCGACGATCGCCTTTCGTCGTCTGCGGCGGCTCGCGGCGGAGTACGGGTTGCGCGAACGGAAAGAAACGGGGAAAAAGAAAAAAACGGAGAAAAGGAAAATATATATAGGGGTTCGGCCGGTTAATTAGGGTTTAGGGTTTTTCCCCTTTTTGCCTCTCAACGGTGATTATTTAGGGTGTAAATAGACCCCGAAATTTATCCCCCTTTTTCGATGATTTTCGCCCGTGTATTGATTTATTTATTTATTATTATTGTTATAATTTTTTTTTTTCGAGACTTGACAAGGCTTTCACCCAGTCCATAATTTTGTGGGAGTAGAAGACACTGATTTAGATGGTACCAAGTTCAGAATATACACTCTCATATCTAGAGCATACCCCCAAAAAGAATCTGGTAACTCAGAATAACTCATCATCGATCTAACCATCTCCATAAGAGTTCTATTCCTTTGCTCCGCTATACCATTCTGCTAGGGTGTGCCAGATGCAGACAATTGGGATTGAATCCTAGCCTCTAATAAGTAACTCTTAAACTCTCCCAAGAGGTACTCACCACCACGATCAGATCGTAGTATCTTGATACTTTTACCTTGACGTTTCTCCACATCAGCCTTGAATTCTTTGAACCTATCAAAGCATTGAGACTTGCGGCGCATCAAGTAAATCTATCCATATCTTGAATAATCATCTATAAAAGAGACAAAATATTCAAAACCACCTCTCGCCTAGATAGACATAGGACCACACAAATCAGAATGAACCAATTCCAACACATCTTTGGCTCTATACCCCTTGGCCTTAAAAGCCCTCTTGGTCATTTTACCTTCCAAGCAAGATTCGCAGGTCGGGAAATATTCCACCACTAATGAACCCAGAGGTCCATCAGCTATCAACCTTTGAATTCTACTTAGGTTAATATGACCAAACCTTAGATGCCAAAGATATGTTTGGTTCATTTTTGAAGGTTCTTTTCTTTTATTAGATTTAGAAGATGAGTTATTTACTTCTATTTGCATCGTGGGAGCTTTTGGTTCAAGGGTATATAAATTTCCTATCAATGCACCAGAACAGATAATCTCCCTATTCCTTTTTATAACAACTCTATCATTAAAAGAAATAGAATATCCATCCAATAACAATTTAGAAATCGAAATCAAATTCTTTCTATATAAAGGTACATAAAGGCAATTTTTCAGAACCAAAGTTTTATTCTTATCAAAAGATAAATAAACATCTCCCACTACAATAGCCTCCACCTTCATAGCATCACCCAAGTAAACGATAATCTCTCCCTCAGCTAGTCATTTGGTTTCCTGGAACCCCTGCAAAGTATTTTAAACATGATCAATGGCTCTCGTATCTACACAGGTGTCGGTAGATAACACCGCTAAACATGTTTCAACGACTAAACCAAAGGATATACCTTTGTTCTGCTTCCGGTTAGGGCAGTCATTCTTCCAATGTCCAGTCTGCTTACAAGTGAAGCACTTGCCTTTCGGTTTCTTCACTCCTCCCTGAGATCCTCCCATCACCTTTGCTCAACCTTGTTTCTTCTTCTTCTTTCCTTTCGGCTTAGAAGTAGAAACCTTCTGAGCAACCATGCCCTGAGCATGAGCACTCTGATGAAAAAGCTCCTCTGCTGCCTGGAGTTCTGTAGAAGCTCTGCCAACGAATACAACCTCTTGTTCATGTTGTAGTTCAGGCGAAACTGCTCAAAACTCCTAGGTAGAGATTGGAGAATGATATCAACCTGGGTATCCCCATCGATCTCAGCTCCAAGGACTTCCAACTCATTCAAATGAGCCATCATCTTGAGAACATGATCACTCACGGGTGTTCCCTCAACCATGATGGTCGTCATCAAGTTCTTCATGGCTTCCTGCCTAGTATCCCGATTCTGGTGTCCGAAAAGTTCCTTGAGATTGAGCATCATGTCATAAGCAGTAGGCATGGCTTGATGCTGATGTTGCAATACATTTTACATAACTCTTTGAATCATCTCATCAGCCTTTATCCACATCTTATAACTCTCTTTCTCCTTTTCCCCAGAATCATCCGCAGGCTTAGGAGGACACTCTTCGAGAAGTACATACTTGTACTCCTCAGCAATCAAGACAATATCTAGATTCCTTTTCCAATCAACGTAATTGGGTCCAATAAGTTTATTTTCCTTTAGTATCACAGCAAGTGGGTTGAAAGTCATTTTTGAAAAACCTAAGAATCACATAGATCAAAACATTAGATTTCAAAAATTTATTGATTCTTCAAATAATAAAATTTTAAAATCAACCAACGTCTCAAAACACCGAGAATATCTTATGTCACGATAGTGTGGACATATACGAATTCTACATTTATAAGAGGAGGTTTTACCCATTAATTTTATTATCCTGTCAATCTTACTTTTTGACAAATAAATTAATAGTTGATTCCTCTTCGGCCCTACAAATAAAAGCAATAACTCCGATGGGGAGGATACTCCTATTTGCATCTAAGTGTTCACCATTACCTGATACTAAGGTAATTATCTCGGATTATGTGCCTTCCGATGGGGAAGTATACACGCTCCTAAATAATTTCCTATAACCATATTTGACCTTGTGATGCGCAAAACAAACTCATCCGATGGAGAGGAAGGCACTCAGAGCCGACGTGCAAGTTTGTTTGCATCCCATGTCAAATTGTAATGGAGGCCATGGGAATTAAAAAAATATTCCTCTCCCACTTAGTAATTTAAAATGAGGAATTTTCCAAGCACACAACATGCATATCAAACAAGAAGAAATAAATATGAAAAAAAAAATATTTTCCAACTATTATGGCTTTTGTTTTCCAATATACCTCCCATCGTGTCTCCATCTCGTTCGCTCCTCCCTACGCCATGTACAAGCCATCGGGACATCCGAGCTGAGAAAAATAATTTTAATTTACATCCATCGATCCTATACTCCACAAAGGAGTGTACATGAAATCTAGATCAAAAGTAAATTAAAATAAAAGAGTGGCTACACAATGCCGTACTTAATTACAAAAATTAAATACTAGCCTCGTCAACCCCGAGGATTCAAATAATATTACAATTACACACATCCAATCACATACACACACATATGGCCATAATAGTTGGATCTTATGCCTGCAAATAAAAAGTTAGCCTACGCATATCCTACTATTATCCGACACACATATTATATGATAAGTGCATAAAAGTAACCGAATCATAAACACACAAAATCGGAAACTGTGGCTCTGATACCACTTGTAGGGAATTGCTTCCCTCCTCAGTTACTCGTCCATGGCGATCCTATCTATGTCCCCGGATTAAAAAATTAATCCTTGACAAAGAGAGATTACCCAAGCAACCGATCGATCATCGTGCTATTCGATTCGAGTGATTTTTTGAACAAACTTGTTGTTCAAGCAACCTAACTCTTTTCCTCGATTAGCAGCGGAATAGATGATGTAAGGATCGCCAGTTTTTGTGTTTATCTTCGGGGTCCAAGTAAATTAGCCACATTCATTAAACAAAAGAACTAAATCAAAATAAACAAGATTATACCTCTTGATCTTCTATTGTATGTCCTATCCTCCTCTTGAATATTGTGTGGGCAACGATCCTCCAAGAGTTGAAACCTCCTAGATCACGTATCTTCCTTTTCTTGTTCACTCCGAACAAAGGAAGATAATCAAAAACTTCTTCTCCTATCTAGTGTCGATCACCAAGCCACCAACTTGGTAGTTGCCGATGGCCAAGGAGAGGAAGAAGGTAGCTTGGGCGCCGGCCAAAGAGAATGGAAGAAAAGTAACCTTTCTTCCTTACTTTGTCGCCGGCCAAAGAGTAGAGAGAGAAAGGGAAGCGACCAAGCCTAGAGAGAGAGAGGGAGGAGCCGCCCAATGTAGAAGCACCACCCTAGGGTTGCCGCCCAAGCCTCTCTATAGCCAACTCCAAAAAACCCTAACCCTAATTGATGTGTTGCAGCCCAAAAACTTTGGAAGCAAACCCTAACACCAATTCTTCTTATGTTCCACGCCCAAGTCTCTCCAACCTTATTTATGGATTTTGCCCAAGCCTCCTTTTAATCGTGTCCGATGGATCTAAGTTTCATGAGGGTTTTAATAGGATACAATAGGAACCATGAGGAGGAATTGGATCTTGGCCACCCAATGGATCTGGCCCACATAAAATCCGATCCATTAATGATAATTCATTCCACTAGAGAATTATCATTGATCTTCCTCACCAACCCCCATAACTAAATATGGGCTCCATATATTAATTGTACAAATATCTCCCCGTGTTTAAGATCTCGAATGCCCATCAATTAATTAATTTACTGATGATTAATTAATCGACATCTAACTCCATGAGTAGTACCACTCAACCTTATCATCATGATGGACCAAGTCCATCTGCAGGGTTTACATGATGATCCTTATGAGCTCCTCAAGGGGACATCATCATCCTAATACATAAGACACGGTTTCCTCCTATAATCAATGACACACCATGTAAATAATATCATTTCCCAACTTACCGAGCCTATCGATTTAATCTATAAATCTCGCCCATTGGTAAATCAAAGAAATGAATACTAAGTATATGTGCCCGTTATTATATCGGGATTAAGAGCATGTACAATATAATATTTGAGGTCCGATTCGATTATGTAGTCAGCAATAAATCGAATCACCTCTAAGTCAGTCCTGCTCAATACACACAAAGTGCACTAGTGTGATTCTATGGTCAAGACAAACAAATACCAAATCACACTACAATCATACCAATGGTTTGTCCAAAGCCATCTCGGTTGTGAGCCTATACTTATACTTTACAAGGAGCCGATAAGATGATCTCCCGTGTGACACCACACACCATGTTATCTACAATGTAATGTATTAGACAATATGCATAACCATAAATATGCAAACAATGATCATGTGATTCTTATTTCAAAAATAAAGATGTTCATACAAAAGATTGATTTTTCAGTATACATCCCAATATATAGGTGGCATTATAGTCCCCATGGGGGAATGTAGCTATCTAGCCCATAGGCTGTTATATGTGGTGTAAGAGCCTTGAGTTAGTTTTGCACTTCATAGCACTTAGAAAGAATACTACTGATCCTACAAGAAAATTGTATCAGGCTTGAAAGACCTTAGAAAAAATATTATTGATGTATGTAAGAAGAAATTTTGATTTAGCGTAAAAACCCTTAGAAAAATGCCATTAATTACCTCCAGAGAATTTGATATAGGTGTCAAAAACCTTAGAAACATTAATGACCCCTACATAAACACATTAACTAGTCCTTAGGCTCTGTATTAGGTGTGAAATGCCTTAGAAACGTTAATAACCCTAGCAAAAACACTTTAGTTATCTCTTAGGTTCTGTATTAGGCTTGAAATGCCTTAGAAATGTTAATACCCATTGCAAAAATACATTAGTTAGCCCTTAGGCTCTGTATTAGGCATGCAGTACCTTAGAAACGTTAATAACCCCAGGAAAAATACATTAGTTCGCCCTTAGGCTCTGTATTAGGCGTGAAATACCTTAGACACATTAATAACCCCTACCATAGAAAAAATTGAGAGAAATACAAATCATTCCCGTTAACTTCACTTTTCACTTCGCCTTTAAAAAGTACCGCTTCATTTTTGCACTTAACCATTAACACCGCTTTACCTTCCCTTGAAAATCCAATCTTCCTTCTTCCCCGACTCCTTCAACCCTTCTGTGACAAGTCAGTTAGAATTGATGGCCCGACTAGAAGAGGAGATGAATAGCCTAAATGTTGCTCGATCGAATTCGTTCATGCTTGATTATCTACACACTTGTTATCACAGCGGACTAATAATAATACCAACACAAATACAATTAAAGGTAAAACAAAAGTAAAGAGGACAAGAAGAACACAAATCTTTTAACATGGTTAACGATCTCTTGCCGCTAGTCCACGACAATCCGTTAGGCAGATCACTCCCTCAACCTTCCACTAAATTCTCCTTTAGCTCAAACAAGGTGGAGAAGACCTTCTTACACCAAACCCTCTTCTTACAAGATGATAGAAGTAAAATAGTGAAGAAGAGAGTAGAAACCTTGGAGAGAATGAGGATATGATTAGGAGTTAAAGCATTAGCCACCCCAAGGCTCTCAAGCCCTCCTTTTATAGGGAAGAGGGCCTTTTCCCGTTGGGCATACAACAGTCGACTGCTGCATGCCAGCAGTCCACTGTTGTTGTAACAGACCGACTCCAATAGTTTCTCACCAAGCCTGATCCATAGTCATCACAGCTCACCGGTAACTTCAGCAGTCGACTCCTCTCACTAGTAGTCTACTGATCAACCATTAGTCTGACTGCTCAGTTGGCTACGAGAGGTTCTATGCCCGAGTCCACTTATAACGATCGACTGCTAGAGTTTGACAGTCGACTGATGGTAGACCAGTTGACTGGTGAGCCACAAACCCTTAACCAACTTCAATCAACTGCTGTTGACTTTGTACTAGTCGACTGATATCTATATCAGTTGACTGTTGTTAGGTAAAACCTCAAACACAAGTGTTTGAGCATCCGACACTTGACCTTAGCCATTTGGCCAAGTTCACCTAAGTTGAACTACCCCGTCCTGGGTTACAATCGCTCAACTCTCATCTCCCCATGGAGTACACCATCGAAGCTCTCTTCCTTCGGCCTGCGTCCCTCGGATGCACTATGCTCACGACTTTCCCCCGTTCCATCTTTCACATCTTGCCCTAAAGTCGGCTTCCTTTGGCTTAACTCCATTGCTCCTCGTCTGACAGTCCCTCAGATGCACTAAGCTCACAGCTTCTCCCCATGCTATCCTTCACCGACTCAAGGACCCGAGCCATGAGATGATAAACTTGCCAATAATTCATCAAGTCACTCATGTGTGATTCACTAAGTCCTGCACAACTTAAACACACACATCAAAAACATAGACATCCTAACTTAAACTCTTTGACACACACAAGAAAACCATGATCATAAATGGGTTGATTGTCCTAACAATCTCCCTCTTTTTGATGTGTGACAATATGTTTAAGTTAGGCAAAAATACATAAAGAAAAAATGAGCATGAATATCAAGCTCCTATGCAAACTCTCCCTTAACACATGCTCTAAAGTGTTTAACTTAAACCTTAACATTTCTCCCTCTTTAACACAAGCAAAAAGATCATACAAATACTTATACAATGTGGTATCACGAATTAAGGGAATACAAAATGCTTAAGACAGATTTGAAACTCAAAAACCCTTATTTTACACGAATCAGTCGACTTATATCTAATAATGTTGCAATCCGAATTTCTGAAGCCAACTTAAAAAATGCATTAAAAATTCAAAAAATCATGAAATTTGGGGAAAACTTTTCTTATGAGTTCCTCTATCAGTGAAAAATGATTTTTTTTCATGAAAATGCATAAAATTTTCAAACGTTAAGAAAAAATTCAAAAGTTTTAAAATTCTCAAATTTTGTATCAACTTGGAAAACTAGTTTTGCCTTTAAATATTTCAATGCATCAACTCAAAGTTTTCAAAACATGAAATGTTTTGAAATTATAAGGAATATCCAACTATGATCTTTGGGCAAGATGTTCATGAGTTAAACATTTGATTTTCCCATAGTTGGTCAATGATTGCTATATCATGATACATCTAATGAGTCATCAAAATGTCATAAGCATTAGTGAATCATTTGTATTGACCTAACATCTCACCCATGGCTATGGTTATCAATCAAGTTATCCTTATAGTGGGTTGTGAGATGTAACTAAAGTAGTTCTACTTAACCAAAAATTTCATGCAATGCTATCCTAGGTTAAGTATAACCCATTATCACCATAAGTCAACCATTTAGCAAGATATGAAATAAATTCAAATATGGTTGACTATCCTAGGTTTTTCAAAATTTTAAGGATTGACTTGGGTACCGAATATAGATTCTTTCCAATAAGGTTTACAAAGTATTCCTTAGGGATCCATTTTCTAGCTACCATTGTTGTTTTTGATTTCCCTCTAGAAATTAGACAATGGTGTGATTTTTCATTCTTTGATCCCTTATATCCTAAGCCCTTCTTATTGAAACTTGCCATTTGGCTCCCTATAATCATTTTCAAAGTATTTGAGCCTATGGTAAATTTTTCAAGGGCTTTGCTAAGGTATTCTACCTTTTCCCTTAAAATCCTATTTTCTTCTAAACATGCATCATTTGTACTAAAAGAAATAACATTATCATGTGAGCATGCATTCTTTAGCTTTTCTTCTAGAGTTCTAATATCATTTTGCATGCATTTATTTTTCTTCTTAGTTATAAATAAATCCCTAGTTAAACTTTAAATCATGTGAACAACATCTTGAGTAGGAAGATTTTTTACCTCACTTACCCAATCTTCTTCTGATTCCGATGATTGTGCTCCCCCTACAATTGAGCTCTCCTCCTCACATGTGCTTCCTTCTTCTCGTTCGGATGAGGTGGAGGCTACATCATATACTCCCATGAATGTAAAATGTGAGACGACCTCCTCTTCTTCTGATGAGGATGAGTCCCATGTAGCTTTTAAGTATTGGGATTTTGACTTCTTCTCTTATTTCTTCTTGCTTTCTTTCTTCTTGTCATTCTTCTTCTTTTATTCCTTGTTTTTGTTCAAAAGGGGACACTCATCTCTCATGTGTCCTTCTCCATAACAATTGTAGCAAATGATCTTCCTAGTCCTCCTCCTATCATTAGATTTGTTAAATTTAAAACCTTTTAATGTACGTCTTACCCTTCTTACCATATACGCATCTTCATCGCTATCCATCGATGAATGTGAGTCATCATCCGATGAAGAGGGTGCTGTCTTCTTCTTCTTCTTCCCTTTGCTTGCAACAAGTGCTACTCCCCTTGATTGGTTGATTGGATCTTCAACTATTCCTTCAAGGCGAGTTTCGTTAAGTTCCATATAAGAGAAAAATTCTTCTAAAGTACTTACCTCTAGATTCCTTGAGATATAGAAGCAATCCACCATGGAATTCCACTTTGAAGATCGGGAGAATGCATCAATGGCTTTCATTATCATGTCCCGATTTGATAGCTTTTCCCCTACACTTGACAAGCTATTAATTATTTTCTTAAATCTAGAATGTAAATGTTGGGAATTGACCGTCGCTAGAGGGGGGTGAATAGCGTGTAGTTGCGTGATGGATCTCGATCGCGTGCTTGCTACAAAACTCGTTATGCACAGCAGAATATAGAATAAAGCAATAATGAAATACAAAAAACACACAACACCAAGATATAACTGTAGGGGACCGTTTGAACGCTAGAGGGGGGGGGGGGGTTGAATAGCGTCGTGCTCTTACGTTGATGGAATTCGTTCATGTTTGTCTCTACAAAACTTGTTATGCGCAGCGGAATATAGATAATAGCAATAACAAGAAACAAGACAAACACGAACACAAGAATATAACATGGTTCGGAACCGAATGGTTCCTACTCCACGGATCCAGCTCTAAAGAGCTCTAGTGATACACACGCAATCACTAATCACAAATACTCCTTCTCGACACAAGTCGAAGGTGGAGAAACCTTGTACAATGATTACGCTAAGAAATACAAAAGATACAAGCTAATGCAAATAAGAATTACAATGCAAGTAAAGAAAAAATACTTTACAAGAGCACTTTGGTTGCTTGATCTTTGATTGCCTTGGACTAGCCTTGAAGAACTGGAAAGCACCAACTCTCCCCTTCAATTTGCCCAAGAAAATCACTTCCTTTTTCCTCCTCCACGAGCTCCTTTTAAAGCTTCTACCTGTGCTGAAAAAAGTCGATCAGTCGACTGCTTGGGACCATCAGTCGACTGATGTCACTGTTATCGTGAGACAACGGCTAGATCCATGCTGGAAAAATCTAACGGATCCATCATCATTCGACTGATTATTACCATCAGTCGACTGATCAAGCAATCACTCGACTGCTGACTGCAGCGGTCGAGTGAGACTCCATTCTGTGCTTCAAAACCCGAGCACCAGTCGACTGATCTGTAAATCAGTCGACTGCCCACCTCTGGCAGTCGACTGCTAGGACAAATCTCGTAGTTAAACCCTAGTTGACTCAAGCCAGTCGACTGCCACATGGTACCAGTCGACTGGCACACCTCAAATATGAGGTTTTAACCCAAGTATGGTTCCTCCATACTTGCTAAACCACCCTTAGCCTAGACCTAAGCCTTCTAGCCACCTCCATCAGCCTCATGCCTTTCGGATCCCTCAAAGTCATCCATGACTTGTTCATCCATCGCGCTAGCCTTTAGGTGCTTCCATCGGCTATGTCATGCTAACGGTGTCTACACCACCAAGGCACATTGGTCTTACGCCGCCAAGACACCGCTTGGACTTTACGCCGCCAACCATTGGACTTATGCTGTCAAGACTTCCGCTTGGACTTTACGCCGCTAATATCAAACCCATTGGACTTCTCAAATGCCAAGACTCAAGCTTGGACTTTCCCTTACCAACCCAAGTTGGACTTTCCATGCCAAGACCCATGCTTGGACTTTTCCTTACCAAGTGTCTCACTTGGACTTTCCATGCCAAGTACTCAAGACTTGGACTTTCCCAAATGCCAAGTGTCCCACTTGGACTTTCCATGCCAAGTACCCATGACTTGGACTTTCCCATGATAGTTACATTATCATATGTTTTTGTCGAACATCAAAATATATCTTGAGTCAAACTCGAGTCCTGGTCAATCGTGACCTGGGCCGATTGCACCAACAATCTCCCCTTTTTTGATGTTTGACAAAAACCAAATAAACCATTGAGTTATACCTTCTAACTCAAACTCCCTTACCAATTTCCCAAATTGGTAATCTTACCTTTCTCCCCCAAACATTCTCCCCCTTTTTGACTAACATCAAAAAGGTTACTCTCCAAGGAGGTCAATGTCTCATGTCTCAATGAGATCTTACAATCTCCCGCTTGGTCCAAAAATACCTAGGATGCCTACCATCTTCCTAGTGATAAGTCTCATATCACTCAAGAGAGGCAATCCTATACACTCACCCAATTTCCAAATTGGGTATCTCAAAAACCCATCAATTTTTCCAATTGATGACACTCTCCCAATAAGTTTTCCCCCTTCAAGAAGAAAAACACATCCATCATCCCATGATGGATACCTCTCCCTAAAGGGTTGCTCCCCCTTGACCATTGCACCAACAATGTCCTTGGGAAGTCCCTAAGCCAATAGGAACTCTAAACCATCAAAATTAAAGTTCAAAGTTTAACATAGAACTTTCCCATACCTTAAAATTGATACATCACCCTAACACCTCTGCTAATCCATATCCAATGGATTTTTACCCTTTATAATGCTTCCCAAAGCATATCCTAGGATTAGGAGTGGTTAGGTACCTTAACCATAGCTGAACACGGGCTAAACAAACTTTGTTTTCTCGAAATCAACATTGGCAGTCGACTCCATCAGTTACCAGTTGACTGCTGGTCACATCAGTCGACTGCCACCCAGGTCAGTCAACTGACAACTGAAATTTCTGAATTTCAGTTATCAGAAATAGATTTTAGAAAATCATAAATAATTATACGTAATTTGAAAAATCATGAAATTTGATACGTATAATACTTAAGACCAATAGAATGGGTGAAAAATATTTGAAAATTATTTTACCCATAAAATATCAAAATTGATACCAAATTCAAAAGTGAAGAAAACTTTTAAGTTTTCGCTCACTTTGTATCAATCTCATCAATGGTGATTGCTATCAAAAGATAGACTTCACCAAGGTTTTTCAAAAAAAAATTAAAATATTTTCAAAACCTTATTTTGGATCATATTCCTTGGGCTCAATGTACATGACTTGTACACAAGCTTTCCCAATGATCCACCTTTGAATTAAGATGAGTTTTAGTTCATCTAGATGCAAAAACTATGCACCTTGAACTCAACTCATATCCTAGCATCTCACATGTATCTAGGGTGTATAAATACATATACATGTCAATGTAATGTGAGATGTGGGTTTTGTTCTCTCTAATCTAGGGTTTCATGCATTTTTCTAAGGCAACTCTACTTGATTCCCTTATAAATGAGACTCCAAGTCATGTCATTATCCTTAAATCAATTTTAGTCAAATTAAATGCATTAAGTATGATCATGGCATAAATGATAGCATAATAAAGCATGGCCAATGATCATGATGTCATGGCATAAGATTAAATCTAAAAACACATGACATTTAACCTAACCATAAGCATGATCATGACATTTTAAATGATTAAAAATAGATATGATGTCATGGCATGTTAGATGACAATCAAAGCATGACATATAAAATGTATAGGTATAATCATACCTAAATTTTAATATTAATTGCCATTTGATATAATTAAGAATACTTTGCCATAATATTACTTTTCTCCCATAGTGCCAAAAACCCAAAATGACACACTATGATCTCTAAACCTAAATTGTGCCAATTTAATTAATTTTTTATAATTTCAAAAATGTATTGGCACATCGTAAAATCTTTTAGGATCGAAAATCAAATCTATTTCCAAGGTACATATAACCTTGAAAATTACCTAAAGTGACACCTTTATCAAGGTTGAGTTAACTACCCATCCAATCAAGGTTGGCACACCCTAAACCCATCTAGTGTGAATCAATCACGCTCTTAGGAACCCAAAATCTATTTGAGCTCCTAGGGTTAATTAGGTATTCCTTAGGGATAACTGTAACGCCCGAAAAATTCCTAGCAATTTTACAGGAATTTTTGGCTTGATGATCATGGGCCTTGGGTGAGCCTTTTTCCAAAACAAAAGAAAATAAGCCAAAAATGGATGCAAGACCTAGGAATTGAACTCCAAACCTCTAGAGATAGCCAAACCCTATAGATGCACCCACTAACCAGAAGCCCAATAGGATATTATCATTAGATGAAGGGGGGGGATTATAGATAAGTGAGATAAAGGTAAATGAAGAGGCATGGAAGAAGAGAAGAGAAACTTCTCTTCCTCCCTTTATAAAGAAGAGGGAAAGTCCTAATTTGCCACTTCCTCTCTTCTTCTCCTTCTCACCAAACCTAGAGCCTCTCCTCCCATTTTTCCTCTTTTGGAAACTCCTCCAAGCAAGAAGAAAGGGTTAGGTTTTGTGTTAGGTTATCTTCTTCACACTACAAGCAAAGCAAAGGATGTAAGTATCCCTCACTGCATACTGAGTAGCTTCGATTGCTATTTTGTAAAAGAAACCCATATGACATATTCGGCCAAAATGAAGTTTGGGTGTTTGATTGAAAGTCTATATCATGTTTGTAAGAAGAAGATGTTGTTAGTGACTAGATGATGATGTTAGGATGGAAAGAGGGTTTGGGTTAAAGGCTAACCCTAATAACCACTAAAGCCTAATCGCCAAGCCATGATTTAGGGTTCAATGAGGCTCTATGCCATGTTTTTTTATAACTAGATGATGATGCTAGGGTTTAAAATGGATTAGGACCAAAGTTGACCCTAATAGCCACTAAGGTTCATTCGGCCAACCTATGATTTAGGGTTTCCATGAAGTTATATGCTATGTCTAGTAACTAGATGATGATGCTAGAATGGAAAAAGGGTTTAGGTTAAAGGTTAACCCTAGTAACCACTAAAGCCTATTCGCCAAGCCATGATTTAGGGTTTCCATGAAGTTATATGCTATGTTTTTGTAATTATATGATGATGTTAAGGTTTAAAATGGATTAGGTCAAAAGTTAAACCCAAAGGCCAACAAGGACCATTCAATCCCTAGATATTGATGACCCAATGAGGTTTCAATCCATGTTTTGGTAGGGTTATGATGTTGTTGTTATGTTTAATGAATTAGGTGAAAGGCTAACCCTAAAAGCCCTACATGGACCATTCGGCCACCATAAACTTTGGGTGATTAGATGAAGTCTAATTCATGTTCTATATGAATATGAAGTTGTTGTGATGAATTAGGTTAACATGTGTTTTATGTTGGGTGAATTCATGTTGACTTATGATATTAAATGATGCTAAATGAGGATAACATGTTATAGTTTAGCATTTACTTACTTTGATGCCATGCCTTATGCCATGCCTTATGTGTATTGTGATATCTAAGATGTGATATGAAATGAAGTATGCTATGCTATGTTAATGAAATGAAGCATGATGTGTTATGAAATGAAGTATGCTATGCTATGTTAATGCAATGAAGCATGATGTGTTATGAAATGAAGTATGCTATGCTATGTTAATGAAATGAAGCATGATGTGTTATGAAATGAAGTATGAAGCTATGTTGTACAAATAAGCATATAAGTATTTTACCTTCTGCATGGCTTGTACCAAGACCTTAACAAGGTCCAAGAAGGGATGGGCTCCTAAGATGCCCTAGGTCGATGGAATAAGACTCGGGCCTAGGAAGGGCTTCTATGTATGATTGCCCCTAGGTCGATGGAATAAGATTCGGGCCTAGTACGGGATGGGCTCTAAGATGCCTTAGGTCGATGGAGTAAGACTCGGGCCTAGGATGAGCTTCTACGCTATGACGATTGCCCCTAGGTCGATGGAATAAGACTCGGGCCTAGAAACCTATTAGGTTCGAGACTTGCTACCTCGGGCCTATTTAGGGATACACGCTATTATAATGAAGAAGTGGTACAATGCCGGGCCCAAATATGTTGAGATTTATGTTTACGTACCTAAAATATATGTTTTCAAAGCATCCTGCATATGTTTACCTGCTGATTGTTATGTCTACATGCTTATGTTATATTAGTTACATGTTATGTTTGATGATATTATATGATGCTAAGTTTACTTGTTATTTTTGATGATATGTTAGTAATGTTTACATGCTTATGTTATATACGTTACATGTTATGTTTGATGATATGATATGATGCTAAGTTTACATGTTATGTTTGATGATATGTTAGGAATGTTTACATGCTTATGTTATATACGTTACATGTTATGTTTGATGATATGATATGATGCTAAGTTTACATGTTATGTTTGATGATATGTTAGGAATGTTTACATGCTTATGTTATATACGTTATATGTTATGTTTGATGATATGATATGAAGTTTATGTTACTAAGTTACATACGATGCATGTTATGTTGGTTAAGCATATATTCATGTTATGTCGCTAAGTTATGGATGATACATGTTATATCTACTTATGTTAATTATGCTACATGTTAAGTTGATGATGCCATGTATGTTACACATTATATCGCTTATATGTTATGAATGCTACATGCCATGATTAATGTCGATGTATGGTTTTTGTGAGTAGGACAGGATCTTACTAAGCCTATGTGCTTATAGTTTATCTTTCCTCAGATCGCAGATAAGGGTAAGGGATGGATAAACCAAATGGGAGCAGCAGGAGGGGCCAAATGTGTGTGGTAGTGGCATGGTGGAGAAGATCCGTTAGGTCTACATATATATGTGTTTACCTATGATGATGATGTCTATGGATGTCCTTACTATGCCTGCTTATGATGGTGTCGTTTAAGAACTTGAACTAAGCACTAAGTACCTATCTATGTTATGATGCATGTTCTATGCTAATAAGAAGAAGTAAAGAAGAAGTAAGAAGAAGTATTTATATATGCTATGATGCATGCTCTATGTGAAGAAGAAGAAGTATATATATATATATATATATATATATATATATATATATATATATATATATATATATATATATATGTCAATGCATGTTTATGTTTTAAAAAGAAAAAAAAAATGTCTAAAGTCTTCCACTGTAAGAATTAAGAAGTATGCATAAAGTCTTCCGCTGTATGTAATGTAAGTATGAATCGCTACACGCTACGCCTCCTGACATTGGGTCCGAAAGGGCGGGCGTACAGTGTAGTATCGTGAGCGGATCTACCTTACCACTACACACACATCAAGCTCCAAATCTTGCCGCTCCAAGTAAGAATTCTATGTCTTCTCTAATTTTGTGAATTTGTTTTCCATGTATGATAGGAAATGCTTCTAGCTTAAATATGCATGAAAATAGGTATGATACCCTTATGCTTGTTCTTAATGATATGAAATACCTTAAGCTTAAACTATGCATGAGAACATGAATGATGCCTTAGGCTTAAAATGACTTTATGTTAGCTTTGGTCTAAGTATGTAGGACAACGATCTAAAAACTTATACTAGTTTTACCTTAATATATGAAGATAAACATGTCCGGAAGACGCAGAGTAGAGTCGATGAGCTAGCACCCCGCATGACCTTACACACGAGTCATGTAACTCCAACAAGTTATAGAACAACAACAAGTAATAACTACCCTAATGAACGAGGAAACCCTATCGCTTCACCAACGGGCCCCGCCCCGATGGTTCGACAGAAGCTTACCCGATCCAAAGGGCGTAGACTAAAGCCGGAAAATTTCTTCGCATCGGTGAACCATGGGATGCCCAAGCCGGTTCAAGACGGTGGAAAGCATCGTGAGCTATCGACTGGATCGCCCGAATGCGAGAAGATTAAGTGTGTATCATTCTGCCTTTCGGGAGATGCTCGGATGTGGTGGGAACGGGTTAAAACCAAGAGACAAGTAAATCAGATGAGATGGACAGATTTTGAGTACGAGTTATTCGAAGAATTCTTCCACATGAGGGTGACCAACAAGCATTACGACGAGTTCACTGGGTTCCGGCTAAGGTGACCTATCGCCACCGGGTGCGAAGAGATTCAACCGACTGCACGCCGCGCCCAAAGTTGGTCAAGACGGAAAGAGAAAGGGTCGACTATGTCAAGATGTCCGACTAGAAATAGCTCAATGTGGCCGCGGAGTTCATAGACCGCAGATCGCAGAGGAGCCGCTCAAGAGTGCCTTAATTACCGAGCATTACCTGAACAACATTAATCAGCAAAAGAAAGCACTGAGTGAAGGCAGGGGTCAGGCCCAGTCAGGAGGTCAGAGGAACCAGAGTGCTTGGAAAGGGAACCCCACTGGCAAGAGAAGACAATGGGAGAATCCTAAAGGAGGTCCAGCGAGCAAGCAGCCCAGGATCCCTCTGTGTGCTACCTACAGGAAGATACATCCTGGAGTATGCTACCAAGGCACAAATCGATGTTACAACTGTGGACGGACAGGGCATAGAATCAAGGACTGTCCTATCCAGGTTCAGGCACCTCCTCAGCCGTATGCCCAGCCCAGGAGTGCTCCTCCACAGTTACATCAGATGCAGGCCGCAATCGAAGGAACCCCAATCCACCAAGGGAGACTAGAAGCCCCACTAGCTATGACAGATGCTAGGGTATTCTCTCTCACCCAAGAAGATGTGGCAAATGCCTCTACAGTTGTCACAGGTCAGATATTTATTTTCTGTCAGCATGCTACTGCATTATTTGACACTGGGGCAACACATTCATTTGTTTCTACGCACTTTACTGGAAAGATAGACATACCACCACAAGCTCTAGATCACAAGTTCTTAACCACACTACCCTCGGGAGAGGTAATGCCCTCCACTCATATGCTGCGAGCCGCACCCATCAGAATTGCAGACAGAGAACTCTACTGCGATCTGATAGTGCTCGACATGCAGGATTATGACATTATATTGGGCATGGATTTCCTAAGCAAGTACGGTGCTTCGATCGAGTGCCGAAAAAGGAAAGTGGTATTCCAGCCGGAGGCGGAGCCTAAGTTCGAATTTATCGGAGAACCGAGGAGAAGAGTCAATAAGATTTTATCAGCCCTACAGGCACGTAAGATGTTAGACAGTGGGTGCACTGGGTTTCTGGCACACACGTAGTTGATACAAGTCAAGATGAGGACCAGAAGCTAGAGAATGTCAGAGTTGTATGCAACTACCCAGAGGTATTCCCAGATGAACTACCAGGGTTAGCCCCAGATAGAGAGGTAGAATTTGAGATCGAGTTGATTCCTGGTACTAACCCGATCTCTAAAGCACCTCAGATGGCGCCTACTGAATTAAAGGAACTTCGTGGACAAACAGAGTTACTCGACAAGGGACTTATTCGCCAAGTCGCTCTCCATGGGGAGCTCTAGTGAAGAGAAGAAGAAAGATGGGTCTATGCGAATGTGCATAGACTACCGAGCTACCGAACAATGTGACGATCAAGAACCGATCCTTTACCGGATTGATGACTGCTCGACCAACTAAAAGGTGCCGCTGCCTTCTAAGATTGACCTGAGGTCCGGCTATCATCAAGTAAAAGTAAAACCAGATGATATACCAAAGACGACCTTCCGGACAAGGTATGGGCATTACGAGTTCGTAGTTATGCCCTTCGGAGTGACGAATGCACCTGCCCTGTTCATGGATTTGATGAATCGGGTATTCTCGGCATTCCTCGACAAGTTTGTGATCGTCTTCATAGACGACATACTAATATATTCGAGAACCCCGAGGAGCACGTAACACCCGAATGTGGTATTGCAGATTCTTCGAAAACAACTATTCGCAAAGTTCTCCAAATGCGAGTTCTGGCTTGAACAAGTATCATTTTTGGGTCACGTGATATCCAAGCACGGAGTGATGGTAGACCCAATAAAGATTGAAGCCGTGAGTAACTGGAACCGACCAAAGAATGCCAGCGAAATCAGAAGCTTTCTTGGGCTAGCAAGCTACTACCGAAAGTTTGTAGAGAACTTCTCTAGGATTGCCGCCCCTATGACAGTCCTCACCAGAAAGAACAAGAAATATGAGTGGACGGACGCCTGCGAGAGGAGTTTCACAGAATTAAAAAGGAGACTGACCAGCGCTCCAATCCTTGCTCTTCCGGACAGTAATGAAGGCTTCGACATGTACAGTGACGCTTCCAAGTTGGGACTCGGAGCTGTACTTATGCAGAATGGCAAGGTCATTGCCTACGCCTCTAGGCAACTCAAGGAACACGAAAGGAATTATCCCACCCACGATTTAGAGCTAGCGGCCGTGGTCTTTGCTCTCAAAACATGGAGGCATTATCTCTATGGAGCTCAGTGTAGGATCTATACAGACCACCAGAGTCTGAAATATTTCTTCACACAGAAGGACCTGAACATGAGACAGCGCAGATGGCTTGAACTCGTCAAGGATTATGACTGCGAGATTCTCTACCATCCGGGAAAAGCTAACAAGGTGGCGGATGCACTCAGCAGGAAGTCCTGCGCCACCTTGATGTCCTATCGATGCTATCTCTAACTTAGAAAAAGAGATTATGCGTTACGGGGTTGAAATCATCTCCGGACAGCTCTCGACCATGACGATAACACCGACGCTGTTCGATGATATACTGGAAAAGCAAGCCCGTGACCCAAGCCTTCAGAGGATCAAGCAAGAGGTCTTAGAAGGAAAGGACGACGGGTTTCGGATCTCTGATAGTGGAGTACTCTACCTCAGGGATCGCTTGTGTATTCCCGACGATCCAGAATTACGGAAGGAGATATTTGAGGAAGCTCACAGAACTCCTTATGCGATGCATCCTGGAACCACCAAGATGTACCAAGACCTAAAACGAAAGTTCTGGTGGTTCGGAATGAAAAGAGATGTGGCTCAGTATGTCAGTACTTGCCTGACCTGCCAGAGGGTTAAGGCAGAACACCAGAGACCTGGAGGAACACTGCAGCCGATCCAGATTCCAGAATGGAAATGGGAGGACATTTCTATGGATTTCATCTCAGGATTGCCCAAGACGACAAACGGTTATGATGCTATATGGGTAATTGTGGACAGATTGATGAAGTCCGCCCATTTCTTAGCAATCAAGATGACCTATTCGACGAAGAAACTGGCTCAGTTATATACTAGGGAAATTATCAGACTACATGGAATTCCTAAGACCATCATTTCTGACAGAGATTGTCGCTTTATTTCCCATTTCGAATGTGTCTAAGGCCCTAGCACGAAGCTATTGTTCAAGATCGCCTTCCATCCCCGCAGACTGACGATGCACCAAAGAGTAAATCAAGTAATCGAGGATATGTTACGAGCTCGCTACTCGATTTCAAAGGTAGCTGTGCCGATACTTATGTTTGGCAGACCACTACAATAATAGCTACAAGCTACTATTGGAATGGCACCCTACGAGGCCCTATACGGAGGAAATGTAGATCTCCCATATGCTGGTACGAGGGTGGTGAAAAGAAGAGGATGGGACTCCAGACGGATTTCATCGACGACACCACCCGAGCTATACGGAACATCCGCCAGAGAATTGAAACTGCTCAGAGCCGACAAAAGAGCTATGCGATACGCGCGAGACCGTTAGAATTCGGTTGGGGACCTAGTATTCTCAAAGTGGCTCCATGAAGGGAGTGATGAGATTCAGAAGGAAGGGTAAACTGAGTCCACGCTACGTGGGACCGTATCCGATATTGCAGAGGATTGGCAAGGTAGCTTACAAGCTAGAGCTGCCTCAAGAGATGTCGGCTATTCACAACGTGTTCCATGTCTCTGTGCTCAAGAAATGCATTTCCAGTACGGACCAAGTGATCGAGCCACAAAGATACAAGTTCAAGAGGACCTGAGTATTGAAAGTCGGCCTATCCAAATACTAGACCGAGAAATCAAGAGGCTAAGGAACAAAGAGGTGCCCTCAGTAAAGGTCCTGTAAGGCGTAATCAATCTGCAGACGAGGAAGCTACCCGGGAACGCGAGGAGGACATGAAGCGTATACCATTAATTGTTCTAAGTTTCGAGGACGAAACTTTTAAAAGGTATGAAGGATTGTAACGCCCGTAAAATTCCTAGCAATTTTACAGGAATTTTTGGCTTGATGATCATGGGCCTTGGGTGAGCCTTTTTCCAAAACAAAAGAAAATAAGCCAAAAATGGATGCAAGACCTAGGAATTGAACTCCAAACCTCTAGAGATAGCCAAACCCTATAGATGCACCCACTAACCAGAAGCCCAATAGGATATTATCATTAGATGAAGGGGGGGGATTATAGATAAGTGAGATAAAGGTAAATGAAGAGGCATGGAAGAAGAGAAGAGAAACTTCTCTTCCTCCCTTTATAAAGAAGAGGGAAAGTCCTAATTTGCCACTTCCTCTCTTCTTCTCCTTCTCACCGAAACCTAGAGCCTCTCTCCCATTTTCCTCTTGGCCAAACTCCTCCAAGCAAGAAGAAAGGGCTAGGTTTTGTGTTAGGTTATCTTCTTCACACTACAAGCAAAGCAAAGGATGTAAGTATCCTCACCGCATACGAGTAGCTTCGATTGCTATTTTGTAAAAGAAACCCATATGACATATTCGGCCAAAATGAAGTTTGGGTGTTTGATTGAAAGTCTATATCATGTTTGTAAGAAGAAGATGTTGTTAGTGACTAGATGATGATGTTAGGATGGAAAGAGGGTTTGGGTTAAAGGCTAACCCTAATAACCACTAAAGCCTATTCGGCCAAGCCATGATTTAGGGTTCAATGAGGCTCTATGCCATGTTTTTTTTTATAACTAGATGATGATGCTAGGGTTTAAAATGGATTAGGACCAAAGTTGACCCTAATAGCCACTAAGGTTCATTCGGCCAACCTATGATTTAGGGTTTCCATGAAGTTATATGCTATGTTTAGTAACTAGATGATGATGTTAGGATGGAAAAAGGGTTTAGGTTAAAGGTTAACCCTAGTAACCACTAAAGCCTATTCGGCCAAGCCATGATTTAGGGTTTCCATGAAGTTATATGCTATGTTTTTTTTTGTAACTATATGATGATGTTAAGGTTTAAAATCGATTAGGTCAAAAGTTAAACCCAAAGGCCAACAAGGACCATTCGGCCATCCCTAGATATTGATGACCCAATGAGGTTTCAATCCATGTTTTGTAGGGTTATGATGTTGTTGTTATGTTTAATGAATTAGGTTAAAGGCTAACCCTAAAAGCCCTACATGGACCATTCGGCCACCATAAACTTTGGGTGATTAGATGAAGTCTAATTCATGTTCTATATGCATATGAAGTTGTTGTGATGAATTAGGTTAACATGTGTTTTATGTTGGGTGAATTCATGTTGACTTATGATATTAAATGATGCTAAATGAGGATAACATGTTATAGTTTAGCATTTACTTACTTTGATGCCATGCCTTATGCCATGCCTTATGTGTATTGTGATATCTAAGATGTGATATGAAATGAAGTATGTTATGCTATGTTAATGAAATGAAGCATGATGTGTTATGAAATGAAGTATGCTATGCTATGTTAATGCAATAAAGCATGATGTGTTATGAAATGAAGTATGCTATGCTATGTTAAATGCAATGAAGCATGATGTGTTATGAAATGAAGTATGCTATGCTATGTTAATGAAATGAAGCATGATGTGTTATGAAATGAAGTATGCTATGCTATGTTAATGAAATGAAGCATGATGTGTTATGAAATGAAGTATGCCATGCTATGTTAATGAAATAAGCTATGTTGTACAAATAAGCATATAAGTATTTTACCTTCTGCATGGCTTGTACCAAGACCTTAACAAGGTCCAAGAAGGGATGGGCTCCTAAGATGCCCTAGGTCGATGGAATAAGACTGGCCTAGGAAGGCTTCTATGTATGATTGCCCCTAGGTCGATGGAATAAGATTCGGACCTAGTACGGGATGGGCTCCAAGATGCCTTAGGTCGATGGAGTAAGACTCGGGCCTAGGATGGGCTTCTACGCTATGACGATTGCCCCTAGGTCGATGGAATAAGACTCGGGCCTAGAAACCTATTAGGTTCGAGACTTGCTACCTCGGGCCTATTTAGGGCTGCGCGCTATGATAATGAAGAAGTGGTACAATGCCGGGCCCAAATATGTTGAGATTTATGTTTACGCTACCTAAAATATATGTTTTCAAAGCATCCCGCATATGTTTACTGCGATTGTTATGTCTACATGCTTATGTTATATACGTTACATGTTATGTTTGATGATATGATATGATGCTATGTTTACATGTTATGTTTGATGATATGTTAGGAATGTTTACATGCTTATGTTATATACGTTACCTGTTATGTTTGAGGATATGCTATGATGTTTATGTTACTAAGTTACATACGATGCATGTTATGTTGGTTAAGCATATATTCATGTTATGCCGCTAAGTTATGGATGATACATGTTATATCTACTTATGTTACTTATGCTACATGTTGTTGATGATGCCATGTATGTTACACATTATATCGCTTATATGTTATGAATGCTACATGCCATGATTAATGTCGATGTATGGTTTTTTGAGTAGGACAGATCTTACTAAGCCTATGTGCTTATAGTTTATCTTTTCCTCGTACTGCAGATAAGGGTAAGGGATGGATAAACTAATGGGAGCAGCAGGAGGGGCCAAATGTGTGTGGTAGTGGCATGGTGGAGAAGATCCGTTAGGTCTACATATATATCTGTTTACCTATGATGATGATGTCTATCGATGTCCTTATTATGCCTGCTTATGATGGTGTCGTTTAAGAACTTGAACTAAGCACTAAGTACCTATCTATGTTATGATGCATGTTCTATGCTAATAAGAAGAAGTAAAGAAGAAGTAAGAAGAAGTATTTATATATGCTATGATGCATGCTCTATGTGAAGAAGAAGTATATATATATATATATATATATATATGTCACAGCATGTTTATGTTTTAAAAAGAAAAAATGTCTAAAGTCTTCCAGAAGAATTAAGAAGTATGCATAAAGTCTTCCAGTTAATGTAAGATGTAATGTAGTGGTCACACGCCACGCCTCCTCGGACATTCAGGGTCTAGAAAAGGGCGGGCATTACACGGCTTGCCCGATCGAGTGAAGACCATTGACGATGTCTTGGATCCGCGCATGTAATTGGGTGGCGGTCTCGCGATCCTGCATCTTTAGATTGTACAATTTATTTAAAAGTAAATCTCTTTTACATACCTTAGCATCGAGCGTCCCTTCGTGTAGATCAATCAATTTGTTCCAGAGGTCTTTGGCGCTAATGAATGGACCGATGCGGTTGAGCTCCTCCTTGGACAAGCCACATTGTAATATTTGAGTTGCTCTTGCATCGGCTTCGATTTGCCTCTTGGTTGTATTTGTCCACTTATTGAAATCCAAGGGTTCTCCTTGATCATTGGTGGGTAGAGCAAAGCCTCTTTGGATTATTATCCAAGTCTCGACTTGTGTTTTCAAGAAACACTCCATCCGACCTTTCCAATAACGGAAATCATTTCCGTTATAGAACGGAGGTTGGGTGGTGCTATACCCCTCAATGTGAGCCATTAAGTCTCTTGCAAAAACACGAATAAAAACCAAAGAGAATTTCAAGACTTGGTCTTGGATTAGTAGTGCGGGAAATAATAGGAAATAAACAGAAATAAAAAAGAAGAATAAGAAACTAACAAAAACTAGAAACTTACGACCTTCGGTGTCCCCGAAAGGCTGCTGAACGTTGGATTTTGGGGCTGGAAACAGCTTGTTACGAGCGTAAACCCCCATAAGAAATGTAGATCTCTCAGAGGGCTTCGATTTGGTAGGTAGATCGTTACGTGAGTCCACTTGTGCGAAAAGTTATGGCCGTTTTACCGTCGGCTACTCCAAGGGAGAATACTTGCAAGCACACAACCAAAAGAAACGTACCAAGACTTCGTCTTGGATTAGTAGTGCGGGAGGAATAAAAACCTAAGAAATATACGAATCGAAAAATATGAAAATAAAACCAAAACGTGCTAGATTGGTGGTTTCACCAAATCTTAGTGCCCCTGCTCTGATACCAATTGTTGGATCGAGAAGCGTCGCTAGAGGGGGGGTGAATAGCGATCGTAAATCTTTTGGATGTTTCGTTCGAGTAGACAATTAAATGAGTAAGAGCAGCGGAAAATAAAAGAACACGTTTATTTTTACTTGGTTCACAACCCAGCGGTTGCTACTCCAAGGCCCTATCGGTCCTAGACCGCGTACGGAGGGCTAAGCATTATAACGTCTCCTCCTCGTTGGAGGTAGGAGACAACGATCACAAAAACCGAATGTACGAGGATGAGGCAACAAGCCTACCTCACCTCGTTATGATTAAAATAAAGAATACAAAAATTACTGCTTACTTGAAGGAGATTTGAACTTGTCGTCGCATTAGCGTTATGACGGCGTTGGAGCGTTGGCGTTGTAAGAGCACTTGATGAATAAACTTGATTTAGCTCGTGAGATAACGATGTAAACTTAACTTTGTGTCTTTTCCATAATCAAAACACAGGTTCGATTATCTAGTGCCCTTGCACCAACATCCATCTTCATCTTTTTACCTTTATTTGCTACTAGGGATACTCCTCTTGATGGCTTGATACTTGATTCTTCAATTACTCCCTCAAGCCTTGTTTCATTGAGTTCCATGGTTGAGAAGAACTCCTCCAAGGTACTCACTTCTAGGTTCTTCGACATGTAGAAGGAGTCAACCATTGAGATCCATTTCGATGACCGGGGAAAAGCGTCGATTGCTTTCATAAGCATATCCCGGTTGGAGAGTTTTTCTCCTACACTTGTCAAACCGGTTAGAATTTCTATAAACTTACAATGTAGAGATTTTACCTTCTCTCCCTTTTCGAGTTTGATGTTGCTTAATTTGGAGCGTAGGACATCTCTCCTTGCTAGTTTGGCCTCGGATGTGCCTTCATGAATCTCTATGAGTTTCTCCCACATTTTCTTGGCACTTTCACACTCCCCTATCTGATTCACTTATTGTTGGGACAGTACGTTGTAGAGGTGATGTTTGGCTTTTGAGTTCGCCAAGTACTCTTCCCTTTGCCTCTTACTCCACCTTGATTTCTCCAATGGCTCTCCTTCTTCATCCCTAGGTATTTCGAAGTCATTTTCCATTATTAATAGAATTTCGAAATCGGTTTCGAAAAATACCTCTATTCGCTTCTTCCACCAAGCGAATTCCCTCTCGAACTTTGGCGGATGAGTATTTGAGCCGGTCATCTCTTGATGTAGTGCTTGTTGCGGCGATTAGTCTTCGACAAGCAACTTGGCTCTCATACCACTTGTAGGATCTCAGTGGTGGCCGGCTAGAGGGAGGTGAATAGCCTTTATCGTAGACGATGGAAGTCGTTCGTTGATTGCTCTTCTACAACTATCGTTAGCGCAAGTGGATTATACTAATATAAGCAATTAAGACAAATGCAAAGAAAGAATAGAAGGCACAAATGCTAACACCACAATGTAAGGTGGTTCACGGCCTTGCCGCTAATCCACGGTCCGATTCCTCCAAGGTGAATCACGCCTCAAGCTTTCCACTATTCTCTCCTTTGCACCAAGAAAGGTGGAGGTAACCTCTTTTACACAAGAATCACTCCTGTTACAATATAATGTAAATAACCTTAAGTAAGAGGATGGAAAACATGTTGGGCACTTGGGAGAAGTTTAGAGCATGAACATTAGCCTCCCAAAGGCCCTCACCCCTTCTCTTTATAGAGGAAGAGGGTTTCTTCTCGTTAATACGGCAGCAGTCGACTGATGCCCAGATCAGTCAACTGATCCTGTAGCCATTGCCCAATAATGACTTCTTCCACATTAGATTTCAACCAACGGCCCTACATCACCAATGATGAAGTCACCACGACACGTCGACTTCCAGTGCTCACGAGCTCGACTAGCTTCTGTGCCCGTGCACAGTATGATCAATTGACTGCTTCCCTTAAACAGTCGACTGATGTCGACTTGATCCAGCAGCTAACACCAGTCGATTGCCGATCGACTTGGAGCAGTCGACTGCCATGACATGGCAGTCGACTGGTGCCGTGTGAAACTCAAACTTAACATCCATTTGAGCTTTCGACGGTCGGGTAAACCTCAACCCTTGCGGTCGAGCCTCCGACACTCACCCATTTGGCCAAGTTCACCTAATGAGCTACTTACAATTCACTCATTCTCCCATCTCACTCGAAGTCCCTCGCCGAAGCTCTTTATTCGCGGCCACATCCCATGGCAGCATCAGGCACACGGCTCTGCAATGCTCCTTCATGTCTCTTGACCTCGAAGTCTGCTTCCTTTGCTTCGCTTCAAGTCATCTCGTTCGGCGGTCCCTCGGCAGCATCAAACACACAGCTCTGTAATGCTCCTTCTCCGACTCAAGCACGAGGTCGTGAATGGTGACACTTGCCTAAGGTCCATGTGCGAATTACTAAGTCCTGCAAGACTCCAATGCACATATCAAATCCAATCATCCTAACTTAAACTCTTTGTCACACACATCAAAACCATATCATAGATTGATTGCCCTAACAGTTTAGCCAATCTTTTATTTTAGTTTACTTTCGATCTAGATTTTATGTACACTCTTTTGAGGAGTATAGGATTGATGGATGTAAATTAAAATAATTTTTCTCGGCTCAGATCTCCGGATGGCTTGTACATGGCGTATGGAAGAGCGAACGAGGTGGCAACATGACTGGAGGCATATTGGAGAAAAAAAGTCATAATAGTTGTAAATTTTGATTTTCATATTTATTGCTTTTGATTTATATGCTTGTTGTGCTTGCATAGTTAAAATTCCTCAATTTTAAATTACTAAGTGGGTGAGGGATATTTTTTTAAAAAATTCGCGGCCTCCATTACAATTTGACATCTGATGTGAACAAACTTGCGCTTTGTCTCTGAGTGCTTTCCTCCATATTGGATGAGTTTGTTTTATGGATACAATAGTCAAATATTGTTATAGGAAGTTATTTAGGAGCATGTGTACTTCCCCATCGTAAGTCACATAATCCGAGGTAATTTCCTTAGTATCGAGAAATGGTGAACACTTAGTTGCAAATAAAAGTATCCTCCCCATCGAAGTTACTTCTTTTATTTGTAGGGCCGAAGAAGAACCAACTATTAATTTTATTTGTCAAAAAGTAAGGTTGATAGGATAATAAAATTAATGGGTAAAACCTCCTCTTACAAATGTAGAATTCAGATATCGTCCACACTATCGTGGCATACGATATTCCCGGTGTTTTGAGGTGTTGGTTGATTTTAAAATTTTATGTTTTGATGAATCAATAAATTTTTGAAATCTAAATGTTTTTGATCTATGTGATTCTTATGTTTCTTCAAAATGACTTTCAACCCACTTGTTGTGATTCTAAAGGAAAATAAACTTACTGGACCTAACTATGTGGATTGGAAAAGGAATCTAGACATAGTCTTGACTGCTGAGAAGTACAAGTATGTACTTCTCAAGGAGTGTCCTCCTAAGCCTATGAATTATTCTGGGGAAAAGGAGAGAGTTATAAAAAGTGGATCAAGGCTGATGAGATGGCACGGTGTTACATTTTGGCTTCTATGTCAAATGTGTTGCAACATCAGCATCAGGCCATGACTACTGCTTATGACATGATGCTCGATCTCAAGGAACTTTTCGGACACCATAATCGGACTGCTAAAAAATAAGCCATGAACAACTTGATGACGACCACCAAGGTTGAGAGAACACCCATGAGGGATCATGTTCTTAAAATGATGGCTCATTTGAATGAGCTGGAAGTCCTTGGAGCTGAGATCGATGGGGAAACCCAGGTCGATATCATTCTCCAATCTCTACCTAGGAGTTTTGAGCAGTTTCGCCTGAACTACAACATGAATAAAAGGTTGTATTCGTTGGCGGAGCTTCTGACAGAACTTCAAGCGGCAGAGGGGTTTTTTCATCAGAGTTCTCAAGATTTGGTTGCCCAGAAGGTTTCTACATCTAAGCCAAAAGGCAAGAAGAAGAAGAAACAAGATGCAGTGAAGGTCGTGGGAGGATCTCAAGGAGGAGTGAAGAAGCCGAAAGGCAAGTGCTTTACTTGCAAGCAGACTAGACATTGGAAGGCTGACTGCCCCAACCGGAAGCAGAACAAAGGTATATCTTTTGGTCTAGTCGTTGAAACATGTTTAGCGATGTTATCTACAGGGACCTGGTGTGTAGATATGGGAGCCACTGATCATGTCTGCAATACTTTGCAAGGATTCCAGGAAATCAGACGACTAGCTGAGGGAGAGATTACCGTCTACATGGGCATTGCTACTAAGGTGGCGGCTATTGTAGTGGGAGATATTTATTTATCTTTTGATATGAATAAAACTTTGGTTCTGAGAAATTAACTTTATGTACCTTCATTTAGAAAGAATTTAATTTCAGTTTCTAAATTGTTTTTGGATGGATATTCTATTTCTTTTATTGACAGAGTTGTTATAAAAAGAAATAGGGAGATTATCTGTTCTAGTGCATTGGTAGGAAATTTATATACTCTTGAACCAAAGGTTCCCACGATGCAAATAAAAGTAAATAACTCATCTTATAAATCTAATAAGAGAAAAGAACCTTCAAAAATGAACCAAACATATCTTTGGCATCTAAGGTTAGGTCATATTAACCTAAGTAGAATTCAAAGGTTGATAGCTGATGGACCTTTGGGTTCATTAGTGGTGGAAGATTTCCCAACCTGCGAATCTTGTTTGGAAGGTAAAATGACCAAGCGGCCTTTTAAGGCTAAGGGGTATAGAGCCAAAGATGTGTTGGAATTGGTTCATTTTGATTTGTGTGGTCCTATGTATATCCAGGCTAGAGGTGGTTTTGAATACTTCGTCTCTTTTATAGACGATTATTCAAGATATGGATACATTTACTTGATGCGCCGAAAGTCTGAATGCTTTGACAGGTTCAAAGAATTCATGGCTGATGTGGAGAAATGTCAAGATAAAAGTATCAAGACACTACGATTTGATCATGGTGGTGAGTACCACTTGGGAGAGTTTAGGAGTTACTTATCAGAGGTTGGGATTCAATCCCAACTGTCTGTACCTAGTACACCCCAACAGAATGGTGTGGTAGAGCAAAGGAATAGGACTCTTATGGAGATGGTTAGATTGATGATGAGTTATTCTGAGTTACCAGATTCGTTCTAGGGGTATGCTCTGGATACTACAGTGTATATTCTGAACTTGGTACTATCTAAATCAATACTTTCTACTCCCACAGAATTGTGGACTGGGCGAAAGCCTAGTCTGAGATATATTCGGATTTGGGGGAGTCCAACACATGTGCTGAAGGTAAATGCTGGTAAGTTGGAACCTCGTACAGAAGTGCGCTTGTTCGTAGGCTATCCTAGAAGAACGAAAGGCGGTTTGTTCTATAGTCCTAGAGATCAGAGGGTGATCGTTAGCACGAATGCCCAATTTTTAGAGGAAGACTATGTGATGAACCATAAGCCCATGAGCAAGATTGTTCTGGAAGAGTTGAGAGGGGAAGTCACTACTTCAGTACCAACGGAACAAGAAGAGATAGCACAAGTGACTGCACCGCGTGTCACAGAGGATATATAGGTGATACCTCATCGTAGTGGGAGGGTTGTTAGACAACATGAGAGATTTATGTTCTTGGGAGAATCTTCTGATTTGGTCCCTAGCGAACATGAATCTGATCCCTGGACATATGATGAGGCAATCCAAGATAAAGATGCGGTATCTTGGTAAAGGGCGATGAATTCTGAGATTGAATCTATGGATTCAAATCAGCTCTGGGAGCTAGTAGAACCACCCAATGGTGTAAAAACTATTGGATGCAAGTGGATCTACAAAAGAAAGAGAGGAACAGATGGGAAGGTTGAGACCTTCAAAGCAAGGCTTGTTGCAAAAGGGTATACTCAGAAAGAGGGCATTGATTATGAGGAGACCTTTTCACCGGTAGTCATTCTTAAGTCTATCCAGATTCTCTTATCTATTACCACTTATATGGATTATGAGGCTGCAGATGGATGTCAAGACAGCTTTCCTTAATGGAAGTCTTGAAGAAAACATCTATATTGAGAAACCAGAGGGATCCATTGCAAAGGGCAAAGAGCATCTTATGTGCAAGCTTAATCGGTCCATTTATGGATTGAAGCAAGCTTGAGATCTTGGAACATCCGCTTTGATGAGGTAATCCATATATGGATTTATTCAAAGTCTGGATGAGTCTTGTGTATACAAGAGATGTGATGAAATGTAGTGGTATTTCTTGTACTATACGTAGATGACATTATGAACATAGGCAACGAAGTCAAAGTGTTGTCAGATCTAAGGGTATGGTTGTCCAAAAAGATTGATATAAATGACTTGGGAGAAGAGGGACACATTCTTGGGATCAAGGTTATAAGAGATCGCAAGAAAAGGATGTTGTGCTTATCTAAAGCTTCATACGACACTATTTTAGCTCTTTTAGCATGCAAACTCCAAAAAGGTTTTCTACCTTTTAGGCATGGAGTACCTTTATCAAAAGAGATGTGTCCTAGATCATCTCAGGAGATAGAGGAGATGAAAGCGGTTCCTTATGCTCGGCAGAGGAAGCCTCATGTATGTTATGTTATGTATGAGGTTGGATATCCGCTTTGCCATGGGCATGGTTAGTATATCGTCGAGTAATCGGATAGGGATATTAGTCTACGATAAAGCATATATTGAAGTACCTGAGAAGGACTAGGGATTATATGCTGGTATACCAGGCAGATCAATTGCTCCCTATGGGTTACACAAATTCTGACTTCCAATCAGATAGGGATAACAGTAAGTCTACCTTGGGTTTTGTGTTTACTTTGGGAGGTGGAGCCATTGTATGGAGTGTCAAGGTAAAATGCGTGGCGGACACCACCATAGAAGCTAAGTATGTGGCGACCTCCGAGCACCAAAGAAGTTGTATGGCTCAGGGAACTTTGATGGACTTGGATGTGATTACTGGTTTGACCAGAACTATCACAATTTATTGTGATAACAACGGTGCAGTTTCAAACTCAAAGGAACCATGAGCCCATAAGGCAAGTAAACGCATAGAGCGCAAGTACCACCTGATATGAGAGATCGTAAAGCGAGGAGAAGTTGCTGTCATCAAGATTGAATCAGAGGATAACCTGGCAGATCCTTTCACTAAGGTCCTTCCAATGAGAGCTTTTGATAGGCATGTAGAGGGTATGAAAATCAGATGTATGGCACTTTGATGGCAGCATAGTCTTTTAGTATAAGTGGGAGATTGTTGAGATGTATACTGAAAGCCTAGACATTGTATGGACAACTTCATTTTGAAATAAAAATCACATGACCATTGTTTGCATTTTATATTTATTATATGTGTGCATCTTGTCTAATAATTTACATTGTAGATAACATGGAGTGTGATGTCACACAGAGGATCATGTTATTAGTTCCTTGTAGAGTATAAGTAGAGACTCACAACCAAGATGGTTTTAGACAAACTATTGGTATGGTTATAGTGTAATTTGGTATTGGTTTATCATGACCATAGAATTACACTAGTACACTTTGTGTGTATTGAGCAGGACCGACTTAGAGGTTATTCAATTTATTGCTGACTACATAATTGAATCGGACCTCGGATATTATGGTGTACATGCTCTTAATCTCGAATAATAAAGGACACATGTACTTAATATTTATTTCTTTGATTTACCAATGGGCGAGATTTATGGGTTAAATCGATAGGCCTGGAAAGTTGGGAAATGATATTATTTACATGGTGTATCGCTCATTATAGGAGGAAACCATGTCCTATGTATTAGGATGATGATGTCCCCTCATAAGGATCATCATGTAAATCCTGTAGGTGGACTTGGTCTAGCATGATGATAAGGTCGAGTGGTACTACTCATGGAGTTAGATATTAATTAATTAATTGTCAATAAATTAATTATTTAACGAACATTCAATATCTTAAACACGGGAAGATATTTGTACAATTAATATATAGAGGTCATATTTAATTATGGGGGTTGGTGAGGTAGATCAATGATAATCCTCCAGTGGAATGGATTATCATTAATGGATCGGATTTTATGTGGGTCGTATCCATTGGGTGGCCAAGATCCAACTCCTCCTCATGGTCCCTATTGTAGCATATTAAAACCCTCATGAAACCTAGATCCAACAGACATGATTAAATGGAGGCTTGGGCGAAATCTATATATAGATTCCAAGGCTTGGGTGGTAAAGAGGATGAGAAAAGAGTTGTGCTAGGGTTTTGGAGTTTTCTTTAGAGAGGCTTGGGTGGCAACCTAAGGTGGTGCTTCTTCATTGGGCAGCGGCAACACATAGGGCTTGGTTTTGGCCAACATCACCTCCCTCTCTCTCTCTCTAGTTTGGCCGACGGCTCCTCCCTCTCTCTCTCTTTCTTGGCCGATGACAAGAGTTAGGGCTTCTTCCCTTGGAGCTCTTGGCAGGCGCCCACACTCTCTCCCTCTCTTTAGGGGCGGCGGACATCAACCTTGGTGGTTGGTGGTTGGCATAAGAAAGGAGAAGAAAGGGGCTTTGGTTATCTTCTTTTGTTCGGAGCGAACAAGGAAAGGAAGATACGCGATCTAGGAGGCTTTAACTCTTGGAGGATCGTTTCCCACACAACGTCCAAGAGGAGGATAGGTCATGTGATAGAAGATCAAGGGGTAAACAAGAGGTATAATTCTTGTTTAAGTTTCTTTCTGGTTCTATACAATTTGTTTGTAATTTTCTGATCATCGATGCCGAAGATAAACACAAAATTCGGCGATCCATACATCATCTATTCCGCAGCTAATCGAGGAAAAGAGTTAGGTGGCTTGAACAACAAGTTTGCTCAAGCGATGACTCAAATCGAGAAGCATGATGATGGATCAGTTGCTTGGGTAATCCTTTTTCATCCGGATTAATTTTTTTTAATCTGGGGACATATGATTGGATCGCCATGCACAAGCGACCGAAGCGAAGTGAGAAGCGAAGTGAGAAGCGAAGCTTCAACCTTCATATAGATCTTAATCCCCAAGATATAGGTTGCTTCTCCTATGTCTTTCATGGAGAATATTTTAGACAACTAGACCTTTACTGTTTGTAAAAAAGGAATATTGTTCCCTGTGATTAATATGTCATCGACATACAATACTAGGAATATGATTGCACTCCCACTTACCTTCTTATACACACAGGGCTCCTTAAGATTTTGTGAGAAATTAAACTGTTTGATTGCCTCATTATAATGAATATTCCAACTCTTGGATGCTTGCTTCAATCCATAGATGGATCGTTAAAGCTTGCATACTTTATTCTTGTCAATAGATGTGAAACCTTTAGGTTGTATCATATATATATATCCTCGAATGCATTTCAAGGAAAGTTATTTTCACATCTATTTGTCATATCTCCTAATCAAAATGAGCCGCTATAGCCAGGAGTATCCGAATGGATTTTGTTGGTTCGATTTGAGCGCTAGAGGGGGGGGTGAATAGAAAACAATTTTCGCTCATTCGCTCGATATAAAATGCGAGTGAGAGTAAATGAAGCGGAAAAATATGGCTCATTTGTTTTTACTTGGTTCACATCCTTCGACTGCTAGTCCAAGGCCCTAACGGTTCTAGACTATGTACGGAGGGTAAAGCACTAAAAACACTCCTCCTCCTTAGAGGTAGGAGTAAGCGAATACAATCGATATGAAAAAACTCAAGGTAGAGGGACACTCACCCTCTCCTTGTTACAATTAAAACTCAATAAGTACAGATTTAAGGACAACAATAAAGAATATACCAATGACTATTAAAGAAATGGAACTTGGGATCTTGTCGTCGGAGATGCGGTAGCACTTCGTCGTCATAAGGTCGTCATAGAAGAGTATTGTAGTGGGGGCTTTTTGGAGTGCTTTTAATGATGGAAATGGGGTGGAGAACCCCTACTTTTTTAGCCTTGGAAACCCTAGACGTTTAGATCTTCAACCAATGAGAGCAAGCCTCCTAGCCCTTGAGAAATGGAGATAAGATTTGACTCTCCTCGAAGTTGATCCTTGACCAACAGTCGACTACTACCTTTACCAGTCGATCGATTGGAGCATCAGTCGACTAATGAAAGCCACCAGTCGACTGATGCTAGTGTTTCCAGCTGCAATGAAGAGTTAGCTCGAAAATATAGTTAATATAAGTAAATTAAATGGCCATTTACCATCCGATCTCGACGTAGACCTTCCAAGGGAGGTCTTGGTCGTATCATCGCCTAAGAACGTTCTCGTACAGAGGACACGATCTTACTTGCGCTCACTCACACGAGCTTACCTCAACATTTACCTTGTAGCTTTTGCTTCTGGTCTTCCACCTGATTCTTTCGGCTCCCTCTGAAATCATCCCAGTGTCGCCCGACCACCACGGCTCCCTCTAGGTGTCGTTGACCTTCAGCTCTAGCTTTAGCACTTTCTGTACACTTGATTTAGCTCGTGATATAACAAAATGTGGTTAACTTTGTATCGTTTGCTATAATCAAAACTCAGGTTCGACTTAAGTCCCTACTGCACCAACAATCTCTCCCTTTTTGATCTATGGCAAACCCATACAAAGTTAAGGAAATAATATGCATGAAGAATTAAAAATTAAGTAGTAGTAATAGAGACTTTCTTTCAAGTACTCCCCCTTGAGAAAACCTCCCCCTTGACCGAGGCTGAGTCTTTGAAAGAAGGTCTTAACCCTCCCCCTTGATGTTTGCTACTTAGGAAATGTTTAAGTGATTAACAATTACTTAAAGTTGACCTTAGTATTAAAAATAAGTTTAAGTTAAGAAGATTTCTTAACTTGGCCTTTCTCCCCCTTTTTCAACTAATGGAAATAAATTTGCAAACATTTCGTTAAGTAAAACATTAACTTTTGGCCATGAGAATATAGAATTAAGTTACTAAGTTAAGTTATCAAAAAGTGATCCCTTAACTTTGGCCTTTTCTCCCCCTTTTGCCATAAATCCGAAAGAGTGGGGAGTTTTGAGAAATCTAGTTTTAAGTTTTAGTTCCAAGTCCAAGCTTGTTCCATATAATTTTGAAAATAATATATTAAAAATAAGCTCATCTATTAAATGTTCAACTCTATTTGACTTGATTGATATGAAAGATCAACAAGTCCTAGTCAGAGTCGGTTAATATATATATATATGATTATACTCCGTGGTTCATGGCGATGCATTAGCTCTACATCTGGAACCAGGAGTAAGGTTCTAACATCTCACACCCATCTACATGGCTAAGTACACAAACACATTAGTCCTATGTGTTGTGAGATGTATTGGCTCCTTAAATCTATAGGTACATGATATCTAGGGTATGCCCTAAGCTAGTTCTATTAAGATGAAAAGAAAAGTAAGTACTTGAGTATATAAAAAGAATGTAGGTTCTACTCTATTATGCACATGCATAATTTTCGTCTTAGTAGACTAAATTCAGCTTCAGGTAGCGGCTTGGTAAAAAGATTGGCTAGGTTTGACTTCGATTCCACATATTCGAGTTTAATGGTTATGTTAGCTACATGTTCTCGAATAAAGTGGTGTTTAACTTCTATATGTTTGGTCCTAGAATGGCAAATAGGAATTTTGGTTAAGTTGATGGAGCTAATATTATCTATGTGAGTTTTAATATTGTTGATGTTTATGTTAAAATCTCGGAGAGTGTGCTTCATCCAAATAAGTTGAGTCACACACTCACCCATCGTGACGTATTCGGCTTCTGTGGTAGATAAGGCAACACAGTGTTGCTTCCTACTGCACCAACTCACTAGACTCGAGCCAAGAAGTTGACAACAACCACTCGTGCTTTTCCTATCGAGTTTACTACCGGCATAGTCTGAGTCGGAATTGCCGATTAGTTCGAACTCGGTAGATCTAGGGTACCAAATACCTACGCTTATCATGCCCTTTAAATACCTAAGGATACGCTTGACTAGGGTTAGATGAGACTATTTGGCACAGGTTTGAAAGCTTGCGCATATACTTACCGCGAATAAAATGTCAGATTGACTCGCGGTTAAATATAGAAGACTCCCTATCGCACTCCTATAGTATTTTACGTCGATGGGCTTTCCTTTTAAGTCCTCTCCCATATTGACATTAGTTGCCATGGGTGTATTGATGGTTTTGGCATCTTGCATTCCAAAATGTTTAATTAATTCCCTAGTATATTTTTGTTAATGTAAATATATTCCATCCTTAGTTTGTTTAATTTGTAGTCCTAGAAAGAAACTCAATTCACCTACTGAATTCATTTCAAATTCACTTTCCATAAGTGAAATGAATTTGTTTAGTAGGATTGAATTGGTTGTTCTGAAAATGATATCATCTACGTAGATTTGGGCTATAAAGATCTCCTTACCTATGGTTTTTACAAAGAGGGTCGGATCGACTAGGCCTTGGTTAAACCCTTTTGACTTAAGATAAATTGAAAGTCTCTCGTACCAAGCTCGAGGAGCTTGTTTGAGTCCATAAAGAGCTTTTTTTAGTTTAAGGACATGGTCGGGTTTATCTAGAGTTTCGAATCCTAGGGGTTGACTAACGTACACTTCTTCCTTAATAAGTCCATTCAAAAACACTAACTTGACATCCATTTGAAATAATTTAAAGCCTCGATGTGCAGCGTATAATAACAACATTTGAATGGATTCTAGTCTAGCTATGGGGGCATAGGTTTCATCGTAATCTAATCCTTCGACTTGACTAAAACATTTGGCGACTAACCTTGCTTTATTTCTAACTACTTCACCTTTGTCATCAAGTTTGTTTCGGAAGACCCACCTTGTTCCAATAACTGATTTATCTTTAGGTGGTGGTACTAATTCTCAAACCTCATTCCTAGTGAATTGAGCTATCTCTTATTGATTGCAATAATCCAATCGGGATCAAGAAGTGCTTGTTCAATGGTTTTCGGTTTGATTTTCAAGATCAAGGAGATTTGACTAAGATTTCTATAAGATGATCTAGTTCGAACCCCTAAGCTAGGATCACCTATCACTTGGTCGATAGGATGATTCATTTGAATCCTAATTTGACTTGGGTTAGGGTCACCTATCACTTGGTCGAAAGGATGACTCATTGGACTTGGGTTAGGATTAATACTAGGTTCATGTCCATCATCGAACACTACATTAATGGTCTCTTCAACTCTAAGGGTGTCATGGTTGTATACACTATAGGCTCTACTTGTAGTCGAGTATCCTAAGAAGATTCCTGAGAGGTTTTGGAGGTGAACTTTCCTAGGTAATCCTTAGTGTTCAGGATATGTACCTTACATCCAAATACCCTAAAGTACTTGATGTTACGTACTTTGTCATGATAGATTTCGTACGAGGTCTTAAGGTGTCTCTTTACCAAAAGGATCCTATTTTGGACATAGCAAGCCGTACTAATGGCTTCTTCCCAAAACCTGTCAGGGAGGTTATATTCATTTAGCATTGTTCTAGCGGCTTCTTGTAGGGTTCTATTTTTACGTTCGACTAGGTCGTTTTGTTATAGGGTTCTAGGACATGAGAATTCATGGTGATATCCGTTTAGGTTACAGAAATCTATAAACCTGTGGTTTTCGAATTCACCACCATGATCGCTCCTAAGTCTTTTAATTTTAAGGTCATTTTTATTTTTGATTAGTTTAAACAAGTTGATGAGTTGATCTAGCGTATCACTTTTATATTTGACGAACCTAACCTAGGTAAACCTAGAATAGTCGTCAATTATAACTAAGCAGAATTGACTACCACTAAGTGACTTAGCTCCATGTGAATCGAATAGATCCATATGTAGAAGCTCAAGAACACTTTTGGTTCATTCTTGATTAGTTAGTTGATGTTGTGTCCTAGATTGTTTACCTTGTTGACAAGCATTACAAATTTTATTGTCTAAGTTGTTAAGGTTGGGCAAACCTCTGACTAAGCCACTCTGACTCATCTTGTGGACGAGTCTTGGGTGCGAGTGACCGAGTCGTCGGTGCCACAACCAAGATTCCTCTTGTTGTGTCATAAGACACTTGGTTAAGAAGTTAGGTAGATTAATAGTATAGATGTTGGTATTCCTAGTTCCTTCAAGGATTGTTTTAGAGGATTCATTTGTTTTAATTACGCATTCATTTTCTAGAAATATGACATTATAGTTATTATCATACAACTGACTTACGCTAAGTAAATTATATTCAAAATTTTCAACTAGTAAAACATTTTGAATGATAAAGTTTGAGTTGAGCTCAATATCACCTGATCCGATGATTTTGAGCTTATCGTTGTTTCCAAAGGCTACCGATCCTTGTCGTTTGAATCGAAGCTTTGAAAACTTAAGTTGATCCCTGGTCATGTGTCGGGAGCAACCACTATCCAACATCCATTGATCCTACACACAAGGTAGTTGGATCGAATATTGGAATTTAAGGGTTAGTTGAAGATTATTAGTCCTAGGTCATCTCACCCATTTCTACATGATCAAACATGTTATCCTTATGTATTCTTGTTAGATGAATTCAATTTTACTCAATTAATTTTAATGAATCGAAACTAGTCAACCTTGCGTTAGATTCGGATTTGACCCTAAGCTTATCAAGTCACCTTTTCAAGATCTTGGCTTCCAGGTCGTACCGAGGCATAGAGGCCTTCTTTGATCGAAAAAATGGTCACTTCCTTAGACAAAGCCAATTTCGAGAAAACAGTAACTTGACTCACTTAAGATCACTTCCTGGTCTAACTAGTCTAGGATACGGAGAGGTAGCTTCAGCAAGTTCCACTCGGTCAAGTGAACCGAACTAGATATGTCTTATCTAGCTCAAGTACCCAAGACTTCTCTTTCCTAGTGTACTATCATCTCGCCGCATCCTGGTACTATGTTATCAAGTATTGATGAGTTATAGTCCCTATCTAATCATTCTAAAAAGAAAAGAAAGAAAAAAAACTAAGCATGCAATTTCTAAGTAATAGCATGAACAAGTTTTGTACTAGCTCCCACGGGACCATTGAATCAGTTCGGTCTTTCCACATAGTGGATTTGGTCCTTGGGAACCCAGTACTGGTTAGATCCTAATTGAAAAATCAAAGTGGTCTTAGAAGCCCATGCTTGGACATGTATTCTATTTCGACTTACGATTGACATATACGACTTGTTAGTCGTATTTGAGCTAAACCCAAGCCCTACCTTGTTGTACATGGCCCTTTGCGATCCAAGTAAGAGGTCAAGTCCCTTGGATCCCAAAGTGAACCTTTCCAACGTGTTCCTAAGATCTTCTACTTGACTTTTCAAAAGTAAGTTCTCAACTTTGAGCTTTTCAACTCGAGTTGAGTCCTCCTCTTGAACTTGACTAGTCGAAGAGGTTAGAGAGACCTCATGTTTAAGGAGTTTAACTTCCTCAAACAGGGTCTCGACCTTGGACTCGGACTTAGCTAACTTCCTAGTTAGAAACTTAATTGCATTATATAAAGTACTAATGAGGGACCGACTTACCTTGAGAGTATCTCTTGAATAGAGATTCGTAGTCTGACTCGTCCTCGGGTTCATATTCTTGCTCAGATTTGGACTCCAGCTCCGATTCGGTTGGTTTAGCCATGAAGATGAGGTCATCATCTTCTTCTTCCGATGCCTCTTCGCATGTAGCATTGAGTGCCTTCTTGAACTTCGGTGCTTTGTTTTTGAGCTTCGGACATTCCGACTTGACATGTCCAAACCTGTTGCATTCATAACACCTAATGTTAGAACTAGCTTTAGATTTACCTTCCTTGGGTTGAGTGACAGGTCATTTTTGACTCTTAATCATCCTCTGAACTAGGTTGACAAGTTCGGTCTCCATCTCTGGATCAACCTCCGACTCATACTCGTCTTCTTCTTTCTTCGGGGGTGGCTTACTTGCAGGCTTCTTCTTTTGACTTGCAATAAGAGCTATACCTTTCTTGGGTACCGAATTAGACTGCTCAGATAGTTTGAATTCTGAAAATAATTCATCTAACCTAATTTTTGATAAGTTCCTTAGAGACCTTGTAGGCATCGACCATGGATGCCCACAAGGTAGTCCTAGGAAATGAATTCAAAACATACCTTATTAGGTTGCGGTTTTTGACCTTTGTCCGATGGCATGCAAATTGTGGAATGTCTTGTACATAGGCATGTAATTGAGTCGCCATCTCATGTTCCTGTATTTTTAAATTATATAATTTATTAAAAAGAAGGTCCCATTTGCATACCTTTGCTTCGTCGATTCCTTCGTGTAGTTCCACTAATTTGGTCCACAAGTCCTTTGCACTTATGAAGGGGCCGACATTATTGAGCTCCTCCTTGGACAAACCGCATTGGAAGATTTGAGTCACCTTGGCGTCGACTTGACTTGTCTTTTGTAGCATTGGTCCATTGGTCATAATCCAAGGATTCACCCACTTCATTAGTCAGAAGTGTGAATCCTGTTTGGATGATGATCCACATCTCGATTTGGGTCTTAAAGAAGCACTCCATCCGACCCTTCAAATAACAGAAGTCATCTCCATTGTAAAACGGTGGTCGGATGGTGCTAAAACCCTCGAGATGGGCCATTGACACAAAAAAGGCAAGTAAAATGAAGAAATCTAGCAACGACAAAAATAAACGAAATGTACCAAGACTTGCGTCTTGGATTAGTAGTGCGGGAGAGAATTTAAATCAACGAAAAAGACTCAAAAAAAATTAAAATAAATTTGTAAAAAAAACTAGATTCCATTGCCAATTGCCAAGGAGAGGGACACATAAGGGATGATTGTCCCCTCTTGAACAAAAGAAAGGAGGAGAGAAGAAAGAAAGAAGAGAAGAAGAAAGGGAGCAAGAAGAAGGAGGATGAAAAGAGAGCCAAGGAGAAAGGGAAGGCCAAGGCACACAAAGCAGTGACATGGAATGATCCATCATATTCATCGAAAGAAGAAGAAGCCTTCACAAGCCTTGCCCTAATGGCCATAGAAGACTTGGATTCCACCTCCTCCTCCGAGAAAGAAGAAAGAAGTTCTAGTGAGGAGAGCTGAAGTGAAGGGGGAGCTTCATCTTCATCCTCATCGGAATCGGAGGAAGAAGACATGGAAACTATGGTAACGAATCTTTCCCCTAAGAAAAATTGTTTCCATGATTTCTAGCCTTACTAGGGATTTATTTAGGGGTAAGAAAAAGAATAAATGCATGCTTGATCAAATTAAGGCCCTAGAAGAAAAGCTAGAAAAAACATGTTTAAGAGAAATCGTACCTGATACCTGATGTAAATAAAAAAAAAAAAGATAATGCCTCTTCTAGTTTTGATAATACATGCTCACATGATGATTATATGCCTTTTAATGTAAATGATGCATGTATTGAAAAAAATAAGGCCTTAAGGGAAAAGGTAGATCATCTAACTAAGGCCCTAGAGAAATTCACCATAGGCTCCAACACTTTAAATATGATAATTGGGAGCGAAAGGTCAAGTTTCAATAAGAAAGGCCTAGGATATAAGGGGACCAAAAATGAAAAGGCCTATCATTGTTTAATTGCTAGGGGTCAAGCTAAAAATAAAATGGTAGCTAGAAAATGGATCCCTAAAGAATATTTAGTGAACCCTATAGGAAAGAATTTGTATTGGGTTACCAAATCCATCCTTAAGGGTTAAAAAAACCCTAGGATAGTCAACCATAGTGGACTTAACTTATATCATGTTTATTGGTTGACTTAGGATGATGAGGGTGGTAGTTTTTGAATTGAGTGTTGGGTGATGATAATATGATCATAATATAAAATCATAATAATATTTGATTTTTGATCATGATATGCAATTAATGATAACATATTGATCATGATTGATAATACATGTTTTTATGATCATGTTGGGTGGTTTTTAGAATGCATGACACTTAACCATGGGTAGAATTGCATGAAATTTTGGTTAAGTATAAATACCTTTAGGTTCATCTCATATCCCACCTTAAGGCTAACTTGATTGAGAACATAGCAATGGGTGAGATGATAGGATGATACAAATGTCTCACTTATGATTATGGCATTTAGATGGGCCATTAAGTGTATCAATAGAGCAATAATAGACCAACTATGGGGAAAGCAAATGTTTAATCAATGGACATATTGCTCATAGATCATAGTTGGATATTTTAAATGTTTTAAAACCATTTTATGCTTTTCAAACAGTGAATTGATGTTTTGAAAAATGTCTAAGGCAAAAACAACTTTCAAATTGATAAAAACTCTAGTGGTTTTTCAAACTTTTGAGTTTTTGCCCAATTTTCGAAAATAAAATGATTTTTCATGAAAAAAAAAATTTCACTGATAAAGGGACTTATGAGAAAAGAGGTCCTCAATTTTAATGATTTTTCAAATTTTTGGAATTTCTAGTGCATTTCAAGTTCATTCAAAAATCAAAAATCAAAAAATCGAAAACTAGGTACCATTGATCTACGATTGATTGATCGATGTACTATGCACGAGCATAGTAAGGTGTTTTATCAGGTTTTGAACTTGATTAGGTTTGATGTCATGCATGTATAACATTTGTATAATGTTTTTGATGGTGTCAAAGGGGGAGAATTATGAGGGTTTAAGTTAATCATGCTAAGGGAGAAATTTAGCATGTCTTAAGGGGGGAGTTGCATGTTTAAGGGGGATTTTGATACTCATGTTTACTTACATGCTTTCTTGCCTTATGTATTTGTGATTATTGTTTTACCTAACTTATACGGATTGCCACACATCAAAAAGGGGGAGATTGTTAGGGCAATCGGTTTTGATGTGTGGCAAAGGGTTTAAGTTAGGTTGATTATGGTTTTGATATGTGTGTTGAAGTCGTGCATGACTTAGTAATTCACACATGGCGAAAGAATTGGCAAGTCACCATCTCATGACTCGGTCCTTAAATCGGTGAAGGATAGCATTGCGAAAGTCGTGTGCTTGGTGCATCCGAGAGACCGCCGGACGAGGAGCATTGGAGTGAAGCCGAAGGAAGTAGACTTCAGGGCGAGACGCGAAGGATGGCGCTATGAAGCCGTGCGCTTGGCACATCCGAGAGACGTGGTCGGACGAAGAGAACTTCAAAGGCGATGACTCCAAGGGAATGAGAGTGAGCGATTGTAACCTGAGACCGGTAGCTCTTAGGTGATCTTGGCCAATTGGCTAAGTGTCGGATGAGTTTTCCCGACACCAGTCGACTTCTATAGGTAGCAGTCGACTGCTCCAAGTTGACTGGAGATTCGACTGGTGTTTGAGTTGAACTTCTGGCCGAAAAGTCAACCCGCCTTATGGCAATCGATCGCAGCTCCATCGATCATCGCTAAGGGAAGCGATCGCCCGATGTCGAGGGTTTGGACACGAAGCTTTAGTAGTCGAGTAATCACGCGACCATTCGACCGATGGCTCCATCGATCGATCGATGGAAGATCATCGATCGATGGGAGACGTTGGTTAAAATACAACGTGGAAAGAGCAATATGCGAGCGCGACCACAGTCAATGATCGATGGCTTCATCACGATCGCCGAGGCTGAGCCCAACGGGAAGAATGACTTCTTCCCTATAAGAAGGGGCCTTAGGTGACTTGGGAGGGTTAATGGTTCATTGCTAAACATCTCCCAAGTGCCCAAGATGATTTTCCTCGTCTTCCTTATATTTAATTTCATCTTATTGTAGGAGGAGAGAATTCTTGTAAGAAAGATTACCTCCACCTAGCTTTGTGCAAAGGAGAGATTAGTGGAAGTGTTAAGGTGTGATTCATCTTGGACGAATCGGGTTGTGGACTAGCAGCAAGGACCGTGAACCACGTTATATCGGTTTGATAGCATTTGTTCTTACAATGGAACCACGTTATATCGGTTTGATAGCATTTGTTCTTACAAGGATAACCGTTGGAATATGATAAACGGACTACGCAATGAAGCGGCAAATTGAAGTCGATGCAAAAGCGACCCAAATCTTACAATGCGGCTTATCCATGGAGGAGCTCAATTGCATTGGTCCATTCATTAGCACTAAGGATCTTTGGAATAAACTCATTGATGAAGGAACGTTCGACAAGAAGGTATGTAAAAGAGATCATTTAGTCAATAAGTTGTATAATTTAAAAATGTAGGATAATGAAATGGCTACTCAACTTCACGCTCGAATCCAAGACATCATGAACGACCTCCACTCCATTGGAGAAAAGGTAGAAAACCATGATATCATCAGGTGCACACTCTAAGAGCCTTTCCTAGGACTACCTTGTGGGCATCCATGGTTGATGCTTACAAGGTATCTAGAGATTTGTCTAAAATTAGGTTAGATGAAATGTTTTCTGAATTTGAGCTTCATGAACAATCTAATTCGACCACCGAGAAAGAGTATTGCTTTGTCTGCAGGTCGCAAAAAGGCAAAAAGTAAGCCTTCTCCCGAGGAAGAGGAGCCCGAATCGGAGTTAGACGAAGAGATGGAGACTGAACTAGTTAACTTAGTTTGAAGGTTGATCAAGCATCGAAGACAACCATGTTGGGTTTCCGGCACCACGGCGAGTGTGTGTTCGTACATGTTTCGTAAACATGCGCATAGCGGAAGAAATAAAAATAATAAATATACATTTATTACAACACACACAACACACGCATGCATAGTACAACAAGTGTAGACATAACCGTAAATTTAAATTTGCAATAAAAGGAAATTTAACTACGTTATACCTTTCAGATACGTAGCGGAACGGCATCAACCGGAACGATCCTCGCTAGAATCGTCTCTATCCGTATCCACGCCGAGTATCCTTAGGATGACTTTGCTAAGCCACGAGCTTCGTCTTCGTACGGGTTACTAGCCTCGTGTTGAAGACGACGTGATCGAGAGATGATCACGATCCGAATCCAAATTCGGATCCAAAACGAGTCCTCAAAACTCGCTTCTCCGGAGAGGTATTCGTCAACCGATTGACGAATCCTTCGTCCTCCACCTCAGAGGATTACCGGAGATCGAATCCCCGGTAAGTTAGCCACTGTCGGAGCTCTAACCGTCGTCCAAACGACACTCCGACGAGAGGAGAACAAGCTGTCCAGAAAACTGGACAGCTTTGGTGGAGGAGATAGGCGCCGGCCAACCAAGGGAAGATAAAGCTCACCTTGATGCCAAACCTAAAGGAGATCACTGGAGCAACAACCGGCAGCAGCTCGACGCCGGCGAGGGGAAAGGAAAGCTCCTTCTGGACGCCGGTTGGAGGAGAAGTGGGCGGCGGCAAGGAGTTGGCGCCGAGAACTCCAATGAGGAGGTGGGCGGCAACTTCAAGCTAGGGTTTTGGATTAGGGCTTAATTATCCCTTAAGCCCTCTTTTATAGAGAACTAATTCTCTTAATGGTTATTGGATCAGAACCATTAGGCCCGTTAACCCGCTCCATTAAGATAAGTTAAAATAAACCAAACCATGATGGTTTATTTTAAGTTAAAACGAACCGAACCAACTTTTGGTTCATTCGTTTAAAATAAACCAAACCCTTTGGTTTATTCTCCTCCATTGGATTAGAACCAAACCATTTTGGTTCATCCATTATGTCTTCATAAGACACGGCCCATCCACGCTTCCATTGTGACTGAAACGATTTCATGCTCGCTTTATGTTTGGTCCAACCAAACCTAGTTTCTCTCGGTCTAAGAATCCCATTCTCAAGCTCGTTTTAAATCCTTTGGATTACGCTCGTTATGCGTATGACCAAATAGGTTCTTGGTTTATGTTGGCCATCTATAATTAACCATTAATTATAGAACGATCATGAGTGGCACCTAGTAGTACATCATGATCCCCAATTAAACGAAAAGATCAAAGGTTGATCAAGAACTATTTCTGAAACCCTTCAGCAGCTCGAATGATTCGTGCCCCATTCCCTTCACTCATCTTATACACACTTGGTTCAGGACATGGTCTATTGTGTCAGTCCCCACTAGGCTGACTACGTCACACCTAGCCCAAGTATCATTTCCTCGTCCTACGGATTCTAGTTACTCCACATGTATCGAAGAGTACCTTACTCTAAACATGTAATGCTTTGGCCAAAGACTTTAGTAACAATCCGACGAGAGGCCATGGGTATACATCTCCTTGCAAGGAGTGGTGAATCCTTTATAGGCTATTCAAACACCTTCGATCATTTCGACTTATACCCAATCATCCCGGGTCCACATCTCCTCAGAGATGTTTGCTTAAGATGTCAAAGCATAAGTCTCCATGATCAAGATGACTAAGTCAAAGGAACATCGCACTTAAGCCACAGTAAGAACTTCATTGACATATCTATATATGCAGAGAACCATATGAAGTCTTACGGCTGGTCACTCCAATGAACTAGTTACCATAACTAGCATCCACGATTAACTCTTTTGATTATGGCAAAGACACAAAAAAAGTACTAAAGCTAGAGTCAAGGCTAGCGACATCCAGCCAAGGAATCGAGTGGAAGAGGCGAGCTACAAATTAAGTATCGAGGTAAGCTAGTGTGAGTGAGAGATGGCAAGCTCGTGTCCTCTTACGGGATGACCTTAGGCGATGATCCGACTAAGACTTCGTGGAAGGTCTAGGTCGAGATCGGATGGTTATAAATCGTCGGATTTATCATTTTCCGAGCTAACCCTTACCGCAGGAAGTGGCGCCGACGGCCGATCACGGACATTGGGCTGATCGTTATCGCTGATCGATGAGAGTCATCCATCATCATCGGCCGATCGATGAGAGGCATCACGATCGATGGCGACGATTCAATTTGCGCTTAGGTCAAAACGGATAACGCTTGACGCCGACTTCGCGATAAAATTTGGAAAACTTCATGATCCGTTCCAAAAAAAAGGGGAGACAAATTCAAAGGCCAAAGTCTATAAAAGGAGGAGGATTCCATCTCCAAATGACATCAAGATTATTCATCAAGTGCTCCTACAACGCCAATGCTCCAACACCGTCATAACGCCGATGCATAACCATGATCTTCTTCCTTCGCGCAAAGAACATCTAGTAATTTATTTTAATATTGTATTCATTGTTTTTATTCGTAACGAGGTGAGGTAGGCTTGTTGCCTCATCCTCGTATTCGCGGATTTTGTGATCGTTGTTTCCTACCTCCAACAAGGAGGAGACGTTATAGTGCTTTGCCCTCCAATAGGGCCTTGGAGTAGCAACCGCTGGGTTGTGAACCAAGTAAAATAAACGTGTCATTTTATTTTCTGCTGTGCTTACTTATTTACTTGTGTCTCAACGAACGAATTCAACAAAAGATTTACGATCGCTATTCACCCCCCCTCTAGCGACGCTTCTCGATCCAACAACAATGTCTCCAGCCAGTGAGAATCAGCTGCTTGAATACACCAAGGAGTATACCTCGTGCTAGTCTCGACAGAATTGATGGTGTCCAAATTCATCAATTCATCGACTAGGGATATTTCCGATACATCACAATTACACATGTAGAGATACTCACTAGTTGTGATCCAATCACAAATTCTCTCATGCTGTGAATCGCATCGTGGACATTCAGTAAATGAGTTTAAGATCCAATCAAATACATAAAACATGTATACTCAAATAGTGAATCTTCATTTATCATATAAATGGTTCATACATAAGGCGATTGCCTTAGGACATCTCTCATATATATTACTAACAGACTCCCACTTGGCCTAATGTCAATCGCTACGGTATCCAATACCATAAGCACTAACATGACCCTCAAACTTACTTTGAGGTAATGCTTTAGTCAAAGGATCCGCTAAGTTCCTTTCAAAGAATTTTCTCGATTTGTATTTCGCTCCTACGATGATCTCTCCGATAAGATGATAGCGGGCACACATGTTTGGATCATTGATGAGACCACATCAAGTTCATAGATGAACTACTTGATCCAAACCGCTTCCTTTGCTGCTTCCAAAGCTGCAACGTATTCTGCCTTAGTGGCAGAATCCGCTATAGTGTCAAGCTTGGAACCTTTCCAACTTATTGCGCCTCAATTCTAGGTGAATACATACCCAGACTGAGACATGGAATCATCCTTGTCTGTCTGGAGCTGGCATCCGTATACCCACGTATCACCATGTACCCTTCTCCATATATTAGGAACACATCCTTAGTTCTTCTTAAGTACTTAAGGATCATCTTAACAGCCACCCAATAATCCATTCTTGGATCGGGATCGTATCCGCCGTGACACTCAGAGCGTACGATACATCGGGCCTCGTACATAACATAGCATACATGATAGATCCTATTGCGGATGCATAGGGAATCTTACTCATGCAAATCCTCTCGTCTTCTGTGCGCGGACACATAGACTTCGAAAGGTGTTCCCCATGCCTGATGGGCAGATAACCTTTCTTGGATTCCGACATGCTAAACCTCTTTAGCACTCGGTCTATATATGTAGACTGCGAAAGACCAAGCAACCGTTTCGATCTATCTCTATAGATCTTAATCCCAAGGATGTAGGTTGCTTCTCCCAGGTCTTTCATGGAGAATGTCTTGGATAACCAAACCTTAACTGACTGTAAGATTGAAACATCATTTCCTATAAGTAATATGTCATCGACATACAATACTAGGAACACGACTGCACTCCCACTAACCTTCTTGTACACACAAAGTTCGTCTGGATTTTGTGAGAAATCAAACTTTTTGATTGTCTCATCAAAACGGATATTCCAGCTCCTGGATGCTTGCTTCAATCCATAAATGGACCGTCGCTATTTGCATACCTTGGTTTTATCAACCGATGTGAAACCCTCAGGCTGTATCATATACTCGTCCTCGAGGTGTTTCCATTAAGGAAAGTTGTTTTCACATCCATCCGCCATATCTCATAATCATAATGAGCCGCTATGGCCAGAGCATCCGAATGGATTTAAGCATAGCTACAAAGTAATAGGTTTCATCATAATCAACACCTTGTTTTTGACGATATCCTTTCGCCACCAATCTAGCCTTATAGGTAATCACATTACCATCCATGTCAGTTTTCTTCTTGAAAACCCACTTGCACCCTATAGGCTTTATGCCTTCAGGTGGGTCAACCAAGTTCCAAACTTGGTTTTCATACATGGAATCCATTTCCGACTTCATGGCACCAAGCCACTTATCCTTTCTCGAACTTGTCAAGACTTCTTCATAATCGTAGGCCTCATCATCAATGAGTAACACGTCGCTCGATTCACTTACGAGAAATCCATATCTCTCAGAATATTATGGTTCTACCGTGATCTACGAAGATGTGGTGTTACAATAGGTCCAAACTGATTGCTCATCACTATGAGTTGCTACCGTCAGGCTTCACCGTGTATCTCATCAATGTCTATTTGAGTCTCTCGAGCCTCCTCAAGCTCGACGACACTCCCACTGCTTTCTTACAAGAGAAACTCTTTCTAGAAACACAAAGATGCCTTGAAACAAACACCTTTGTTCCAAAGGATGATAGAATTGGTAACCCTTGTTTCCTTAGGGTATCCAATAAATAGACATTTATCGACTTAGCATCCAATTTGTACCGCTTCACATAGGTGACAACCCCATATCTTCAAGTAAGATACATGAGGTTTCTTACTATTCCATATCTCATATGGAGTAGTAGAGACTACCTTGTAGGCATTCTGCTTAACAAGTAAACAAATGTCAAGTGCATAGCCCCAAAAGGACTTGGGAAGATTCGATGATTCATCATTGACTGACCATGTCCAACAAGGTCCTAAGTTACGCCTCGTGATACACCATTATGTCATGGGTGTATATGGCGGAGTCCATTGAGACAATATACCATTGTCTCTTAGATAATCAAGAAACTCTTGACTTAAGTATTCACCACCTCGATCCGATCAAGTATTTTAATACTTTGTCATGTTGTTTCTCTACTTCATTTCTGAATTCTTTGAACCTTTCAAAGGCTTCGCATTTGTGTTTCATCAAGAACACATACCCAAACCGCGGAGTGATCATCTGGTGAAGGTAATGAAGTAGCTATAGCCTCCTAAAGCTTGAGTTGACATAGGTCCACATACATCAGTATGTATTAGACCTAGTAACTCTCCCACTCGTTCACCTTTTCCAGTAAAAGGTAACTTAGTCATCTTGCCTTTTAAGCATGATTCGCATGTATCGTATGAATCCAATTCAAATAATTCCGCATTCCACATCGGTGTAATTCGGACATGCTTTCTTGCTTACATGGCCAAGACGACAATGCCACATGTAGGAGTCTAATTGATTATCCTTTCGAGCACGCTTGTTGCTCGCTCGATATTGAAATGTCATGGATACGCCCAACGATAAATGTCATTGCTTAAAGTTCCATTCCAATAAAGAACTCCATTCAAAGTTATGTAACAACAATTGTTACTAAAAGTCAAATGGTACCCATTTCTATTTAAACAAGAAATAGAAATGATGTTCTTTATCAACGAAGGAACATAAAAGCAATTGTCCAGTTCTAAGACAAGTCCTGTAGGGAGTCTCAACAAATGCGTTCCAATGGCGACTGCAGCAACCTGTGCTCCATTCCCAACACGTAAATTTGACTCTCCCTTGATGAGTCTTCTTCTATTCCTTAGCCCATGTATGTCATTACATATATGTGAGCCACACCCAGTATCCAATACCCAAGTGTATGAGGAAATAGAATGACAATCAATAACGAAGATATCTGAAGAAGAGGGGGCATCCAATGCCTTATTCTTCTTCACGGACTCAAGATAAATCTTGCAATTTCTTCGCCAATGACCCTCCTTGCCATAATGATGGCAAGTGCCCTTTGAGCCGGGTTCGCTTTTTAGCCTTTCTTCTTCTTCCCTTCGCTGTTCCTTTGACTTCTCTTAGAACCTTTCTTCGAGGAATCAACTAACAACACGCCCCCTCGCTTCATGCTTCTCGTAAGGCTCCACAGCCTTTAGATGTTGAGCAAGACTACCGATGAACCTTCTTGCATCTCAGAGGTGAAGAGGAGCTTGGAGACTTCAACCTTCGAATCTCACTTGCTCATCAACCAACTCATAAAGATGAAAGACTTATGAGCATCCATATGCTCATGCGCTCAGAGCTTGGGTTCCATCGTGGCTAGCATGATGCAACTCACCATTTCGTAATCATTCACATGTTTCGATAACAATTGGTCCAGAGTTGCATTGTCACTAGGACGAGCGGGAAGAGGCGCTTCGAGGACATACGCAAGCTTTTTCCACCTTGAGAACAATTCTCAAGTTTCTAAGCCACCCAAGAAGTTCGCCTACCAATTTATTCAATCCAAAATGGAACGCAAATTTAAAGACATCATGATCATTCTTAGAAATACAAATGAGCATATATGAGAAAATGATTTTAAAATGCATCAATATACATTTATAAATCTCATTCATTTTTCGAATTTCAAAAACCCTAAAATCACTTCGGGAGATCGTAGGTCCATCTCCGAATGGGCTGATATCCATCATAGTTATGAACAACCTTGGAGAGAGTCCAACAAGCCATTCATAACTACGATGGTAGGTCTCAAATATACCGATTGCATATCACTATATGCAACTATCACAATGTGCTATCAACTAATTGAATGTTCACACATACATCGGGTTGTTAACACATTAACAAGTATGCATCATATGCATAGCACCCAACTTCACCTCCCTTTACATCGACCTTGGAGAGAGTCCAACAAGCCGATGCTCTGTGTTAAAGCCAACCCATTAATCGAGAAATAGTTTTAATATGGTTAGAGCGCATTCAACCAATTAGCCCAGCTTGGAGAGAGTCCAACAACCAAAGCTAACGATTGACCTCGACTCTTACCATATTAGTATTAAACTATTCCATGGTTTGAACATGTTCGGTTCGAGCCGGGCTTGAGAGAGTCCAACAACCCAAACAAGAAACAGAACTCTGGTTCTAACCATATTAATGGAAGGTGTAGGCTTTAATATTGAGTAAGGGTTTTATGTCTCATCCTCTTTGCATGCAAATAACTATTATCTACATGGCATGGCATACATGGCATACATCTACATGTCACGACACGCATGGCATAATGATATGCATCTAATGCAATTACATGACATACAATTATGTCATGTATATATTTCCTTATATGTCATAACTATTTATGAAATAAAATATGTTTAAGATTTGATTCTCCAAATCAAATCATGATTAAATTAGGAAACAAATTTCCAAATCTAATCACATATTTTATTTATGGAAATAGTTGATTAAGGAAAATCAATTTAGGAAACCAATTTCCTAAATCATCAAAACTACTTATGGAAATAAAATATTTTAAGATTTGATTTCCAAAATCAAATCATGATTAAATTAGGAAACAAATTTCCAGAATCTAATCAAATATTTTATTTATGGAAAATATCAATTTCCATAAATACTTCCAACTTTCCAAAAGTGGAAGATTTCCATAAATACTTCTAGACTTTCCAAAATTGAAAAATTTCCATAAATACTTCTAAATTTCCAAAATTAGAAAATTTCTAGAAATAACATTATGACTATCGCAAAACCATTTTACGATTATGTCGAAACACAACCTGGGCTATGATACCACTGTTGGGTTTTCGGCACCACGGCGAGTGTGTGTTTATACATGTTTCGTAAACATGCGCACAGCGGAAGAAATAAAAATAATAAATCTACATTTATTACAACACACACAACACACGCATGCATAGTACAACAAGTGTAGACATAACCATAAATTTAAATTTACAATAAAAGGAAATTTAACTACGTGATTACGTGTAGCGGTAACGGCATCAACCGGAACGATCCTCGCTAGAATCGTCTCTATCCGTATCCACGCCGAGTATCCTTAGGATGACTTCGCTAAGCCGCGAGCTTCGTCTTTGTATGGGTTTCTAGCCTCGTGTTGAAGACGACGTGATCGAGAGATGATCACGATCCGAATCCAAATTCGGATCCAAAATGAGTCCTCAGAACTCGCTTCTCCGGAGAGGTATTCGTCGACCGATTGACGAATCTTTCGTCCTCCACCTCAGAGGATTACCGGAGATCGAATCCCCGGTAAGTTAGCCACTGTCGGAGCTCTAACCGTCGTCCAAACGACGCTCCGACGAGAGGAGAACAAGCTGCCCAGAAAACTGGACAGCTTTGGTGGAGGAGATAGGCGCCGGCCAACCAAGGGAAGATAAAGCTCACCTTGATGCCAAACCTAAAGGAGATCACCGGAGAAACAACCGGCAGCAGCTCGACGCCGGCGAGGGGAAGGAAAGCTCCTTCTGGACACCGGTTGGAGGAGAAGTGGGCGGCGGCAAGGAGTTGGCGCCGAGAACTCCAATGAGGAGGTGGGCGGCAACTTCAAGCTAGGGTTTTGGATTAGTTGTGATCCAATCACAAATTCTCTCATGCTGTGAATCACATCGTGGACATTCAGTAAATGAGTTTAAGATCCAATCAAATACATGAAACATGTATACTCAAATAGTGAATCTTCATTTATCATATAAATGGTTCATACATAAGGCGATTGCCTTAGGACATCTCTCATATATATTACTAACAAACCAAACAAGCCAATGAAGGAGAAGAGACCCACAAGCCAACATTGTTGGTGTAATCAACCCAGTCACGATTGACCTGACTCGAGTTTAACTCGAGTAGTATTTTGATGTTCGACAAAACAATTGACAATGTGATTGTCATGGGAATTCCAAGAATGGTCTTGGCAATGGAAAGTCCAAGTCATGGGTACTTGGCAATTGGAAAGTCCAAGAATGAGTCTTGGCAAAGTAAAAGTCCAAGTCATGGGTGCATGGCAAGGAAAGTCCAAAGGTATAGTCTTGGCACCATAAGTCCAAGCTATAGTCTTGGCGGCGTAAAGTCTAAGTGAATTTTGTTGGGGTTGATCCGTGAGGGGAAACTTCGCTTCCCCTTCACCTCGGTTGCTTGACCATGGTGATCCCTTCAATGTCCCCGGATTAAAAATTTAATCCTAGACAAAAGGGATTCCCAAAGCAACCAAGTCATCGTCGTGCTATTCGTTTAGAGAGGTCACTTGAACAAACTAGTTGTTCAAGCGACCATTCTCTATTCTACGAGTAGCCGTGGAATAGACGATGTCCGGATCGCCGGTTTTTGTGTTTATGCTCGGGATCCAAATATTATTTAGCCATTCACAGAAATATATCATGCTCATAAATGAAAAACAAATATAAACATGTAACATATAAAATTAGAGAATCGATATACCTCTCGATCTTCTAATGTATGTCCTTCCTCCTTTCGGACGTCGTGTGGGCGACGCTCTACCAAAAGTCGAAGCTCCTAGATCACACATCTTCCTTCCTTGCTCATACAAAGCAAGAGGAAGAATAGAAACAAGGCTCATCTCCTTCCTATGGCCAACCAACAAGCAACAAAAGAAATGCTTGCCGTCGGCCAACAAGGAGAAGGAGATAATGGTGGAAACCGACCAAGACATCAAGGGAAACCCCTTAGTCTTGTTTCCACCACCCAAGGAGAGGGAGAAGGGGTCTTTAGATGCTGTCCAAGGGTTGGAGAAGGTGATATGGGCGCCGGCCACCAAACCATGAAGAAGAAAGGAAGAAACTTTCCTTATTTGGTGCCACCCAAACCTCCTAAACCCTAAGCTTCCAAACCCTAATCCAAGCTCACCTTGTGGCCGGCCATGGAAGTGAGGAAAAAGATTAGGATGAGCTCAAGCCAAGGTAAAGAGGAGAACCATAGTGGCCGGCCAACCCTTAGGAAGAAGAAGAACATCTCCTATAGTTGCCGCCCACCCTTTTCTCCCAAAAACCTAGCCACCCAAACCCTAATCCTAACTTACCTTATATTTGGCCATGGAAGAGGGGAAGAAGAATAGGATAAGTTCAAGCTAAGGTAGATAGGAGCAGCATAGTGGCCGGCCAACCCAAGGAAGAAGAAGAACAACCTCCATTAGTTGCCGCCCACCCTTGCTCCAAAACCCTAGCCACCAAACCCAATCCTAAACCAACTAGGATTCCTAGCCACCAAAGGAAGCAAACCCTAATCCCCTCATCCCTTGTGTTCTCCACGCCAACAATCCCTAATCCACCCTTATATAGAGTTTAGGGATAAGTCTTGGTTTAATCTCCACCATTGGTTCAAGGGATTTAACCTCAATCGTCGGATCTAGAGATTTAATCTCAACCGTCGGATCTTAGAGATTTAATCTCTACCAATGGATCTTAGAGTTTTGTTTCTATCCATTGGATCTAAGCATCATGAGGTGTTAATAGGCTACATTAGGGACCATGAGGAGGAGTTGGGTCTTGGCCACCCATGGATCAAGCCCACATAAAGTCCGATCCACTAATGATGATCCAATCCACTAAAGGTCCATCATTGATCTACCTCACCAACCCCCATATGATAATATGGGCTCCATATATTATTTGTACATTTTCTCCCCGTGTTTAAGATCTCGAATGTCCGTCGATTAATTAATTTACTAACCATTAATTAATCAACATCTAACTCCTTGAGTAGTACCACTCAACCTTTTCATCATGCCGGACCAAGTCCACCTGCAGGGTTTACATGATGAACCTTATGAGCTCCTCAAGGGGACATCATCATCCTAATATATAGGACACGGTTTCCTCCTATAATCAACGGCACACCATATAAATAATATCATCTCCCAATTTACCGAGTCTATCGATTTAATCTATAAATCTCGCCCATTGGTAAATCAAAGAGATGAGTACCAAGTATATGTGCCCGTTATTATATCGGGATTAAGAGCATGTACTAAATAATATCTGAGGTCCGATTCGATTATGTAGTCAGCAATAAATCGAATCACCTCTGCAGGTCGGTCGCTCAATACACACAAAGTGCACTAGTGTGATTCTATGGTCAAGACAAACCAATACCAAATCACACTACAACCATTCCGATGGTTTGTCCAAAGCCATCTCGGTTGTGAGCCTTTACTTATACTTTACAAGGAGCCGATAACATGATCTCCCGTGTGACACCACACACCATGTTATCTACAATGTAACGTATTAGACAATATTGCATAACCATAAAAATATGCAAACAATGATCATGTGATTCTTATTTCAAAATAAAGATGTTCATACAAAAAATAGACTTTTAAGTATACATCCCTACAAATTTTGGCTGTGAAAGTCCAAGTATGGATACTTGGCATTTGGGAAGTCCAAGGGTGTGATATTGGTGGCGTAAATCCAAGCTGTAGTCTTGGCGGCATAAGTCTAATGTTTGCCTAGGTAAAGTCCAAGCATGTGTCTTGGCGATAAGTCCAAATATACCTTGGCAAAGTAGGCCCAATTAGCATGGCAATAGCCGAGGAAGCACCTAAAGGCTAGCATATGGATGAACAAGTCATGGATGACTTGGAGGGATCTGATAGGCGTGAGGCTGATGGAGGTAGCTAAAAGGCTTTGGTCAGGCTAAGGGTGGTCTATCAAGAATGAAGGAATCATACTTGAGTTAAACCTCATGTTTGAAGTTTATCATTCGATTGAGGTTATGGATCAGTCGACTAGTCGAGTGTTTGACACTTGGAAGCCTAGTCAACTTTGATCAGTTGACTGGGATAATGACCAATCGACTAGTCAGGAGTCGACTGATGCTCGACTGCTATTTTGTGGCCTTGGCAATCAACTACATTGTTTAGCGGTTTGGTGTTCACAAGTAGTCATTGCCATGAAGGAAGTCAAGTGATTTAAGTGGACACGAGCACAGAAGCTTTGCTAGTTGACTATTAGGCCAGCAGTCGACTTTGGAGTCGACTGCTAGTGTATCCATTGGAGTTCTTCCTGCATGGATTGAGCTGTTGCGAGATAACGATACTATGGGCAGTCGATTGCTAGGCGCAAAATCATCTTAATGCAGGTAATAAAAGGAGCTCGAGATGGTGGATTTTGCATCAGTTTTTTGGGAGATTTTGAAGGGGAATTGTTGCTGCATTCCAGACCTTCAAGAGCAATCAAAGCAAGCAACAAGCAAGGCAATCAAAGTACTCTCTTGTAAAGTTTTCTTTGTATTTCATTTGTATTATTGTAGTTGATTGTATCTTGTTGTTATATTACTTTTTTAATCACCTATAAGAGATTTCTCCACCTCCGAAGTGTTTTTCGAGAAAGAGAGTTTCATTAGTGGTGGTTTGCATCACTAGAGCTCACTTGAGCTCAACCCGTGGAGTAGGAACCATAGGTTCTGAATCACGTTATATTGCTTGTAATGTGTGCTTGTATTGTTGTTATAATTTGTATTTTTGTTGTATATTCCGCTGCACTGACAACAATTGTAGGCAAGCAATCAAACAAATGCGAACGAATTCCATCAAACGATGAAAAATCACTATTCACCCCCTCTAGCAATTCTAACCGTTCCTACAAGTGGTATCAGGGCTAGGTGCTCTTCAAAAGGACTAACCGCCTAGGGAGCAAGCGCTAAAGGGAAAAAGGAAGATGGAGGAGCCAAGTCTTAGATTGTGATGGGACATCAACGTGTCTCCTCCATATGAACTCTATGCAGCTAAAGAATTTAATCATTGGAAGGTAACGATGGAACATTTTCTAATGTGTGAAATAGAAAATTGGTTTATTTTGATGCAAGGATTTGAAGCCCCAATGGACAAGAAGGGTAAAATCTTAAGATGAAGAAGTGGACGGAGGAGCAACTAGAAGAATTCGAAAGAAACGACAAGGTAATAAGCATATTATTAAATTTGATTCCTAATGATATATTGTCTAGATTAGGAGATTATAAGGATGCTAAGGAATTGTGGAATAAGTTGGTTGACTTCTACAAAAATCCTTCACTCGCCTCAAGTGAAGGAAAATCACAAAAAGCCGAAGAATGCTCATCGGCTCAAGAATGTGAGAATTTGTATGTCGAGAGGTGTTCGACATCCAAGGAGGAAGAAGAGGTTGAAGAAGTTTGTACTTCAAGGATTGAGGGGAAGGAGAGACTTTTCACACCGGAGGAAGAGCAAGAAAAAGCTTCTACATCTATGAGAAAGGAAGAAGAAATCCAAAATTCCCTTACCAAGGAAGGTAACTCAAACATAGTGATTAAAGATAAAAAATCATATTATGTGTTTTGAGTGTAGGGAACATGGGCATTACAAAGAGAAAGTGCCCAAAATTGGCCAAGAAGAAAGCGCAAGTACCACCTAAAGCCAATGAGAAGCTCAAGGTAGTTGGATCCCAAAGACCGAAGAGCAAGGAGCATAGGGTGTGCTTCAAGTGTTAACAACGGGGTCATTATCGAACTCAATGCCCTAAGAGGAGAAAGCAAACCAAAAGGTTGGGAGGAGTTACACATGTAGGGGGAGCTAAGGCAAACCCTAAGGTAAATCTAAATAATGCTTCTTCTTTATGTTATAACAAAAAACATGCCTTCAATTCACTCGCAATTGTGCATAATCATAAAAAGCATGCTAAAAATAAATTTTATTGTTTAGGGGCTAAATCATATGAAATTAGGACTAAGGATAGTTCTAGAGCCACTACCCCTAAGACTACTCTACTTAAGGAAGCTATTAGGAAAGTAGAGAACTATTTAGGCATTAACCCTAAGAGGGATAGGCATATTCCTAAAAGAAAGAACAATGCTCAAAGAATGAATGAAAATTCAAAAATTGGACAATTAGAGTTGGAAAATCAAGCCTTGAGGTCAAAGCTTGAGAAAATAGAGAAGACCATTAAGAAGATGGAAAATATGTTTTTAGGGTCTAATGGACAAAATCTAAGGGTTAATAGGCATGGTACATCTATGGGAAAGAAAGGCTTGAGCCACAAGCCTAGGTCCAAGGTAGATAAACCTACCTATCACAATGTTCCATTTGATTATGGAACCAAGTCTAGGTCTAGGAAAGTCAAGGTCACAAGGGAGGTCATCCCTAGAGTTGACCATGATTTATGTCTAGTGACTAAGGTTTCAAAGAAACCTAAGAAGGGCACCAAGAAGGTTACAAAGGGAGTTACTCCTAAGGTTAACCTTGACAAGACCCAAATGACCAAGATTTCTAAGCCTAAGAGGGTCATTAGGAAGGTACAAAGGGAGGATATCCCTAGTGAGTACCTAGTAAATCCAAGGAGCTCAAATAGGTTTTGGGTTCCTAGGAGCTTGATTCCCTCACGCTAGATGGATTAAGGTATGTCAACTTGAATGGATAGGTAGTTAACCTAACTATAGTTAAGTTGACATTTTAAGACATTTTCAAAGTTATGTGATACTTTGGAAATGAAATTGAAACATAATCCTAAAGGATTTTAGGATGTGCTAATAAATTTGAGAAGTATGGAAAATTGATTAAAATTGGCAAAATTAGGTTGAGAGGTCATGGTGTGTCATTTTGGATTTTTGGCACACTTGGGATAATTGGGATTAAGGCAAAATTGCTTTAATATTAGAAAATGGAAATTGGGCCTAACACTTAGGTATTATATACCTTTGTATTTCAAACACTTGTCATGCTTTATATGTCATATCGTATGTTTGAATAAAAGGTGTGTTTATAATGTATTGCATCTCACAAGAATATAGAGCTTACCTTGATTGTGTATTTCAACATCTAGAAAGGGTGAGATGCTAGGATTAAAATCTTTGGCTCTTAATGCTTGTGAAAATAGAATAAAATATCAAAACACATTGACAAATACACAAATACAAGCATAATACAAATATAATCGATACACATGCAACAAAGGCACCAAATGTAGCAAATTAGCTAAACAAATCAAATCTGCAAAAATTTTAGCCAAATAATGAGATATCAATCAACTGGTTGAGGATAGTAGTCGACTGAAGTTACTATAGCTGGCATAGAGAGTTGAGCAGTCGACTACCGAACCATAGCAGTTAACTAATAGCGTTGTGACCCGGTCACAAATGTAATGCCCGTAAAATTATAAAACTGTCCAAAGTAATTATATGAATTTTAATGGCCAAAAAAGGTTTAAAATAAAATAAAATAAAATAAAAAGTATGATTTTCTATAGCTAGGATTTGAACCATGAACCTCCTAATAGGTAGGTAGCCTTGCTACCACTAGGCCATAGGATGATTCTTGGCTAGAATAGACAAGGAATATACAAAGAAAATAAATGAGAAGATGAGAGGGTGAAGAGTTGTTTCATCTCCCCATGAGGAGATGAAAAGTTTTCCTCGTCTCCCTAGCTATCAACGTGGGGATTAAAGAGAGAAAGGAACCAAAATCCACGTAATCTTCCTCATTCATCTCCTCCCTCATTCTTGGACGAAACCAATCCCTCTCCTTCCTCCATTTTCCATCCCAAGCTATAGGGCTCCTTGTGTGGGGATTCTCAAGAGGGGTTTTCAAGGAGAGTTTCTTACAAGGCTTGGTGTTTGTTAGAGGATCAAACTCCACCTCCTTACTCCCTTCCCATCCGAAACCCTAAGGTCCTTGTTTTGGTGTTCTTAAGAGGGCTTCAAAAGAATCTTCACACAAGCTTAGTATATGCTAGAGGATCACTCCTTAGGCTAAGGAACAAGGGAAGGTCTTCATCTCACAAAAAAACCCTAGCGGTATACTAGTACGATAGCGAGAGGATGTAAGTATCTCTCACCTGCAGTATAAGTAATTCTTCGATTGTTTTATATAACTTCTTTTCCTATGTTTTGATAGATTATACGATTGGATCAAATGATATATGTGTGTGTTCAGATTTGTAGTCGAGGTATAGGTCTTTTTAAGCAAGATCTAAGATCACCAAGATGTTATTTCTCACCTATAGCATAAGTAACCCTTTGAATTGCCCATCTAGGTTCTATTATCATATTTTATTCGGATTTATATGTTCTGTCAAGATTATGTTTGTTTGGACTTTTAGGTATTTTAAGTATATTTCATTGGAAGCATGATGTAAAGATCACAAGATGCTTCCCCTACAAGTTTTGGGGACAAAGAGCATGATCGAATATCTTGAAAGGCTTCCTATATGAGTTTTTGAGTATGATCATGTAAAATACTTGTTAAATGACAAAATTATGTTTTTATCAGATTATATGAGTGTGTTTAGACTTATAGGTAAGGTATATTTTGTTTTAAGAAAGACATAAGATCACTAGGATGCTATCTCTCACATATAGCATAAGTTACTCTTTGATTTGCACATCAAGCTTCTAGTATCATATTTTTATTCAGATTTATAGGTTCTGTCTAGATTATGTTGGTTGGATTTTTAGGTATTTTAGATATATTTCTCGTGGGGCAAGATGTAGAGATTTCAAAGAGGCTTTCCCTACGAGTTTTGGGGACAAAGAGCATAATCGCATGTCTTGAAAGGCTTCCTATAAGAGTTTTGGGAGTATGAGCATGTTACATGTTGGTTAAATGACAAAATCAATAGGTCATATATATTTATAGGTATATTTCATGTTGAAGCAAGACATAAGATCGCAAAGATGCTTCCCCAATAAATTTTGGGGACAAAGAGCATGATCGCATGTCTTGAAAGGCTTCCTATATGAGTTTTGGGAGTATGATCATGTTAAATGTTTGATAAATGACAAAGATCAGTAAGTCATATATAAAGGAAATATTTCACTTTGAATATTTCATCGAAAGCAAGATGTAAAGATCACAAGATGCTTCCCCTACCAGTTTTGTGGACAAAGAGCATGATCAAATGTCTTGAAAGGCTTCCTATATGGGTTTTTGATTATGATCAGGTAAAATACTTGTTAAATGATAAAAATAAGTATGTCATATATAAAGGAAGTATTTTACTTTGAAGTGGCATGTACCGGGCCCTTAGATCGCCCACGGGCCCCTAGACTGCCCTTAGTAAGTTAAGTTGCCTTAATAAGTTTGGTGGCTAGCTACCCCGAATTCTATTAGGGTTGCGCACAAAATGGTACACTGTCGGGCTGCCCAAACAAGGATGATTAGTATTTTAAAGTATATATGTACATATGGTTTTCTAAAGTTAACTAAAGCTCAATGGTTACAAGTTTAAGTATGTCATATGTATATGTTTCTACAAGCGATGCATATTTCGAAGCATGTATTGTAAGTTGTGTATGTCAAGTTCATGCATTTCAAGTTGAGCCATTGTGTTATGTACAAGTGGCTCTATATGTTTAATATAGAAAGTTCATGCATGTCAAGTTGAATCATTGTATCATGTGCAAGTGTTCCTAAATGTTTAATGCAGAATTTTCTTAAATGCAAGTAAGAGCATATGTTTGCATGAGAGTATTCTAATAGCATGTTTTCTTACAATGCGATGTTTTGTGAGAATAGGATGTACTTACTAAGATTCATTGCTTATAGTTGCATTCCTTATACTGCAGATAAGTGTAAATCAAGATTGGAATAAGGGAGGGTAGCGGATGAAGTGTTTGGTGTGTGTGGCGACGGAACAGTGGATTATGATTCTAAACTTGCTAGTATTATGTTATTATAAGACCCTCGAACTTGTTAGTGTGCTAGTGTTCATGTTATGTGTTTGATTATGTTGTGTCTAAGAATGTCGATCTTACTAGTATTATGCTATGCTAAGACCCTTGAACTTGCCAGGGTGCTAGTGTTTATGTTATGTGCTAGTGTTCATGTTAGGTGCTAGTGTTGATCTTAGTATTATTGGTTACATTTATCTTTATATCAAAGATGCACATCATTACTATCACCATGCTTGAGGTTGAGTTACTTAAGAAGTTTTATGTTAGAACCCTAGCGAAGGTGCATGATTATATATGTTAAGAACTTGCATAATATCCATGTGTCAACCTGCCAATGTAGTTGACCTATTACTTTATCTTCCGCTGTTTCAAGTTAAGAGTTTGAATTATGATACTTGGTTAGAAACCATGTTTAGATCTTGTTACGGTTTGTTGACACTCTTCGGTTCTAAATCGGGTATTAGTTAATTTACAAATAGTGTATGTGAGTTTATGGAATAATTGAGTCATGTTTTACCTGATCACGCAAAGAGTAAGATAAAGTATGATGGTAACACCTCCCTTACTAGAGTAGAGATAAGAAAGAGAGGGGGGTGTTATAGTTTGGTATCAGAGTTAGTTCCGCCCTTCCTCCACAAGCACATCGAGCATCAATCCTGCCGCTTCCATGTAAGAAAGTACATATATATTTTACTTTCTTCTATGCTTAGTAAAGAATGTTTTTTTTTGTTAAACATGCTTACATATGTAGGTGAGGATGATAGAAAGTAAGTAATAGTAGTAGTCTTATATTGGTCTTACTTTATGAAGAAAAATGTCTAGAACACGGACCATAGTAGTAGTCTTATATTAGTCTTACTTTATGAAGAAAAATGGCTAGAACACGGACCATAGTAGCAGTCTTATATTAGTCTTACTTTATGAAAAAAAAAAGTAAGACCAATAGTTATGTGTCACACCAGTCTGAATTTCAGGGAGAGAACTTTATAGTGATCTAATAATTCTGGACATGCGTGATTATGATGACATCTTGGGAATGGACTTTTTGAGCAAGTACGGTGCTTCCATTGAGTGTCGTAAGCTAAGAGTCGTATTCCAACATGAGGCAGAATCTAAGTTTGAATTTATCAGAGAACCAAAGAAAAGAACTAAGAAGTTCTTATCTGTCGTAAAAAGCTCAAAAGATGTTAGTCAATGGATGCGCTGGGTATCTAGTGCATGTGGTAGATACAAAGCAAGAAAGAGGCCAAAAGCTCGAAGAAGTTCGAGTTGTATGTGACTACCCAGAAGTATTCCCTGATGAGTTGCCAGGGTTGGGTCCTAAGAGAGAAATCGAATTTGAGATTGAACTTATTCATGGCACCAAACCAATCTCAAAAGCACCCTATCGTATGACCCCGACAGAATTGAAAGAGCTTCAGGAACAATTACAGGAGTTACTCGACAAGGGATTCATTCGCCCTAGTCACTCACCGTGGGGAGCTCCAGTATTGTTCGTGAAGAAGAAAGATGGGTCTATGAGAATGTGCATAGATTATCGAGCACTAAATAAGGTGACAATCAAAAATAGATATCCCTTGCCAAGGATTGTTGATATGTTTGATCAATTAAGGGGAGCCACAGTTTTCTCCAAGATTGACTTGCGGTCTAGATATCATCAAGTAAAAGTTAAAGAGGATGATGTACCGAAAACAGCTTTCCGAACGAGGTATAGACAATATGAGTTCATGGTCATGCCTTTCGGAGTGACAAATGCTCCTGCAACATTTATGGACTTAATGAATCTAGTATTCAAGGCATTTTTTGACAGGTTTGTGATCATCTTCATTGACGATATCCTTACTTACTTGAGGACTCAGGAAGAACATGATGAACATCTGAAGACAGTGTTACAGACCCTTCAGCAGAGACAATTGTATGCCAAGTTCTCCAAGTGTGAATTTTGGCTCGATTGAGTATCTTTCCTAGGTCATATTATTTCAAAAGATGGGGTTATTGTAGATCCAACCAAGATAGAAGTTGTTAGTAATTGGAGTTGACCAAAAAATGCCAGTGAAATTAGAAGTTTCCTTGGATTAGCAGGGTACTATAGAAAATTTGTAGAAGATTTCTCAAGGATAGCTTCACCACTGACGGTTCTTACCAGAAAGAACAGAAAGTTTGAATGGACCAAGGATTGTGAGAAAAGTTTCCATGAACTAAAGAGGAGATTAACAAGTGCTCCAATTCTTACCCTTCCAAAAAGTAATGCAAGCTTTGATATGTATAGTGATGCATCCAAAATGGGACTCGAGTCAGCTTATGCAGAATGGTAAGGTCATTGCCTATGCATCTAGACAACTCAAGGATTATGAAAAGAATTATCCTAATCATGACCTTGAGTTTGCGGTAGTCTTCGCCTCAATATTTGGAGACATTTACTTGTATGGAGTCCAGTGCAAGATTTATACAGATCACCAAAGTCTGAAATATTTCTTCACTCAGAAAGATTTAAACATGAGACAATGTAGATGGCTTGAGCTAGTCAAAGACTATGACTATGAAATCTTCTACCATCCTAGAAAGGCAAACAAAGTAGTACACGCGCTGAGTAAGAAATCCTATGCCACCTTAATGTTCTTATCTTTATTATTCCAACCATTAGAGAAAGAGATGTTGAACTTTGGGGTTGAGATTATTTCTGGATAGCTTTCTACCTTGACAATAGTGCCAACACTATTTGATGATATACTAGCAAAGCAAGACGAAGATCCAAGCATCCAAAGGATCAAGCAAGAGATCCAAGAAGGAAAGGATGAAGGATTTCGTGTCTCTAATAGTGGGGTACTATATCTTGGTGAATGCTTATGTATTCCCAATAATCCATAATTGAGAAAGAGAATTTTAGAAGAAGCTCATGGGACCCCATATTCAATGCATCCTGGATCTACGAAGATGTATCAAGATTTGAAAGAAAAGTTCTGGTGGTTCGGTATGAAAAGGGATGTGGCTAAATATGTCAGCACCTGTCTGACATGTCAAAGAGTCAAAGAAAAACATCAGAGACCTGGAGGAGTTCTGGAGCCTATTCAGATCCCAGAATGGAAGTGGGAAGATATAACTATGGATTTCATAGTAGGACTATCCAAAACAACTAATGATTATGATGCTATTTGGGTGATTGTTGATAGATTGACAAAATTTGCTCATTTTCTGGCAATCAAAATATCATACTCAATGGAACAACTAGCTCAGTCGTATGTTAAGGAGGTGATCAGATTGCATGGAGTTCCTAAGACCATCATTTCTGATTGGGATAGTAGATTTACTTCACACTTTTGGGAGTGTGTTCAGAAGGCCCTTGACACTAAGTTACAATTTAGCACAGCATTTCATCCTCAAATAGATGGGCAAACCGAACAAGTAAATCAAATTCTAGAGGATATGCTCTGAGCTTGTGCCTTAGATTTTAAGGGAAGCTGGTGCAAATACCTATGTTTGGCAGAATTTGCTTACAATATAGCTACCAAGCTTTATATGGAAGGAAGTTTAGGTATCCTATTTGTTGGTATGAAGGTGGTGAGAAATAAGAGATGTGGCTTAAGACAGACTTTATAGATGACACCACCAAAGCTATAAAGAGCATCCGCCAAAGAATAGAGACTACTCAGAGTCGGCAGAAGAGTTATGCCGATGTACGACATAGACCGCTTGAATTCGAAGTTGGGGATTCTGTATTTCTTAAAGTAGCTCCTATGAATGGGGTGATGAGATTTGGGAAGAAAGGCAAGCTGAGTCCACGCTATGTAGGACCTTACCAGATCACAAAAAGAATTGGCAAAGTAGCTTATGAGTTAGAGCTACCTCAAGAAATGTCAGCTATTCACAACGTATTTCATGTCACAATGCTGAAAAAGTACGTTCCTGATGCGGACCATGTGATTGAGCCACAGACGGTACAAGTTCAAGAAGATTTAAGTTATGAAAGTCGACCTATTCAGATGATAGATCGAGAAATCAAGAAATTGAGAAACAAAGAAGTACCCGTAGTGAAAGTCATGTGGCAAAATAAAAAGTTTGAAGAAGCAACTTGGGAACGCCAGGATGACATGAAACAAAACTATCCGGAGTTGTTCTAAGTTTCGAGGATGAAACTTGTATAAGGTATGAAGGATTGTAACGCCCGTAAAATTCTAAAAATGTTAAAAGTAATTATATGGATTTTAACGCCCATAAAAGGTTTAAAATAAAATAAAATAAAATAAAAATTATGGTTCGCTATAGCTAGGATTTGAACCATGAATCTCCTAATAGGGAGGTAGCCTTGCTACCACTAGGCCATAGGATGATTCTTGGCTAAAATAGATAAGGAATATACAAACAAGATAAATCAGAAGATGAGAGGGTGAAGAGTTGTTTCATCTCCCCATGAGGAGATGAAAAGTTTTCCTCATCTCCATAGCTATTAATGTGGGGATTAAAGAGAGAAAGGAACCAAAATCCACTTCATCTTCCTCATTCTTCTTCCTCCCTCATTCTTGGTCGAAACCTATCCCTCTCCTTCCTCCCTTTTCCATCCCAAGCTATAGGGCTCCTTGTGTGGGGATTCTCAAGAGAGGTTTTCAAGGAGAGTTTCTCACAAGACGTGGTGTTTTCTAGAGGATCAAACTCCACCTCCTTCCTCCCTCCCCATCCGAAACCCTAAGGTCCTTGTTTTGGTGTTCTTGAGAGGGATTCAAGGGGATCTTCTCACAAGCTTGGTATATACAAGAGGATCACTCCTAAGGCTAAGGAACAAGGGAAGGTCTTCATCTCGCAAAAAAACCCTAGCATACTAGTACGATTGCGAGAGGATGTAAGTATCTCTCACCTGCAGTATAAGTAGTTCTTTGATTGTTTTATATAACTTCTTTTCCTATGTTTTGATAGATTATATGTTTGGATCAAATGATATATGCGTGTGTTCAAATTTATAGTCGAGGTATAGGTCTTTTTAAGCAAGATCTTAGATCACCAAGAAGTTATTTCTCACCTATAGCATAAGTAACTCTTTGATTTGCCCATCTAGGTTCTATTATCATGTTTTATTGGGATTTATATGTTCTTTCCAGATTATGTTTGTTTGTACTTTTAGGTATTTTAAGTATATTTCATTGGAAGCAAGATGTAAAGATCACAAGATGCTTCCCCTACAAGTTTTGGGGACAAAGAGCATGATCGAATGTCTTGAAAGGCTTCCTATATGGGTTTTTGAGTATGATCTTGTAAAATACTTGTTAAATGACAAAAATATGTTTTGATCAGATTATATGAGTGTGTTTAGACTTATAGGAAAGGTATATTTTGTTTTAAACAAGAAATAAGATCACTAGGATGCTATCTCTCACCTATATCATAAGTAACTCTTTGATTTGCACATCTAGCTTCTAGTATCATATTTTTATTAAGATTTATAGGTTCTGTCCAGATTATGTTGGTTGTATTTTTAGGTATTTTAGGTATATTTCTCGTGGGGCAAGATGTAGAGATTTCAAAGAGGCTTCCCCTATGAGTTTTGGGGACAAAGAGCATGATTGCATGTCTTGAAAGGCTTCCTATATGAGTTTTGGGAGTACGAGCATGTTACATGTTGGTTAAATGACAAAATCAATAGTTCATATATATTTATAGGTATATTTCATGTTTAAGCAAGTCATAAGATCGCAAAGATACTTCCCCTATAAATTTTAGGGACAAAGATCATGATCACATGTCTTGAAAGGCTTCCTATATGAGTTTTGGGAGTATGATCATGTTAAATGTTTGATAAATGACAAAGATCAGTAAGTCATATATAAAGGAAATATTTCACTTTGAATATTTCATCGGAATCAATATGTAAAAAATCACAAGATGCTTCCCCTACGAGTTTTGGGGACAAAGAGCATGATCAAATGTCTTGAAAGGCTTCCTATATGGGGTTTTAATTATTATCAGGTAAAATACACGTTAAATGATAAAAATAAGTAAGTCATATATAAAGGAAATATTTTACTTTGAAGTGGCATGTACCGGACCCTTAGATCGCCCACGGGCCCTTAGTAAGTTAAGTTGCCCTAATTAGTTCGGTGGCTAGCTACCCCGAATTCTATTAGGGTTGCATGCAAAATGGTACAATGCCGGGCTGCCCAAACAAGGATGATTAGTATTTTAAAGTATATATGTACATATGGTTTTCTGAAGTTAACTAAAGCATAATGGTTACATGTTTAAGTATGTCACATGTATATGTTTCTACAAGCGAAGCATATTTCGAAGCATGTTTTGTAAGTTGTGTATGTCAAGTTCATGCATTTCAAGTTGAGCCATTGTGTTATGTACAAGTGACTCTATATGTTTAATACAGAAAGTTCATGCATGTCAAGTTGAATCGTTGTAACATGTGCAAGTGTTCCTAAATGTTTAATGCAGAATTTTCTTAAATGCATGTAAGAGCATATGTTTGCATGAGAGTATTCTAATAGCATGTTTTCTTACAATGCGATGTTTTGTGAGAATAGGATGTACTTATTAAGCTTCATTGCTTATAGTTGCATTCCTTATACTGTAGATAAGGGTAAAGCAAGATTGGAATAAGGGAGGGAAGCGGATGAAGTGCTTGGTGTGTGTGGCGGCGGAATAGTGGATTATGATCCTGAACTTGCTAGTATTATGTTATGATAAGACTCTCGAACTTGTTAGTGTGCTAGTGTTCATGTTATGTGTTTGATTATGTTGTGTCTAAGAATGTCGAACTTACTAGTATTATGCTATGCTAAGACCCTTGAACTAGCTAGGGTGCTAGTGTTTATGTTATGTGCTAGTGTTCATTTTAGGTGCTAATGTTGATGTTAGTATTGTTGGTTACATTTATCTTTATGTCAAAGATGCACATCATTACTATCGCCATGCATGAGGTTGAGTTACTTAAGAAGTTTTATGTTAGAACCCTAGCGAAGGTGCATGCTTAGATATGTTAAGAACTTGCATAATATCCATGTGTCAACCTGCCAATGTAGTTGACCTATTACTTTAGCTTCCGCTATTTCAAGTTAAGAGTTTGAATTATGATACTTGGTTCGAAACAATGTTTAGATCTTGTTACGATTTTTTGACTCTCTTCAGTTCTAAATCAGGTATTAGTTAATTTACAAATAGTGTATGTGAGTTTATGGAATAATTAAGTCATGTTTTACCTGATCACGCAAAGAGTTAGATAAAGTATGATGGTAACACATCCCTTACTAGAGTAGAGATAAGAGAGAGAGGGGGGGGGGGGGTTACAACAAAACCTTGAGCAGTCCACTACTTTGAGATAGCAGTCAACTGATGACCATGATTTTTTAAGCCCAAACCCTAACGGTTCGGCTTCTTCACATGCACTTCTCTCAATGATCTCGTTTCCTCCCGTTCGAGTTTTCGCCGGTGAATCTAGCCCTCGGTAAGCCCTAGATCTTCATGCCTAACTTTTTTTTTACCCTATTCGTTCTCTCTGTCATGCTAATAGAGGCCCTTTTCTTTCCTATTTTTATCGATTCTGGTCAAACCAGGGTTCTAGGTTCAAGAGATTACTTCCGACAGTTCTTCTCCAACATTCATCTATTCCAGTTGTCTCCTACAACTTCAAATCCAAATGGCACCTAAGTAACACTTCTAACCTAAACCCTAACTATTTTTTTATGAAATGTCGTAATCTAATCAAATTATTGTATTCATTCATTGCATTGCATTGCATTCATGTAGACAAAAACGTAGGGCAGAGCCTAGTGAAGGATCCCATGCTCCTTCTCGAACATCTCAGTCCATGTCGTGCGATACCTAGATGAACCATTCTTTAGGAGTCATTGTGGGGATGTTATTCAGATTTTCCTGCATTATCAATTAGCTAAGTTGGTATTTTGTACACATCCTATCAATGTTGACCTTCTCACGGAGTTTTACTCCATCTTAGGAGAGTTGAGGATGGTTTGATGTATTAGACTTGCGTTGCAAAATGCAATCTGGATTTCTGGAGTGTACATGTCGACCATCAGATGCCACTTTTGTGTTTTATCCTATCCTAGATCAGTCACCCCCTGCACCTTTTGATCATATCACTTTGGATCACATGCATCAGCATTTCTTTAACTGACCCCGTCGTTTAGGTCAAAACTTTTTTTCAATCAATGACCTATCAGCTCTAGATAATGTCCTCTATAAGGTTATTATTGCATGCATTTTACCTATAGTCACTAGGGGTTGAACCATGGTCCGACCTCCTCATTTATTTTTGATGTATGCAATGTGTAATCTATTAGATGTCAATCTGGCATTAAATGTTTTTCATTGCATCGTCGACTTTGTGTGTAAAATACCGCAAATAAAATGGTGAAAGGGATAATATTATTTGTGGGTTAATTAAAATTTTACATTAGGGATTTATTTGGCTTAACCTAGGTTTAATACTTATGTGTATAATTGAACCAAGGTTTGGTCTTATAGGGTTTTAAGCCAAACCCGTTAAACAAACCCGACACATTTTCCCCTTCTTGACGCCAAACTGCTCGGTGTTTTCGTCACCACACGCGGCTTTTACTCCGCGCGAGCGTTTCTCCAAGCTTTATTCTCTGCAGCTTCTCTTCTCATCTTCTCGCCACCGAAACTCCTCACCTCCTCTTCGTGTCTTCTTCTTCCTCTCGTCCCTTCTTCTCTGCAAGCAGCAGTGAGAGGAGCAGCCTCGATGGTCTCCATAGATGAGCCAACGGGAAGCGTGCGACTGGAGGTTGTGCCGGTGGTCGTCGGAGCTAGGTAATAGCCTATTTTTGTATTACCTTGGATGAGACCTAGGTGATGTTGTGCATCTTCTTAGGTTGAGCTCAGTTTGTGGTTTGGGCAGTGGTCTTGTGATGGTGAACAGGGGATTACAGCGGGGGCTAGGGCAGCAACGTTGGTGTTAGGTTTTCGATGGACTGAGCAATTAGCGAGGAGGGCTACCGAGGGGAGGTTCCAATTTCTGGTATATGTCTTGTTTTCCTTTGTGTTATTTTAGTCCATTTCGATTCTATGAATTTGGTCGAGTATTGGACTTTGGGTGCCAATTTGTGGGATCGAAGGGTTGGATCGAGTTTTAGGTAAGGTTTGGGTTGATCTATGATTTTATCCGGTTTTATATACAACAATGTGGTTGTTTTGGTGGTTTGGTTGTGCAGCTATGAGTTGGAGCCTTGGTTGATTGCCATGGTTGTGAAGGTGAGTTGTGTGGGTTGTATGTGTTTTATACGGGGGCTAGGAATAGGCTGGAGCAGCTTGATCTCGGTTGTGATGCATCATTCTAAGGCTGTGAATGGGCTAGTAGGAGCTTGAGTTGATTTGGGATGGTAAGGTCTTGGAATTGGATGTGTTTGGAGGGTGTATCGAGAGGTTGTACTCATTCGGTAGATTAAGTGAATACGGGGTCAATGTAGAGTTTAGTTGAATATTGGTTGTATGCTTGCACTTAACAGTAATTGATGATGTTTGCAGGACGTGGATACGAGACAGGTCCGGGGGAATGAAGACTTTATTATTACGAGCATTATAGCAGGTGGGTAATTTTCTACCCTGGTAAGGTAGCAGATAACCCCCGAAGTATATAACTTCGTATTATTGTCACTTTGACCTTGACTCCACTCTAATTCTTCTAATGTTTGATACTTAGTCTTTGACCTTTTAAATACTCTATTGTTGTTATCACATTTTTTCTTCATCATGATTATGGGTTATAAATGTGATGCATGTAAGCTTATAGTTGTTAAATTAGGTGTATTTAGTAGAGTACGGATGAAGACTTGAATTGTAAATAGGATAAAAGGTTAACCGGGAAAGTGGGTAATGTCCTGAACATAGAATTAAATCTTATGATAAATCCTTATGTTGCGTACCCATTTCTGATCATGTGTTTATTTATAGTCATATGGATTGTTGATAATTTGTCGCTACGAATCGGTGGTCCTAGCTTGGTTGTGATCAATTGAGGATGACTCTCTGTAGGATAGAGAGTATGTTGATCAGATTAGTATGACTCCTTGTAGAATAGAGAGTCTGTGATGGATGCATGTATGGGTGACTGTGCATTCATGACATTTACATGCATGCTGGTGACTTGGTCTCCCTTGTGGTTGAGAGGGTCATCAGTCATCCTGCCTCCCAGGTTACTCATGGAGGACTAACTGGTGAGAGGGTAGAGCATTGTTGTGCCGCACTCGACTACTATAGACGGTGGTAGTTGGAGTTGTGTGTAGTAGTCTTGCATGTGTGGCACTCGACCACTCATGGGTAGTGACTGTCGGAGTGGCCAACAGCAGGGACCCCCGTTGTGTAGCTAACTCTTTATGCTTATATGCTACTTGACCATACTGCCCACTCGGCCACTCGAGAGTAGTGTTTGGTGTTGAGTTGTGATAGTTGTCATGTCGAGCCACCGAGGCCACATTGGGATCGTGGTAGCTTTAGGGTGAGCTGAGCCAGCATGACCATGAATTCTACATTGTCGTGTCTTCTTCCATTTTGCATATTGCCATATATATATATATATATATATATACATGCATATATATATATATATATATATATATATATATATGAAAGTATATATATATATATACCTCCATATATATATATATATATATATATATATATATATATATATATATATGCATGTATATATATATATGGATGATTGTGATTAGTATATATATAGATGCAGTCTATATGTATGCTTATTGTGATATTGTATTTGTTTGTACATCATCATACATGCTACTGCATTTGCTATATGATAGTGTGTGGGATACCCGTGTATGAGTTGGTCGAACTATTGCATATCTTTGACCAGTATCATGATTTAGTATGAGTTAGACCAGATAAATTATTGTATATTGTGGATATATGATCAGGTTGGATAAGTGTAGCATAGCAGACTTTCAGGTATGTCTACATTCTTACATGGTTCAGTTGTTTAGAGAATATATGCATGTATATATATTTATTATGCTAATGTATTCCTGACGTACCTGTAGATTATATTGTTGAATTACATGTGATATTTGATATATACATGATCTTTCATATTACCGCTGAGTTTATACTCACCACCACAGACCCTGGGTTTTTTTGTCGCCCAGGTAACAGGTAGAAGACATGGTGCCGACTTGGAGCATGGCTAGCTGATCCTTCCCATCACACTTCAGAGACTCCCATGGATATTTTGAGTTTTCGTATACTATAATATGTATTTGGAGTTTATTTGACGTTTTGTGTTGTGGACTTGTTCTGTGGGTGTACACTTGTGTTTGTTTCAGATTTTTATGTCGGTATGGGTTATTGTGAGTTTGTTATTATGTTGTGATGTCTTCCACTGTGTTTTTATATAGATATACTTATTTATGTTTGTGTCGATGTGGCCGGAAGGCCTTGTATCAATAGGATATGTTGCCACGTACAGGGGAGATGTCGTCTGTTTGCTTTTAGGCTTGACATACTCTCGGGGCGTGACATTATGTCCCCTATCCAAGGGAAGATTCATATGCCCTTTGGCCATATAATTATTGCATGGTTAGCATCTAGGGGCATAAACATCTCCTGGGCAAATTTAAGGCCACTATCAGACTCATATGACCGCATAACTTTGAGGCATTTTGCATTAGCCAGCATGTGGACAGGCTTCGGAAGGATGGAATGGCCAGATCAACCTCAGCCAACTAGGGAGGTTGGAGAGGAAGTTGTGGAGGAGGATGCCTTTGTATTACCAGATGCACTAACTGAGGGTCTCTCTGCTCGTTTTGCACGTCTAGAGTCAAGATTCGAGGACTTTCATGAGAAGATCGACACCCGTTTAGAGGAGCTCAGCTTAGAGTAGTCCTCCATTACTTACAAGGTGTCATCGATCCAATGAGAGCAGTCCTCCATGACTCAGCAGCTAGTCAGATGGAGCAGCATCAGCTCGAAACGTATAAGATGATGTGGAGTTGGACTCTGAGTCAGCATCCTCCACTACCTCCAGCCGACGACACTACTGGATGGTAGTTAGGCTTGCAATTTTGTATTTTTCTTTTATTTTCATAGTGAGGTTGAGGGTCCGAACATCTTTCCATCACTTGTAGGGATGACTTTTAAGATGAATGAAATATTTACTTTTACAAAATTGTGTGTTATTTTACCTATATTGTTTGGTTGTGATAATGTGTGATGTTTTTCTTATTAGATGTGTTGATGTGTATGTTCATTCATTACTATTATGCCATGTCATCATTGTATAAGTCATTGCTTCAATTTCAATAATGAAATCCATGACATCATATTTCCTATGGTTATTTTAATATGTCATGAATATATTTTTGTCAATGTCATGCTTATATTAAAGTATATCTTTATGTCATGACATCATGTATCATTGGCACGACTTAATTATGCTATCTTATATGTCATAATCATCATTCATATATTTAGGATTAATTAAAATTGATTTAAGGACAATGGCATGATTTGAAGTGCATTGTATAAGGGAATCAAATAGAGTTGCCTAGAAAAATACATGAAAGTCTAAGAACTAAAACTCACATCTCACAATAAATTGACATGTGTGTATATTGATACACCCTAGACACATGTGAGATGCTAGGAAATGAGTTAAGTTCATGTGCTTATTTAGTACATCATATTGAACTTAGTATTGAGAGTATGGGGAATACAATCAAAGTCCCACATTGGTAAGACATGGAAAAGATCATGTGCTTATAAAAAAAAATATATCTCCATTGGTATGAGGTTTTTTGGGTAAAGCCCAAAAATAAAACCATGAGGGTTTAGGCCCAAAGTGGACAATATCATGTCATTGTGAAGATATGTGAATCTTATCGGCACTAACAATTGGTATCAGAGTCATGATCCATGTCAAGCCATGAACCTCGAACAAAGGAAGTGGAGTCCCATGTCCGAATCAAGATAACCAGACACCAGGAAAGAAGTCCAGTTGGGTCGGAAGGATTGAACAATAGGCAAGAAGTTCAGTTGGGCGAGAAGGGATGAATAATTGGAAGGAAGTTCAGCTAGGTCAGGAGGAGTAGACAGTTAGCAAGAAGTCTGTGTGGGTTGAGGATCGGACATCAAGTAGAGGAAGTTCTTTGAGAGCAGATAGGCTTGAAGGGGGCTCAATATTGTCCTTCGTTTGAGGGGGGGATTGTTGGGAGTATGGGGAATACAATCAAAGTCCTACATTGGTAAGACATGGAAAAGATCATATGCTTATAAGATAAAAAGATATCTTCATTAGTATGAGGGCTTTTGGGTAAAGCCCAAAAATAAAACTATGAGGGTTTAGGCCCAAAGTGGACAATATCATGCCATTATAGAGATATGTGAATCTTATAGGCACTAACACTTAGAACTCATTAAATGATAATGATGAATCAAGAAGAAAGCTAATGTACAAGTCATGTAAATCTAGCACATAGTCCATGGTTAAAAATAGGTTTTCAAAAAAAATTTAAAATCATTTTAGAAATCCTTGGTGAAGTCTATCTTTTGATGGCAATCACCATTGAAGAAGTTGATACAAAGTTGGTCAAAAAAATTAAAAGTTTCAGTGGTCTTGAACTTTGTATCAATCTAACAATTTATTGAGTATTTTAATTTAAAACTATTTTGACCCATTATATTTCATGTAAGTAATGTACGTATGAATTTTCAAGATTTTTTTAAATATGTATTTTTACTTATGCATTTTCAAAATTTATTTCAGAAAATCTGATTTCTAAAAATCAGATGGCAGTCAACTTCTTCAATCTGTCTGTCGACTGATTCTGCTAGTAGTCGATTGATTACTGATCAAGTCAACTACTGGGCTAATTTCGGATAAACAAGGTTTCTTTAGCCCATTTCCAGCCATCCCTAGGTATCCTAACGTCTCCTAACCCTAGAATATGCTTTGGAAAGCATTAGAAGAATGAAAATTCATTGGAAATGAATAGGAGAGGTGTTTAGGGTGAAAATCGAATTTTAAGGGTGGTGAAAGTTCAATGTTGAATCTTTACCCTTAATTTCGATCATTTAAGTTTCCTATTGGCTTAGGAACTCTCCAAGGATATTGTTGGTGCAATGGTCAAGGGAGAGCAAGCCTTTAGGGGGAGGTTATCCATCAAGGGATGATAGATGGATTTTTCCTCATAAGGGGAGAATTAGAGAATAGTGAGGATTGTCTCCCATTTATTAATATGTGATTTATCACTAGGAAAAGTGAAGGCTTCCTAAATGTTTTTGGACCAAGAGGGAGAATATAAGATCTCATTGGTTTATAAGACATTGATACCCTTAGAGAGAGACTTTTTGATGTATTTCAAAAAGGAGGAGAATTGATGGCTTAAGTTAGGTAGCTTAACTCAAAGGTTTTGTCAAACATCAAAAAGGAGGATATTGTTGGTGCAATCGACCCAGGTCACGATTGACATGACTCGAGTAGTATTTTGATGTTCGACAAAACAATTGACAATGTGATTGTCATGGGAAGTCCAAGAATGGTCTTGGCATTTGAGAAGTCCAAGTCATGTGTACTTGGCAATGGAAAGTTCAAGTTATGGGTACTTGACAATTGAAAAGTCCAAGCATGAGTCTTGGCAAAGGAAAAGTCCAAGTCATGGGTACTTGGCAAGGAAAGTCCAAAGGTATAGTCTTGGTGGCATAAGTCTAAGCAGTAGTCTTAGCGGCGTAAAGTCCAAGTGAACTTTGGTGGTGAAAGCCCAAGTATCGATACTTGGCATTTGGGAAGTCCAAGTGATATTGGCACGTTCAAGAGCTTAGGACATCGCTGGAATAGTTCACGTTGGGTTCCAAGGCTCTTGGCCTAATTCTTGGATCTCAAAGAGTTGTGTACAATAAAGTCGGACTCGAATTTAGGGCAACAAATAGATCATATATGTCACTTGTCAATTGTAATAGTAGAAGAATCCAATCATTGGTCCCTAAGACCAGTTTAATATTCCAACTAGGTTCGATTAAGTATTGGGTTTCCAAAGATTAAATCCACTATGTGGACAAATGGTGTCGATTTAATGATCTAGGGGGAGCCAATACTAAATTTGTGTGTTCAATTACTTGATTAATTTAGTTTTGCATGCCTAGTTTGTTATTAATTTCTTAATTTCGAATGGTTAGATAGAACCAAAGGTTAATTAATCTTGACAACATAGTATCAGGACGTGGTGAGATGAGAGTACATTAGGGAAACGAAGTCAAATGGATCTGGGTTAGATAAGGAGTATCTAGCTTGGTGCACTTGGCTAAGTGAAACTAACTGAAGCTATCTCACAACATCCTAAACTAGTTAGACCAAGATTTAATCCTAAGTAAATTAAGTGTATAATTTCTTAAGTTGACTTAGTCTAAGAAAGTGGTCATTGTTCCGATCAAAGAAGGCCTTTGTGCCTTGCCATAACCTTGAAGCCCTCTTTTGAAATCTTCACTTAACTAACTAAAGGTTAAATCCGAATCTAACCCAATGTTAATTAATTTTCAAGTCATTAAAATTAACTAAGTAAAATTGAAAACCATCTCACAAAACATATAAGGTTAACATAGTTGATCATGCAGAAAGAGTGAGATGAAACTTAGGATAAAAGCTTCCAAGTCGATTTAAAATTCCAATATCCGATCCAACTACTTTATGAGTATGATCAATGAATGTTAGACAATGGGTGCTCCAGACATATGACTAGAGACCGACTAAAGTTTACGAAGCTGAGACACAAAAACCGAGGAACGATAGCCTTCGGAAACAACGGTAAACTCAAAATCATCAGATCATGTGATATTGAGTTAAACTCAAACTTTATAATATGCAAGGTCTTATTAGTAGAGAATTTTGAGTTTAATCTTCTAAGTGTTAGCCAATTGTGTGATACAAGTTATAAAGTTATCTTTTCACCAAGTGAATGTCTAATTAAGAATAATGATTGCTCAAAAATCATACTTAGTGGAATTAGGAATAATAATATTTATACAATAAATCTACCCAACTCCTCAACTCAGTGTCTAATGGCACAGAAGAGGAATCATGGTTGTTGCACAGACGACTGGTCCACTACTATCTAAAACTTATACATAAAATAAGTTATAATGGTCTAGTTAGAGGCCTACGTAAACTAGGTAACTTAGAAAATAAAATTTGTGATCCATGTCAACAAGGAAAATAAATTAAAACATCACATAATTTGTCTAATCAAGAGATAACTAAAGATGTTCTTGAGCTCCTATACTTGGACCTATTTGACTCACATGGAGCTAAGTCACTAAACAGGATTCAATATGAAGGGTTTTGCTTATCGAGTCCGTGAGGGGAAACATCGCTTCCCACTTCACCTCGGTAGCTTGTCCATGGCGATCCCTTCGATGTCCCCAGATTAAAAAAATTTAATCCTAGACAAAAGGGATTGCCCAAACCACCAAGTCATCGTCGTGTTATTCGTTTAGAGAGGTCACTTGAACAAACTAGTTGTTCAAGCGACCATCCTCTATTCTACGAGTAGCCGCGGAATAGACGATGTCCGGATCGCCGGTTTTCATGTTTATGCTTGGGATCCAAGTATTATTTAGCCATTTAAATATTTATAACATGCTTATAATTGAAGAACAAAAACAAGCAACAAACAAAAGAAGAAAGTAGAATAGGTATACCTCTCGATCTTCTAATGTATGACCTTCCTCCTTTTGGACGTCGTGTGGGCAACGATCTACTAAAAGTCGAAGCTCCTAGATCACAAATCTTCCTTCCTTGCTCTTCCAAAGCAAGAGGAAGAATAGAAACAAGGCTCATCTCCTTCCTATAGCCAACCAACAAGCAACATAAGAAATGCTTGCCACTGGCCAACAAGGAGAAGGAGATAATGGTGGAAACTGGCCAAGACACCAAGGGAAAGCCCTATATCTTGTTTCCACCACCTAAGGAGAAGGAGAAGGGGTCTTTGGATGCCACCCAAGGGCTAGGATAGGGTTGTGGGTGCCGGCCACCAAGGGATGAAGAAGAAAGAAACCTTCCTTATTTGGTGCCACCCAAGCCTCCTAAACCCTAAGCCTCCAAACCCTAATCCTAGCTCTCCTTTTGGTCGACCATGAAAGAGGAGAAGAAGAATAGGATGAGCTCATGCCAAGGTAGAGAGGAGAAGAATAGTGGCCGACCAACCTTAGGAAGAAGAAGGAAACCCTCATCCACTTGTGGCCGCCCACCCTTAGCTCCCAAAACCCTAGCCACTCAAACCTAATCCTAAACCAACTAGGATTCCTAGCCTCCAAAGGAAGCAAACCCTAATCCCCTTATTATTAGTTGACGTCCAAGCCAATAAGCCTTATTTATAGAGTTGGGTTTATGCCTTGGATTAATCTCCACCATTGGTTCTAGGGAATTAATCTCAACCGTCGGATCTAGAGATTTAATCTCAACCATCGGATCTAGAGATTTAATCTCTACCTATCGATCTAGAGTTTTGTTTCTATCCTTTGGATCTAAGCTTCATGAGGTGTTAATAGGCTACATTAGGGACCATGAGGAGTAGTTGGGTCTTGGCCACCCATGGATCAAGCCCACATAAATTCCGATCCACTAATGATGATCCAATTCACTAAAAGATCATCATTGATCTACCTCACTAACCCCCATATGATAATATGGGCTCCATATATTATTTGTACATTTTCTCCCCGTGTTTAAGATCTCGAATGTCTGTCGATTAATTAATTTACTGACCATTAATTAATCAACATCTAACTCCTTGAGTAGTACCACTCAACCTTTTCATCATGCCGGACCAAGTCCACCTGCAGGGTTTACATGATGAACCTTATGAGCTCCTCAAGGGGACATAATCATCCTAATATATAGGACACGGTTTCCTCCTATAATCAATGGCACACAATATAAATAATATCATCTCTCAACTTACCGAGCCTATCGATTTAATCTATAAATCTCGCCCATTGGTAAATCAAAGAGATGAGTACTAAGTATATGTGCCCGTTATTATATCGGTATTAAGAGCATGTACTAAATAATATCTGAGGTCCGATTCGATTATGTAGTCAGCAATAAATCGAATCACCTCTAAGTCGGTCCTGCTCAATACACACAAAGTACACTAGTGTGATTCTATGGTCAAGACAAACCAATACCAAATCACACTACAACCATTCCGATGGTTTGTCCAAAGTTATCTCGTTTGTGAGCCTTTACTTATACTTTTCAAGGGGCCGATAATATGATCTCCTGTGTGACACCGCACACCTGTTATCTACAATGTAAAGTATTAGACAATATTGCATAACCATATGCAAACAATGATCATGTGATTCTTATTTCAAAAATAAAGATGTTCATAGAAAAGATAGACTTTTCAGTATACATCCCTACAATCTCCCACTTATACTAAAAGACTATGCTGTCCTCATACTGCCATACATCTGATTTTCCTTCCCTCCACATGCCTATCAAAGCTCTCGCTAGAAGGGCCTTAGTGAAAGGGTCTACCAGGTCATCCTCTGATGCAATCTAGGCGACAGCAAGTTCTAACTCCTTTACGATTTCTCGTATCAGGTGGTACTTGCGCTCTATGTGTTTACTAGCCTTATGGGCTCGTGGTTCCTTCGAGTTTGCAACTGCACCACTATTATCACAATAAATTGTGATAGTTCTGGGCAAACCAGGAATCACATCCAAGTCCATCAGGAAGTTCCTGAGCCATACAACTTCTTTGGCCGCCTCAGAGGCTTCCACATACTCAGCTTCCATGGTGGAGTTCGCCATGCATTTCTGCTTGACACTTCTCCATACAATGGCTCCACCTCCCAAAGTAAACACAAAACCTAAGGTAGACTTACTGTTATCCCTATCAGATTGGAAGTCAGAATCCGTTTAACCCACAGGGAGCAATTGGTCTGCCCGGTAAACCAGCATATGATCCCTAGTCCTTCTCAGGTACTTCAATATATGCTTTACCGCAGTCCAATGTCCCTGTCCAGGATTACTGTGATATCTGCTGACCATGCCCACGACAAAGCAGATATCTGGTCTCGTACAGAGCATCGCATACATGAGGCTTCCTACTGCCGAAGCATAAGGAACCGCCTTCATCTCCTCTATCTCCTCAGATGATCTAGGACACATCTCCTTAGAAGGAACTCCATGCCTGAAAGGTAGAAAACCCTTCTTGAAGTTCTGCATGCTAAAACGCTCCATAATCGTGTCTATGTATGAAGCTTGGGATAAGCACAACATCCTTTTCCTGCGATCCCTTATAACCTTGATCCCAAGGATGTGTCCCACCTCTCCCAAGTCCTTCATATCAAACTGTTTGGACAACCATACCCTTACATCTGATAACACCTTGATATTGTTGCCAATCAACAAAATGTCATCTACGTATAGTACAAGAAATACCACTACATTTCCGTCATATCTCTTGTATACACAAGACTCATCCGGAATTTGAATAAATCCATAAGACTGGATCACTTCATCAAAGCGGATGTTCCAAGACCTCAAAGCTTGTTTCAATCCATAAATGGATCGATTAAGCTTACATACAAGATGCTCTTTGCCCTTAGCAATGAATCCCTCTGGTTGCTTCATGTAGATATTTTCCTCAAGACTTCCATTAAGGAAAGCTGTCTTGACATCCATCTGCCACACCTCATAGTCCATATGAGCTGCTATGCATAAGATAATCCAGATAGACTTGAGCTGGCTACTGGAGAAAAGGTCTCCTCATAATCGATACCCTCTTTCTGAGTATACCCCTTCGCAACAAGCCTCGCTTTGAAGGTCTCAACCTTCCCATCTATTCCTCTCTTTCTCTTATAGATCCACTTGCATCCAATGGTTTTTACACCATCGGGTGGTTCTACTAGCTCCCAGACCTGATTTGAATCCATAGATTCAATCTCAGCATTCATTGCACTTTGCCAAGATACTGCATCTTTATCTTGGATTACCTCATCATATGTCCAGGGATCAGGTTCATGTTCGCCAGGGACCAAATCAGAAGATTCTCCCAAGAACATGAATTTATCAGGCTGTCTCACAACCCTCTCACTACGATAAGGTATCACCTGTGTATCCTCTGTGACACGCGGTGCAGTGACATGTGGTATATCCTCTTGTACTGGTGGTACTAAAGAAGTGACTTCCCCTTTTAACTCCTCCAGAACAATTTTACTCTTGGGCTTGTGGCTCATCACATAGTCTTCCTCTAGAAATCTGGCGTTCATGCTAATGATCACCCTCTGATCTCTAGGACTATAAAACAATCCACCCTTCATTCCTTTGGGATAGCCAACGAACATGCGTACTTCTGTACGAGGTTCCAACTTACCAGCATCTGCCTTCAGCACATGTGCTGGACTCCCCCATATTCGAATATGTCTTAGACTAGGCTTTCGCCCAGTCCACAACTTTGCGGGAGTAGAAGGCACTTATTTAGATGGAACCAAGTTCAAAATGTACGCCGTCGTATCTAGAGCATATCCCCAGAACGAATCTGGCAAGTCAAAATAACTCATCATCGATCTAACCATCTCCATAAGCGTCCTATTCCTTCGCTCTACTACACCATTCTGCTAGGGTGTGCCAGGTGCAGTCAATTGGGATTGAATCCAAACCTCTGATAAGTAGTTCCTAAACTCTCCTAAGAGGTACTTACCACCACGATCAGATCGTAGTGTCATCCATATCTTGAATAATCATCTATGAAAGAGACGAAGTATTCAAGACCACCTCTTGCCTAGATAGTCATAGGACCACACAAATCAGAATGAACCATTTCTAACACATCTTTGGCTCTATACCCCTTTGGCCTTAAAAGGCCTCTTGGTCATCTTACCCTCCAAGCAAGATTCACAGGTTGGGAGATCCTCCGCCACTAATGAACCCAAAGGTCCATCAGCTATCAACCTTTGAATTCTGCTTAGGTTAATGTGACCAAGCCTAAGATGCCAAAGATATGTTTGGTTCATCTTCGAAGGTTCTTTTCTCTTATTGAAATTAGAAGATGAGTTATTAACTTCAATTTGCATCGTGGGAGGTTTTGGTTCAAGTGTATACAAATTTCCTATCAATGTACCTGAACAGATATTCTCCCTATTCCTTTTTATAACAGCTCTGTCATTAAAAGAAATAGAATATCCATCCATAAACAATTTAGAAACTAAAACTAAGTTCTTTCTAAATAAAGCTACATAAAGGGAATTTTCCAGAACCTAAGTTTTATTTTTTGAAAGAGATAAATAAAACTTCTCCCACTGTAATAGCTGCCACCTTCATGGCATTGCCCAAGTAAACGGTAATCTCTCCCTTAGCTCGTCGTCGGGTTTCCTAGAACCCCTGCAAAGTATTGCAGACATGATTAGTGGCTCCCGTATATACACACCAGGTGCCGGTAGATAACACCGCTAATCATGTTTCAACGACTAGTCCAAAGGATATATCTTTGTTCTGCTTTGGATTGGGACAGTCCTTCTTCCAATGTCCAACCTGCTTGTAAGTGAAGTACTTGCCTTTCGGCTTCTTCACTCCTCCCTGAGATCCTCCTACCACCTTTGCTCCACCTTGTTTCTCCTTCTTCTTGCCTTTTGGCTTAGAAGTAGAAACCTTTTTGAGCAACCATGGCTTGAGGACAGTCTTTGAAGAGTGCCTACTTGTACTCCTTAGCAGATAAGACAATATCTAGATTCTTTTCCAATCATCATAATTTGGGTACGGTAAGTTTATTTCCTTTAGTATCATAGTAAGTAGACTGAAAGTCATTTTTGAAAATCCTAAGAATCACATAGATCATTACTGTAGATTTCAAAAAATTATTGATTCCTCAAACAATAAAATCTCAAAATCAACCAACATCTCAAAACACCGAGAATATCATATGCCACGATAGTGTGGACGTATACGAATTCTACATTTGTAAGAGGAGGTTTTACCCATTAATTTTATTATCTTGTCAACCTAACTTTTTGACAAGTAAAATTAATAGTTGGTTTCTCTTCATCCCTACAAATAAAAGCAGTGACTCCGATGGGGAGGGTACTTATATTTGTATCTAAGTGTTCACCATTACTCGGTACTAAGGTAATTATCTCGGGTTATGTGCCTTACGATGGACAAGTACACACGCTCCTTAATAATTTTCTATAACCATATTCGACCTTGTGATCCGCAAACAAACTCATCCGATGGGGAGGAAGGCACTCAGAGCCGACGCGCAAGTTTGTTTGCATCACTTGTCAAATCGTAATGGAGGCCGTGGGAATTTATAAAAATATCCCTCTCCCACTTAGTAATTTGAAATTGAGAAATTTTCTTAGCCTACGACATGCATATCAAACAAAAAGCAATAAATATGAAAAATAAATTATTTTCCAACTATTATGGCTTTTGTCTTCAATATGACTCCTGTCGCATTGCCATCTCGTCCGCTCCTCCTACGCCATGTATGAGCCATCCGGAGATCCGAGCCGAGACGAAAACCTATTTTAATTTACATCCATCGATTCTATACTCCACGAGGGAGTGTACATGAAATCTAGATCGAAAGTAAAATAAAATAAAGAGTGGCTAAACAATGCCATATTTAATTTACAAAAACTAAATACTAGCCTCGTCAACCCCGAGGATTCAACAAAATAAATATTTACACACATACAATCACATACACACATATGACCATAATAGTCAGATCTTATGCCTGCAACCAAAGAGTTAAACTACGCATATCTTACTATTATCTGGCACATATAATATATGAAAAGTGCATAAAAATTAACCGAATCCTAAACACACAAAATCGGAAACCTTGGTTCTGCTACCAATTGATGGGTTTTGCTTATCGAGTTCGTGAGGGGAAACTTCGCTTCCCACTTCACCTCGGTAGCTTGTCCATGGCGATCCCTTCGATGTCCCTGGATTAAAAAAATTTAATCCTAGACAAAAGTGATTGCCCAAACCACCAAGTCAACGTCGTGTTATTCTTTTAGAGAGGTCACTTGAACAAACTAGTTGTTCAAGCGATCATCCTCTATTCTACGAGTAGCCGTGGAATAGACGATGTCCGGATCACCATTTTTCGTGTTTATGCTCGGGATCCAAGTATTATTTTGTCATTTACAGATTTATAACATGCTTATAATTGAAGAACAAAAACAAGAAACAAACAAAAGAAGAAAGTAGAATAGGTATTCCTCTTGATCTTCTAATGTATGACCTTCCTCCTTTTGGACGTCGTGTGGGCGACGATCTACCAAAAGTCGAAGCTCCTAGATTGCAAATCTTCCTTCCTTTCTCTTCCAAAGCAAGAGGAAGAATAGAAACAAGGCTCATCTCCTTCCTATAGCCAACCAACAAGAAACATAAAAAATGCTTGCCGCCGGCCAACAAGGAGAAGGAGATAATGGTGGAAACTGGCCAAGACACCAAGGGAAAGCCCTATATCTTGTTTCCACCACCTAAGGAGAAGGAGAAGGGGTCTTTGGATGCCACCCAAGGGCTGGGATAGGGTTGTGGGCGCCGGCCACCAAGGGATGAAGAAGAAAGAAACCTTCCTTATTTGGTGCCACCCAAGCCTCCTAAACCCTAAGCCTCCAAACCCTAATCCTAGATCTCCTTTTGGTCGGCCATGGAAGAGGGGAAGAAGAATAGGATGAGCTCATGCCTGTTGGTGCAGCAGGCACCTAAGTCGAACCTGAGTTTTGATTATAGCAAACAATACAAAGTTAAGCTCATGTTGTTATTTCACGAGCTGAATCTAGTGTGCAGAAAATTGCTATAGCTGGAGCTGAAGGCTAGCGACACCCGGAGGTCGGGCAACACTCAAGTGACTTCGGAGGGAGCCGAAGGAATTGAGTGGAAGTCCGGAAGCAAAAGCAACACGTAAGTATCGAGGTAAGCTCATGTGTGCGAGTGTAAGTAAGGTCGTATCCTCGTTACGGGGAAAGACTTAAGCGTAGATCCGACCCAAGACATCTCATAGGTGGTCTAGGTCGAGATCGGACGGTCGACGACCGTCAAAATAATGTTTTCTTTAAGCTAACATTGCCTTGCACAAAGATCGATCGCTAACTCAAGGACTCCGTCGTCCATAGTTTGGTGACTACGGCTAGCACTCGACTGATGCTGCCAGCAGTCGACTGGTGATGGCCATCAGTTGACTGCTGGTCAAAGGATCAACCTCGAGGAGTCAAGGTTTATCACCAAATTTCAAGGGGAGTGGTGCTCAAATATGATTGGCTAGGGTTCCTCTCGAAAAGGGGCTCAAAGGCTATAAAAGGAGGTCCTAACCTAGGGTTTTCACAACAATTCTAAGCTTCCAAAAGCCTCCGCAAAGCTACAACTCTCCGACAATGAAGTCCTTCCTTTCCGACGTCTAGGTTTAACTTTCTTTATTATTTTTGTACGTCGGTATTAGTTTTTATCAGTTGTTCATCTACTTTTCCGGAGCTTTTATCGTATACGAGGAGAGGGGGAGTGTCCCTCTACCTCAAGTTTTTGTTCCTTCTTGTATCGATTAACTCCTACCTCTAACGAGGAGGAGTTCCTTTAGTGCTTTTGCCCTCCGTACGTGGTCAAGGACCACTAGGGCCTTGGAGTAGTAGCCGAAGGCTACGAACCAAGTAAAACATTTGTCTTCTCTTTATATTGCTTATCTTTTCCGCTACAAATTAATTATCTACTCGGTTTTTTAACGAACGAAGAGAAAATTTTTTTTTATCGCTATTCACCCCCCCCTCTAGCGATCCGCTTCGATCCAACAATTGGTATCAGAGCCGGGGGTTGCTAAGATTTGGTGAAACCACCAATCTACCCATTTTTACAGATTTATTGTTCTTTTAATTCTGTTTATTTCTATTTATTTTGCTTTGTTAAGTTTTCTCCCGCACTACTAATCCAAGACGCGAGTCTTGGTACTTTTTTTTGTGTTTTTGTCGTTGCTAGTTTCTTCGTCTTCGTCTCCTTCGGTCTTTTGTTCTAATGGCCCATCTCGAGGGTTTTAGCACCGTCCGACCTCCATTTTACAATGGAGATGACTTCCGTTATTGGAAGGGTCGGATGGAATGCTTTCTCAAAACCCAAATCGAGATGTGGATCATAATCCAAACGGGTTTCACACTTCCGACTAATGAAGTGGGTGACTCCTTGGATTATGATCAATGGACCATTGCGACAAAACGACAAGTCAAAGTCGACGCCAAGGCAACACAAATCCTCCAATGCGGCCTATCCAAGGAGGAGCTAAATCGCGTCAACCCCTTCATAAGCGCAAAGGATCTTTGGACAAAACTAATCGAGTTACACGAAGGATCGGATCAAGCTAAGGTTTAAAAACGCGATTTGTTGTTCAATAAATTGTACACACTAAAAATGCAGGAACACGAGTCCGCGACGCAACTCCACGCCCGTGTCCAAGACATAGTCAACAACCTACACGCAATCGGGCAAAAGGTCGAAAACCGTGACCTTATAAGGTATGTTCTAAACTCTTTTCCGAGGACTACCTTGTGGGCATCCATGGTCGATGCCTACAAGGTCTCCAAAGATCTTTCTCAAATTAGGTTAGATGAATTATTCTCAGATTTCGAATTACATGAGCAGTCCAACTCAGAACCCGAGAGGGGTATAGCCTTGTTTGCAGGTTCAAAGAAGAAGAAAATCGCAAGCAAGCCACCACCAACCGAGGAGGAAGACGAGTCCGAAGAAGAAGTTGACCCGGAATTGACTGCCGAGCTAATGAACCTAGCTCGAAGGATAGCCAAGGGACGAAAGTGAACCACAACTCGACCCAACCAAGGTAAGCCTAAAAGTTCTAATATTAGGTGTTATGAGTGTAACAGGTTTGGACATATCAAGTCCGAGTGCCCCAAGCTCAACCACAAAGCACCTAAGCACAAGAAGGCCCTCAACGCGACATGGGAAGAAGCGTCATCCGAAGAAGACGAAGACCACGTCTTCATGGCGAAATCAATTGAGTCAGACACGGAGACCGAACCTGAACTTGAGTCAGAACCTGAGGATGACTCGGACTATGAAGCTACCTTCAAGTCAAGCCACAGATACGCATTCAGTTCAAAAGATACCCTTAAAGTAAGTCAAACTTTATTTAATACTTTACAAAATACGGTTAGGTTTTTGTCTAGGAAATTAGTTAAATCTGAGTCCAAGGTCGAGACCCTGGTTGAGGAGGTCAAACTCCTCAAACACAAGGTCTCCCTAACCTCTTCGACTAGTCGAGTTCAAGAGAAGGACTCAACTCGGGTTGAAAAACTCAAAGTTGAGAACTCACTCTTGAAAAGTCAAGTCGAAGATCTTAGGAACACGTTGGAAAGGTTCACTTCGGGATCCAAAGGACATGACCTCCTACTTGGATCTCAAAGGGCCGTGTACAACAAGGATGGACTAGGGTTTAACTCAAACACGACTAATAGGTCGTATATGTCGATTGTAAGTCGACATAGGAAACATGTCCAAGCATGGGTCCCTAAGAACCTTTTGATTTCCACTCTAGGATCCAACCCGTACTGGATTCCCAAGGACCAAATCCACTATGTGGATAGACCGAACCAATTCAACGGTCTAGGGGGAGCCAGTACAAAACATGTTTGTGCTTTAACTTAGAAATTGCATGTTTTTAACTTAGAAAGTTTGTGCTTTAACTTAGAAATTGCATGCTTTAACTTAGAAAGTTTGTGCTTTAAAACTTGTGAACTCACTTAGAACACGAACATAACCAACTAAAATTCTTCGAAAATATTGAGCCTCGGGGAGCCTCTTTTCAAAAACATAACCAACTAAAATTCTTCGAAATGATTGAGCCTTGGGGAGCCTCTTTTCAAAAATAACCAGTTAGACTAGGAAATAGTCTTAGGTGAGTCAAGTCATCATTTTCTTGAAAATGGCTTTGTCTAAGGAAGTGGTCGATGATCCGATAAAAGAAGGCCTCTGCGCCTCGCCACGACCTGGAAGCCATGATCTTGAAAAGGTAAACTTGACAAACCAAGGGTCAAATCCAAATCTAACATAAAATTACTTGAACCTAAATCCACTTAATCAACTTAATTGGAAGTCATCTCACAAAAAACACATAAGTATAACATGCTTGATCATATAGACACAGGTGAGATGACCTAGGTTTAACAACTTACAACCAATTTTTTTTTAAAAAAAAAAATCTAACATCCAATCCAACCACCTTGTGTGTAGGATCAATGGATGTTGGACAGCGGTTGCTCCCGACACATGACCGGGGATCAACTCAAATTCACGAAGCTTCGATTCAAATGACAAGGATTGGTAGCCTTTGGGAATAACAGCAAGCTCAAAATCATCGGATCAGGTGATATCGAGCTTAACTCTAATTTTGTTATTAAAAATGTATTACTTGTTGTAACGCCCGTAAAATTCCTAGCAATTTTACAAGAATTTTTGGCTTGATGATAATGGGCTTTATGTAGGCTTTTTCCAAAACAAAAGAAAATAAGCCAAAAATGGATACAAGACCTAGGAATTGAACTCCAGACCTCTAGAGATAGCCAAGCCCTATAGATGTACCCACTAACCATAAGCCCAATAGGATTGTATGATTAAGGAAAGGGGGGGGACTATAGATAAATAGAACTAAGGGTAAATTAAGAGGCATAGAAAAAGAAAAGAGGAACTTCTCTTCCTCCCCCCTTTATAAAGAAGAGGGAAGATTGAAATTGTTTACTTCCTCTCTTCTTCTCTTCCTCTTCTCACCGAAATTCCAAGGCTTCCCTCTCCATTTCCCCTCTTTTGGCCGAGCATCATCCAAGCAAGAAAGCTAGGGCTAGGTTGGTTCTTTAGGTTGTCTTCTCCACCAAAAGCAACGCGAAGGATGTAAGTATCCCTCACCTGCATAATGAGTAGCTTCGGTTGACGCTTTTATAAAAGAAATCTATATAGTTATTTTCGCCAAGATATGATCTAGGGTTTCCATGAAGTTGTATGCCATGCTTTTGTAATTAGATGATGATGTTAGGGCTTAAAATGGATTAGGTCAAAAGTTAAACCTAGAAACTCTATGAACCATTCGCCAACATGAGTTTTGTTAGTGTTTTATTGAAATTATATCTTGTTTTTGCTTGCAAGTGATGATGTTAGCATGTTATAGGGATTAGGTAAAGATCTAACCCTAGAGGCCTCCATGACCCATTCGCCAAGTCATGAACTAGGGTCTCAAAGAAGCTCTATGCTATGTTTATGCTATGTTTATAACTAGATCATGATGTTAGGGTTTAAAGTGGGTTAGAACAAAAGCTAACCCTAATGAACACTTTAGTTCTATTCGGCCAAACCCTATTTTAGGGTTTCAATGAAGTTCCATGCCATATTATGGGAACTAGATGATGATTTTAGGGTTTAAAGTGGGTTAGAACAAAAGCTAACCCTAATGAACACTATAGTTCTATTCGGCCAAACCCCACTATAGGGTTTCAATGAAGTTTCATACTATGTTTTGTAACTAGATGATGAGGTTAAGGTTTAAAAAAAAGGGGATTAGGTCAAAGTTAAACCTAAAGGCCCTACATGGACCATTCGGCCACCTTGGGTCTTTAGGGTACAATGAAGTCCATACCATGAATTGTATGCTATGTTATGTTAATGAAATAAGTTATGTTGTTAGGAAATGAAGTATGCCATGCTATGTTAATGAAATAGGATATGTTGTTATGAAATGAAGTATGCCATGCTATGAAAATGAAATAAGTTATGTTGTTATGAAATGAAGTATGCCATGCTATGAAAATGAAATAAGTTATGTTGTTATGAAATGAAGTATGCCATGCTATGTTAAAGAAATAAGTTAGGTTGTTATGAAATGAAGCATGCCATGCTATGTTAATGAAATCAGGATTATGTTGTTATGAAATGAAGTATGCCATGCAATGTAAATGAAATGAAGCATGATGTGTATGAAATGAATTATGCCATGTCATGAAAATGAAATGAAGAATGATGTGTATGAAATGAAGTATGCTATGCTATGTTAATGAAGTGAAGCATGAGGTGTATGAAATGAAGTATGCTATGCTATGTTAATGAAATGAAGCATGATGTGTTATGAAACAAGTATGCTATGCTATGTTAATAAGCTATGTTGTAAAAGTAAGCATATAAGTATTTTACTTCGCATGGTTTGTACCAAGACCTTAACAAGGTCCAAAGAAGGGATGGGCCTAAGATGCCCTAGGTCGATGGAATAAGACTCGGGCCTAGGATGGGCTTCTATGTATGATTGCCCCTAGGTCGATGGAATAAGATTCGGCCTAGTACGGATGGGCTCCAAGATGCCTTAGGTCGATGGAGTAAGACTCGCCTAGGATGGGCTTCTACGCTATGACGATTGCCCTAGGTCGATGGAATAAGACTCGGGCCTAGGAACCTATTAGGTTCGAGACTTGCTACCCCTATTTAGGGATGCGCGCTATGATAATGAAGAAGTGGTACAATGCCGGGCCCAAATATGTTGAGATTTATATTTACGTACCTAGTATATATATTTTCAAAAGCATCTTGCATATGTATGTCATGATTGTTAAGTTACATGTTATGTTAAATGATATGTCATGATTGTTAAGTTACATGTTATGTTAAACGATATGTCATGATTGTTAAGTTACATGTTATGTTAAATGATATGCCATGATTGTTAAGTTACATGTTATGTTAAATGATATGCCATGATTGTTAAGTTACATGTTATGTTAAACGATATGCCATGATTGTTAAGTTATATGTCATGAAAGTTATGTTTTATGATATGTTATGAATGTTTACCTGCTTACATTAGATATGTCATGAAAGTTACGTTTTATGATATGTTATGAATGTTTACCTGCTTACATTAGATATGTCATGAAAGTTATGTTTTATGATATGTTATGAATGTTTACCTGCTTACATTAGATATGCCATGAAAGTTATGTTTTATGATATGTTATGAATGTTTACCTGCTTACATTAGATATGTCATGAAAGTTATGTTTTATGATATGTTATGAATGTTTACCTGCTTACATTAGATATGCCATGAAAGTTATGTTTTATGATATGTTCATGTTTACGTTAGATACGTTATGAAAGTTATGCTTCATGATATGCTATGAATGTTTACATGTTTACGTTAGATACATTACAAGTTATGTTTGATGATACGATGATCCATGCTATATTTTACTTACGTTACTTATGCTACATGTTAAGTTGATGACACCCAAGTATGTTACATGTTATATTGCTTCTATGTTGTGAATCTGTGCATGCCATGATTTATGATAATGTATGGTTTTAGTGAGTAGGACAGGATCTTACTAAGCCTATGTGCTTATAGTTTATCTTTCCTCAGATCGCAGATAAGGGTAAGGGATGGATAAACTAAAGGGAGCAAGCAGAGGGGCCAATGTGTGTGGTAGTGGCATGGTGGAGAAGATCCGTTAGGTCTAAACATGTTTACCTATGATAAAGATGTCTATTCATGTCCTTACTTATGTCTCCTTATGATGATGATGTTATGAATTTACTAAGCGCTAAGTATCTGCATATATGATGCATGCTCTATGTTAAGAAGAAGAAGTAAAGAAGAAGTAAGAAGAAGTATCTATCCACGCTATGAAGCATACTCTATGCTAAGAAGAAGAAGTATATATATATATATATGTATATATGTGTTAATGCATGTTTACGTTTAAAAGAAAAACAAAAAAAAAAAGGGTATTAAGAAGTATGTATAAAGTCTTCCGCTGTATGTAATGTATGTATGCAGTCGCGTCCACGCTACCGCCTCTCGACATTTAGGGTCCGGAAGGGCGTGTGACAGAGTTGGTATCGAGCTGTGTTCCGCTTTCCACTACACACACATCAAGCTCCAATCCTGCCGCTCCAAGTAAGAATTCTATGTCTACTCTAACTTAGCTTATTTTATTCATGTATGATATAAAATGCCTTAGCTTATTTTGCTCATGTATGATATAAAATGCCTTTAGATTATTTAGTTCATGTATGATATAAAGTGCCTCTAGCTTGATTATAAAATGCCTTTACCTTATGCTTGTTCATGAATAATAGGAGATGTTTCTAGCTTAAATATGCATGAAAATAGGATACCCTTATGCTTGTTCTGGCATGATGTAAAATACCTTAAGATTAAAATGACTTTATGTTAGCTTTAGTCTAAGTATGCGTAGGACAACGAACGGGAACTTATACTAGTTTTACCTTAATGTATGAAGATAAACATGTCTGGAAGACGCAGTAGTAGAACTGATGAGCTAGCACCCCCGCATGACCTTACACACATAGTCACAGAACTCCAACGACAAGTTACAGAACAACAACAAGTAATAACTACCCTAATGAATCAGCGAGGAAAGTGGTATTCCAGCTGGAGGCGGAGCCTAAGTTCGAATTTATCGGAGAACCGAGAAGAAGAGCCAATAAGATTTTATCAGCCCTACAGGCACGTAGGATGTTAGACAGTGGGTGCACTGGGTTTTTGGCACACGTAGTTGATACAAGTCAAGATGAGGGCCAGAAGCTAGAGAATGTCAGAGTTGTATGCGACTACCCAGAGGTATTTCCGGATGAACTACCAGGGTTAGCCCCAGATAGAGAAGTAGAATTTGAGATCGAGTTGATTCCTGGTACTAACCCGATCTCTAAAGCACCTTACCGTATGGCGCCGGCTGAATTAAAGGAACTTCAGGGACAGCTACAGGAGTTACTCGACAAGGGACTTATTCGCCCGAGTCGCTCTCCATGGGGAGCTCCAGTGCTGTTGGTGAAGAAGAAAGATGGGTCTATGCAAATGTGCATAGACTACCGATACCGAACAATGTGACGATCAAGAACCGATCCTTTACCGCGGATTGATGACTGCTTCGACCAACTACAAGGTGCCGCCGTCTTCTCAAAGCTTGTCCTGAGGTCCGGCTATCATCAATTAAAAGTAAAACCAGATGATATACCAAAGACGGCCTTCCGGACAAGGTATGGACATTACGAGTTCGTAGTTATGCCCTTCGAGTAACGAATGCACCCGCCTGCTTCATGGATTTGATGAATCGGGTATTCTGCATTCCTCGATAAGTTTGTGATCGCCTTTATAGAGGACATACTAATATATTCGAGAACCCCGAGGAGCATGCAACACCGAATGTGGTATTGCAGATTCTTCGAAAAAAATGCTATTCGCAAAGTTCTCCAAATGCGAAGTTCGCTCGAACAAGTATCGCTGGGTCACGTAATATCCAAACACGGAGTGATGGTAGACCCAATAAAGATTAAAGCCGTGAGTAATCGAACCACCAAAGAATGCCAACAATCGTGCTTCCTTGGGCTAGCAAGTTACTACCGAAGTTTGTAGAGAACTTCTCCAGTGATTGCCTCTATGACACCTCACCGTAAAGGACAAGAAATATGAGTGGATGACACCGCGAGAGGAGTTTCACAGAGTTGAAAAGGAGACTGACTCCCAATTCTTGCTCTTCCGACAAGAACGAAGGCTTCGACATGTACAAAGGACGCCCAAGATGGGACTCGAGTCAGACTTATGCAGAACGGCAAGGTCATTGCCTACGCCTAGGCAACTCAAGGAACACGAAAGGAATTACCCCACCCACGATTTAGAGCTAGCGCCGTGGTCTTTGCTCTCAAAACATGGAGGCATTATCTCTATGGAGCCTGCAGGATTTATATGCACTCACCGTAGTCCAAATATTTCTTCACACGTATGACTCAACATGAGACAGCAGATGGCTCGAGCTCACAAGGATTATGATCATGTAGATTCTTTACCATCCGGGAAAGCTAACAAGGTGGTCGATGCACTCAGCAGAAGTCCTCGGCCACCTTGATGTCCTCCTGCTATCTCGATTTAGAAAAAGAGATTACGCTACGGGTGGAAATCATTTCCGGACAGCTCTCAACCCCGACGATAGCACCGACGCTGCTCGATGATATACCGAAAAGCAAGCCCGGTGACCCAAGCCTTCAGAGGATCAAGCAAGAGGTCCTAGAGGGAAAGGACGATGTTTCGGATCTCGATAGTGGAGTACTCTACCTCGTGGATCGCCAGGTATTCCCGACGATCCGTAATTACTAAGGAGATACTTGAGGAAGCTCACGGACTCCTTATGCGATGCATCCCGAACCACCAAGATGTACCAAGACTCAAACGAAAGTTTTGGTGGTTTGAAATGAAAAGAGATGTGGCTCGGTATGTCGATTACTTGCACGACACCAAAGGGTTAAGGCGAGCACCAAAGACACGGAGGAACAACTTTGCGGTAGATCCAGATTCGAGAATGGAAATGGGAGGACATTTCTATGGATTTCATCTCGGGATTGCCCAAGGCGACCAGCGGTTATGATGCTATATGGGTGATTGTAGACAGTTGTGAAGTCCGCTCATTTCTTAGCAATCAAGATGACCTATTCGGCCGAGCAAGCTGGCTCGATTATATGCTAGAAATCATCCGACTCCATGGAATCCCTAAGACCATCATTTACGATAGAGATGGTCGCTTCATTTCCCATTTAGGAGTGCGTTGAAGGCCTTAGGCACAAAGCTATTGTTGATCTTCCTTCCGTCCCAGACGGACGGACAGGACGAAGGGTAAATCAATCTTGGAAGATATGTTAAGAGCTGCGCCTGGATTTCAAAGGTAGTGGTGTATACTTATGTTTGGCATTCTCTTACAATAATAGCTACCAAGCTACTATTGGAATGGCACCCTCTGAGGCTCTATACGGGAGAAATGTAGATCTCCCATATCTTTGATGCGAGGGTGGTGAAAAGAAGAGGATGGGACTCGAGGCCAGTTTCATCGATGACACCACGAGCTATACTGGAACATCCGCGAGAATTGAAGCGCCAGCCGACAAAAGAGCTATGCGGATAAGAGGCGTAGACCATTAGAATTCGAGGATGGGGACCTAGTATTCCTCAAAGTGGCTCCCATGAAGGGAGTAATGAGGTTCGGAAAGAAGGGTAAACTGAGTCCACGTTCACGTGGGACCGTATCCGATATCATGAGAGGATCGGCAATGTAGCTTACAAGCTAGATTTGCCTCAAGAGATGTCGGCTATTCTAGCGTGTTCCATGTCTCTGTGCTCAAGAAATGCATTTCCGGTCTGGACCAAGTGATCGAGCCACAAACAGTAATAGTTAAAGAGGACCTGAGTATTGAAAGTCGTCCTATCCAAATAATATACCGAGAAATCAAGAGGCTAAGGAACAAAGAGGTACCCTTAGTAAAGGTCCTGGCGAGAATCAGCAGTGCGAGGAGGCTACACAGGAGCAGGAGGACATGAAGAAGAAGTACCCACAATTGTTCTAAGTTTAGAGGAATGAAACTTTTTAAAGTATGAAGGATTATACAGTAAAATTCCTAGCAATTTTACAAGAATTTGATGATGGCTTTATGTAGGCTTTTTCCAAAACAAAAGAAAATAAGCCAAAATGGATACAAGACCTAGGAATTGAACTGCACCTCTAGAGATAGCCAAGCCCTATAGATGTACCCACTAACCATAAGCCCAATAGGATTGTATGATTAAGGAAAGGGGACTATAGATAAATAGAACTAAGGGTAAATGAAGAGGCATAGAAAAAGAAAAGAGGAACTTCTCTTCCTCCCCCCTTTATAAAGAAGAGGGAAGATTGAAATTGTTTACTTCCTCTCTTCTTCTCTTCCTCTTCTCACCGAAATTCCAAGGCTTCCCTCTCCATTGCCCCTCTTTTGGCCGATCATCATCCAAGCAAGAAATCTAGGTCTATGTTTGTTCTTTAGGTTGTCTTCTCCACAAAAAGCATCGCGAAGGATGTAAGTATCCCTCACCTGCATACGAGTAGCTTGGTTGGACGTTTTATAAAATATATAGTTATTTTCGGCCAAGATATGATCTAGGGTTTCCATGAAGTTGTATGCCATGCTTTTGTAATTAGATGATGATGTTAGGGCTTAAAATGGATTAGGTCAAAAGTTAAACCTAGGAAACTCTATGAACCATTCGGCCAACACGAGTGTTGTTAGTGTTTTATTGAAATTATATCTTGTTTTGCTTGCAAGTGATGATGTTAGCATGTTATAGGGATTAGGGTAAAGATCTAACCCTAGAGGCCTCCATGACCCATTCGGCCAAGTCATGAACTAGGGTCTCAAAGAAGCTCTATGCTATGTTTATGCTATGTTTATAACTAGATCATGATGTTAGGGTTTAAAGTGGGTTAGAACAAAAGCTAACCCTAATGAACACTTTAGTTCTATTCGGCCAAACCCTATTTTAGGGTTTCAATGAAGTTCCATGCCATATTATGGGAACTAGATGATGATTTTAGGGTTTAAAGTGGGTTAGAACAAAAGCTAACCCTAATGAACACTATAGTTCTATTCGGCCAAACCCCACTATAGGGTTTCAATGAAGTTTCATACTATGTTTTGTAACTAGATGATGAGGTTAAGGTTTAAAAAAAAGGGATTAGGTCAAAGTTAAACCTAAAGGCCCTACATGGACCATTCGGCCACCTTGGGTCTTTAGGGTACAATGAAGTCCATACCATGAATTGTATGCTATGTTATGTTAATGAAATAAGTTATGTTGTTAGGAAATGAAGTATGCCATGCTATGTTAATGAAATAGGATATGTTGTTATGAAATGAAGTATGCCATGCTATGAAAATGAAATAAGTTATGTTGTTATGAAATGAAGTATGCTATGCTATGAAAATGAAATAAGTTATGTTGTTATGAAATGAAGTATGCCATGCTATGTTAAAGAAATAAGTTAGGTTGTTATGAAATGAAGCATGCCATGCTATGTTAATGAAATAAGTTATGTTGTTATGAAATGAAGTATGCCATGCAATGTAAATGAAATGAAGCATGATGTGTATGAAATGAATTATGCCATGTCATGAAAATGAAATGAAGAATGATGTGTATGAAATGAAGTATGCTATGCTATGTTAATGAAGTGAAGCATGAGGTGTATGAAATGAAGTATGCTATGCTATGTTAATAAGACATGTAGTACAGTAAGCATATAAGTATTTTACCTTCTGCATGGCTTGTACCAAGACCTTTACATGGTCCAAAGTAGGGATGGTCTCCTAAGATGCCCTAGGTCGATGGAATAAGACTCGGGCCTAGGATGGGCTTCTATGTATGATTGCCCCTAGGTCGATGGAATAAGATTCGGGCCTAGTACGGGATGGGCTCCAAGATGCCTTAGGTCGATGGAGTAAGACTCGGGCCTAGGATGGCTTCTACGCTATGACGATTGCCCCTAGGTCGATGGAATAAGACTCGGGCCTAGAAACCTATTAGGTTCGAGACTTGCTACCTCGGGCCTATTTAGGGATGCGCGCTATGATAATGAAGAAGTGGTACAATGCCGGGCCCAAATATGTTGAGATTTATATTTACATTACCTAGTATATATATTTTCAAAAGCATCTTGCATATGTATGTCATGATTGTTAAGTTACATGTTATGTTAAATGATATGTCATGATTGTTAAGTTACATGTTATGTTAAACGATATGTCATGATTGTTAAGTTACATGTTATGTTAAATGATATGCCATGATTGTTAAGTTACATGTTATGTTAAATGATATGCCATGATTGTTAAGTTACATGTTATGTTAAACGATATGTCATGATTGTTAAGTTATATGTCATGAAAGTTATGTTTTATGATATGTTATGAATGTTTACACCTTACATTAGATATGTCATGAAAGTTACGTTTTATGATATGTTATGAATGTTTACACCGCTACATTAGATATGTCATGAAAGTTATGTTTTATGATATGTTATGAATGTTTACCCTTACATTAGATATGCCATGAAAGTTATGTTTTATGATATGTTATGAATGTTTACACTTACATTAGATATGTCATGAAAGTTATGTTTTATGATATGTTATGAATGTTTACACCTTACATTAGATATGCCATGAAAGTTATGTTTTATGATATGTTATGAATGTTTGCATGTTTACGTTAGATACGTTATGAAAGTTATGCTTCATGATATGCTATGAATGTTTACATGTTTACGTTAGATACATTACAAGTTATGTTTGATGATACGATGATCCATGCTATATTTTACTTACGTTACTTATGCTACATGTTAAGTTGATGACACCCAAGTATGTTACATGTTATATTGCTTCTATGTTGTGAATGCTGCATGCCATGATTTATGATAATGTATGGTTTTAGTGAGTAGGACAGGATCTTACTAAGCCTATGTGCTTATAGTTTATCTTTCCCTCGTACTGCAGATAAGGGTAAGGGATGGATAAACTAAAGGGAGCAGCAGGAGGGGCCAAGGTGTGTGGTAGTGGCATGGTGGAGAAGATCCGTTAGGTCTAAACATGTTTACCTATGATAAAGATGTCTATTCATGTCCTTACTTATGTCTCCTTATGATGATGATGTTATGAATTTACTAAGCGCTAAGTATCTGCATATATGATGCATGCTCTATGTTAAGAAGAAGAAGTAAAGAAGAAGTAAGAAGAAGTATCTATCCACGCTATGAAGCATACTCTATGCTAAGAAGAAGAAGTATATATATATATGTATATATGTGTTAATGCATGTTTACGTTTAAAAGAAAAACAAAAAAAAAAAAGGGTATTAAGAAGTATGTATAAAGTCTTCCGCTGTATGTAATGTATGTACGGTCGCGTCACGCGCCGCCTCTCCGGACATTTAGGGTCCCGGAAGGGCGGGCGTGACACTTGTAGAGAATTTTGAATATAACCTGCTTAGCGTAAGCCAATTATGTGACAATAACTATAAGGTCATATTTTTAGAAAATGAATGTGTAATTAAAACAAATAAAATAGCTAAAACAATACTCAAAGGAACTAGGACAAATAACATTTATACAATTAACTTAATCAAATCCTCAGCCAAATGTCTTATGACACAGGAAGAGGAATCATGGTTGTGGCACCGACGACTCGGTCACTCGCACCCAAGACTCGTCCACAAGATGAGTCAGAGTGGCTTAGTCAGAGGCTTACCCAACCTCAACAACTTGGTTAATAAAATCTGTAATGCTTGTCAACAAGGAAAACAACCTAGGACACAACACAAGTTAACTAACCAAGAACGAACCTCAAGTGTACTTGAGCTCCTGCATATGGATCTATTCGATTCACATGGAGCCAAGTCACTCAATAGAAGTCAATATTGCTTAGTCATAATTGGCGGACTACTCGAGTTTACAGGTTAGGTTCATCAAACATAAAAATGATACTCTAGATCAATTAATCAATCTATTCAAATTAATCGAGAATCAAAAAAAAACTTAAGGTTAAAAGACTTAGAAGCGATCATGGTGGTGAATTCGAAAATCAAAGGTTCACCAACTTCTGTAACCTAAACGGATACCACCATGAATTCTCTTGCCCTAGGACCCCTCAACAAAATGGCCTAGTGGAGCAGAAAAACCGAACTCTACAAGAAGCCGCTAGGACCATGTTGAACGAATACGACCTACCTGATAGGTTTTGGGCAGAAGTCGTTAGCACGGCTTGCTATGTCCAGAATAGGATCCTTATGGTAAAGAGGCACCTTAAGACCTCCTACGAGATTTATCACAATAAAGTACCCAACATCAAGTACTTTAGGGTATTTGGATGTAAAGTACATATCTTAAACACTAAGAACCACCTAGGGAAATTCAAATCCAAAACCTCCACCGGAATCTTCTTAGGATACTCGACTACAAGTCGAGCTTATAGAGTATATAACCACGACACCCTTAGAGTCGAGGAGACTATCAATGTAGTATTTGATGAAGGACATGAACCTACAAAACCCCCAGCAACCCCAATTAGCGAGCCGATTCATACTAGACCTAACTCTAATCCGGAGATCAGGTCTAGTGTTAATCCTAACCTAAGTCAACCAAGTCACTCTATTGATCAAGTGATAGATGACTCCAACCAAACTAGTGTTCAACCAAGTCACCCCATTGATCAAGCATTAGGTGACACAAACCCAACCCAATCTAGGATTCAGACTAACCACCCTATCGATCAAGTGATAGGAGATCCTAATCTAGGAGTTCGAACTAGAGCATCCTATTGGAACCTTAGTCAAATTTCCTTAATTTCAAAGATAGAACCCAAATCAATTGAACAAGCTCTTCTTGATCCCGATTGGATTATTGCAATGCAAGAAGAGCTAGCTCAATTTACTAGGAATGAAGTGTGGGAATTAGTACCACCACCTAACGACAAAACGATAATTGGAACAAGGTGGGTGTTTCGAAATAAGATTGATGATAAAGGTGAAGTAGTTAGAAACAAGGCTAGGTTAGTCGCCAAAGGGTTTAGTCAAGTCGAAGGCTTAGATTACGACGAAACCTATGCCCCAGTAGCTAGACTCGAATCCATTCGAATGTTGCTAGCTTATGCCGCACATCGAGGATTTAAGCTGTTTCAAATGGATGTTAAGTCGGCATTCCTAAATGGATACATTAAAGAAGAAGTTTATGTTAGCCAACCCCCCGAATTCGAAAATCTAGATAAACCCGACCATGTTCTAAAACTTAAGAAAGCTCTCTATGGACTTAAACAAGCTACTCGAGCTTGGTACGAGAGACTTTCAATCCATCTTAAGTCAAAAGGGTTTAACCAAGGCTTAGTTGACCCAACTCTCTTCATAAAAACCTTAGGTAAAGAAATATTCATAGCTCAAATTTACGTAGATGATATAATTTTTGGAACCTCTAACTCAGCCTTACTAAACGAGTTCATTTCACTCATGGAAAGTGAGTTCGAAATGAACTTGGTAGGCGAGTTAAGTTTCTTTTTAGGTCTACAAATTAAACAAACTAAGGATGGTATATACCTATATCAACAAAAATACACTAAGGAGTTAATTAAAAGATTTGGAATGCAAGACGCTAAGATAATAAACACCCCAATGGCGATTAATGTTAACATAGGAGAAGACCTAGAAAGTAAGTCCATTGACTTAAAGTACTATAGGAGAGCGATAGGAAGTCTCCTATACTTAGCTGAGCCGACCAGGACATCCTATTCGCATAAGTAGTATGTGCGAGTTTCAAATCACGTGCTAAGGAGTCTCACCTAACCCTAGTTAAGCGTATCCTTAGATATCTTAAGGGTACACTTAACGTTGGTATTTGGTACCCTAGATCTACGGAGTTCGAACAAATCGGCTACTCCTATTCGGACTATGCCGGTAGTAAGCTCGATAGAAAGAGCACGAGTGGTTGTTGTCAACTTCTCGGCTCGAGTCTAGTAAGTTGGTGCAGTAGGAAGCAACACTGTGTCGCTTTATCTACCACCGAAGCCGAATACATCGCGATGGGTGAGTGTGTCACTCAACTTCTTTGGATGAAGCACACTCTCCGTGACTTTAAGTTAGACTTTACGAATACTAAACTTCATGTAGACAATATTAGTTCAATTAATCTTACTAAGAATCCGATATGTCACTCTAGGACCAAACATATAGAGGTCAAACATCATTTCATTCGAGAACATGTGGCCAACGGAGCAATACAACTCGAATACGTCGAATCAAAGTCTAACTTAGCAGACCTATTTACTAAACCCCTACCCGAAGCCGAATTTAGTCTATTAAGACGAAAATTGGGCATGTGCGTAGTAGAATAGGAACTTGCAAATTATATTTTCTTACTACTATTTCTTAAATTTTCATTTTTATGGAACTAGCATAGGACATACCTTAGATATCATGCACCTATAGATTTAAGGAGCCAATACATCTCACAACACATAGGACTAATGTGTTTGTGTACTTAGCCACATAGATGGGCGTGAGATGTTAGGACCTTACTCCTAGTTCCAGATGTAGATCTAGTGCATCGCCATGAACCATGGAGTATAATCATACACACTAACCGACTCTGACCAGGACTGGTTGATCTTTCATATCAATCAAGCCAAATATGAGTCGAACATTTTATAGATGAGCTTATTTTCAGTATATTTTTTAAAAAATAAAAAATGGGGAACATGCTTGGACTTTAAATTTAACACTTATTTTGTTTTCCACACACCCCTTACTCTTTTCGATATACGACAACAGGGGGAGAAAAAGGCCAAAGTTAAAAGGTCAAAGTTAAGGGGTCAAATTTTTTGCCAAAGTTAAAAGGTCAAAGTTAAGGGGTCAAATTTTTTTTTTGAAAACTTAACTCTTACTTCATATTTAAACCAAAAGTTAAAACTTATTCAAAGGCCAAAGAATTCTTAACTTAAACTTATTTATTTTAAATACTATGGCCAATATTAAGTAATTTCGGTTACTTAATTCTTTTTTAGTAGCAAACGTCAAGGGGGAGAGTTAAAACTCTTTCTCAAGTACTCAGCCTCGGTCAAAGGGGAGGATTCCTTAAGGGGGAGCACTTGAAAAAGAGTTTTTATACTCCTGTTCATTCATGCTCTTAACACTCCTGCTCATTCATGCATATCTTTTCTTAATGCACTTAACTTTGTATGTGGGTTTACCATAAATCAAAAAGGGGGAGATTGTTGGTGCAGTAGACACCTAAGTCGAACCTGAGTTTTGATTATAGCAAACAATACAAAGTTAAGCTTATGTTGTTATCTCACGAGCTGAATCGAGTGTGCAGAAAATTGTTATAGCTGGAGCTGAAGGCTAGCGACACCCGGAGGTCGGGCGACACTCAAGTGACTTCGGAGGGAGCTGAAGGAATTGAGTGGAAGGCCGGAAGCAAAAGCAACACGTAAGTATCGAGGTAAGCTCGTGTGTGCGAGTGTAAGTAAGGTCGTATCCTCGTTACGGGGAAAGACTTAAGCGTAGATCCGACCCAAGACATCTCATAGGTGGTCTAGGTTGAGATCGGACGGTCGACGACCGTCGAAATAATGTTTTCTTTAAGCTAACATTGCCTTGCAGCTAGCATCAGTCGACTGCCAACCTGAAGGACTCGACTGCCATCCATCAGTCGGGTGACTCGGCTAGCACTCGGTGATCTTGCCACGCGATCGGTGGTGATGGCCATCAGTCGACTGTTGGTCAAAGGATCAGCCTCGAGGAGTCAAGGTTTATCACCAAATTTCAAGGGGAGTGGTGCTCAAATATGATTGGCTAGGGTTCCTCTCGAAAAGGGGCTCAAAGGCTATAAAAGGAGGTCCTAACCTAGGGTTTTCACAACAATTCTAAGCTTCCAAAAGCCTCCATAAGCTACAACTCTCCGACAACGAAGTCCTTCCTTTCAGCGTCTAGGTTTAACTTTCTTTATTATTTTTGTGCACGGTATTAGTTTTTATCAGTTGTTCATCTACTTTTCTGGAGCTTTTATCGTATACGAGGAGAGGGGGAGTGTCCCTCTACCTCAAGTTTTTGTTCCTTCTTGTATCGATTAACTCCTACCTCTAACGAGGAGGAGTTCCTTTAGTGTTTTTGCCCTCCGTACGTGGTCAAGGACCACTAGGGCCTTGGAGTAGTAGCCAAAGGCTACGAACCAAGTAAAACATTTGTCTTCTCTTTATATTGCTTATCTTTTCTGCTGCAAATTAATTATCTACTCGGTTTTTTAACGAATGAAGAGAAAAAAGTTTTTATCGCTATTCACCCCCCCCCCTCTAGCGATCCGCTTCGATCCAACAATGCCAAGTTAGAGAGGAGAAGAATAGTGTTTGGCCAACCTTAGGAAGAAGAAGGAAACCCTCATCCACTTGTGGCCGCCCACCCTTAGCTCCCAAAACCCTAGCCACCCAAACCTAATCCTAAACCAACTAGGATTCCTAGCCTCCAAAGGAAGAAAACTCTAATCCCCTTATTATTAGTTATCGTCCAAGCCAATAAGCCTTATTTATAGAGTTGGGTTTATGCCTTGGATTAATCTCCACCATTGGTTCTAGAGATTTAATCTCAACCGTCGGATCTAGAGATTTAATCTCTACCTATGGATCTAGAGTTTTGTTTCTATCCTTTGGATCTAAGCTTCATGAGGTGTTAATAGGCTACATTAGGGACCATGAGGAGGAGTTGGGTCTTGGCCACCCATGGATCAAGCCCACATAAAGTCCGATCCACTAATGATGATCCAATCCACTAAAGGTTCATCATTGATCTACCTCACCAACCCCCATATGATAATATGGGCTCCATATATTATTTGTACATTTTCTCCCCGTGTTTAAGATCTGAATGTCCGTCGTTTAATTAATTTACTAACCATTAATTAATCAACATCTAACTCCTTGAGTAGTACCATTCAACCTTTTCATCATGTCGGACCAAGTCCACCTGCAGGGTTTACATGATGAACCTTATGAGCTCCTCAATGGGACATCATCATCCAAATATATAGGACACGGTTTCCTCCTGTAATCAACGGCACACCATATAAATAATATCATCTCCCAACTTACCGAGCCTTTCGATTTAATCTATAAATCTCGCCCATTGGTAAATCAAAGAGATAAGTACTAAGTATATGTGCCCGTTATTATATCGGGATTAAGAGCATGTACTAAATAATATCTGAGGGTCGATTCGATTATGTAGTCAGCAATAAATCGAATCACCTCTAAGTCGGTCCTGCTCAATACACACAAAGTGCACTAGTGTGATTCTATGGTCAAGACAAACCAATACCAAATCACACTACAACCATTCCGATGGTTTGTCCAAAGTCATCTCGATTGTGAGCCTTTACTTATACTTTTCAAGGGGCCGATAACATGATCTCCTGTGTGACACCACACACCATGTTATCTACAATGTAAAGTATTAGACAATATTGCATAACCATATGCAAACAATGATCATGTGATTCTTATTTCAAAAATAAAGATGTTCATAGAAAAGATAGACTTTTCAGTATACATCCCTACACAATATTGCTTAGTAATAGTAGATGACTACTCTAGGTTTACTTGGGTAAAATTCTTAAAACATAAAAATGAAACCTTGGATCAATTTACTAATCTATGCAGGCTACTATAAAATGAAAATAATTTAAAGATTAAGAGAATTAGGAGTGACCATAGGGGAGAGTTTGAAAACCATAGATTTGTCGAATTTTGCAATCAAAATGGATATCACTATGAATTCTCTTGCCCTAGGACTCCTCAAAAAAATAGGTTAGTCGAGAGGAAGAATCGGACTTTACAAGAGGCTTCTAGAACCATATTAAATGAGTGTAGGTTAGCCGATAGGTTTTGGGATGAGGCGGTTAATACTACTTGTTATGTCCAAAATATAACTTTAATTATTAAACGACATAATAAAACACCCTATGAATCATACTATAATAAGATACCAAACATTAAATATTTTAAAGTATTTGGTTGTAAAGTACATATACTAAACACTAAAGTCTACCTAGGAAAATTCACTTCTAAATCATCCAGTGATATATTTCTAGGATATTCAACAACCAGTAGATCCTATAGGGTATTGATGGTGTTCACTTCTTCAGCCTGCCATGATCTCCCTCCTCCTTCTTGTGGATCGCCATATCTATCACCAAAGAGGGTCAAAGATGAGATAAAGAGATATCTTCTTCTTGAATCACCTCGGATCCTAGAAGTAGAGGTAGATCTACCACTCTGAGAAGGAATGTGAGAAAAAGGACAGCTTCCCAATGCAGCCACTCCGACGCTCAAGTAAGTAAAGGTATGGAAAAAAATGTAGAAAGAATGATGAAGAAGAAGTGAAAAGAAGATCTTTGAGGTACGGAATAGCGAAGAAGAAATCATCCCTGCTTCCTTCCACCTTTGCCCATTTAATAGATGGTTCGCCCCGCCTTTTCCTTGGGGTGAATTTACTTTAATGCCCTTTGCCAAGTTGTCCCCTGTAACCGTTTTTCCCGTTTTAATTCAAAATATCTCCTTCAAATGCCTTATACACTGTATGCTTTCCTATAATGTATTAATTAAACAAAATACAAAAACAAATGTTTAAATATATTAACATAATCATCTTCAACCTCCTCCTGGCACTTCCCATACTCCGGCATACCCTTTGCTTCTTATTTCATCATATTCAAAAAGAAACCCTGAAACCCATAAGTGGCTCAGGAAATGAACATACCGCTCGAGTAATACACACACTGCATGGGAAATAAATATACTGCTCGAGAAATGAACACACTGCTCAGGGAATAAACATATTGCCCGAGAATCACACAAACTGTTCTGCTAGCACCATAATTATTCATTGAATAACACTGCCCTGCTTACTCTACTGTGCTCGGGAATCATACATACTGCTCGATAAATAAACATACTTCTCGAGAAATTAACACACTACTCGGGGAATAAACATACTGCTTGGAAAACACACTAACCGCTCTGCTAGCACCATACTTATTCATTGAACAATGCTGCCCTGCTCACTCTTACTGTGATCGAGAACCATACATACTGCTTGGGAAAAATATAAACTTCTCAGGAAAAGAACATACTGCTTCAGAAACACACTAATCGCTCTGCTAGCACCATACTTATTTATTGAACAATGCTGCCCTGCTCACCCTTACTGCGATCGAGAATCATACACATTACTCGGGAAACACCTATACTGCTCGGGAAAAGTACTTACTACTCGAAAAATAAACATACTACTTGGGAAACACACTAACCGCTCGGGATTTCACATATACTTCTTGGGAAAAGCTTTAACTTGATCAGAAAAAACTCCAACCCCATCATAAGTTTCTCCTCTTTAGTAAACCTGAAGAATGAAGTCAAATGAAGTTTTTATAAGTGCTTATCAAAAAATTTCTCTGGCTTAGTTGAAAAAAGCCCACACCCATCATAAGTCCCCCCTCTTTAGTAAAACTAAAGAGCGAAGTCGAATGAAGTTTTACCAATTCTCATGAATGCATAGATACTTATCATATCAACCTCAAGCACCCAATCTATCACACTGACATATTAAGCACTGGGCCTTAGATTTTGCTTGCAGTACTGAGCCTGAACATTGTATGAGGCATTGAGCCTTGACTACTGTATGAGGCATTTAAGCCTTGATTATTGTATGTGGCATTTAAGCCTTGATTATTGTATGAGGCATTTAAACCTTAATTACTGTATGAGCCATTTAAGCCTTGATTATTGTATGAGGCGTTTGAGCCTTGTTAGCAACTTACTTGCCCATTATAACTATCGTTATAGTTTGTCATAGGAAAAAATAACTATCTAGCCCTTAAGCTGTTATAGGAGAATCCTTGAGAACATTTTACATATGCCATATAGCGGCGTTATAGCTCCCCGTGAGGGAAAATAGCTTATCTAGCCCATAGGTTGTTATAGTAGGCCTAGAGCCTTGAAGATTTTACATATGCCATATAGTGACGTTATAGTTCCCCGTGGGGGAAAATAGCTTATCTAGCCCATAGGATGTTATAATAGGCACGAAGCCTAAGTTAGTTTTTACAAAAGAATTATAAAGAATCTGCCATACCTTGGATAAAATATCACTGACATAAGATAGAAGAAATTATGAACAAACATAGAAATCCTTAGTATAAATGGTATTGACAACTACCAAAGATAATATAATTAGATGACAATAACCCCTTGCATAAGAGTTTTAATAAACATTGTTCTATACCAAGCATGTAATGCCTTAGAAAAATTTGACAACCCCTTTCTATATAAGAACATAAAATATCCTTTAAATTTTGCATGAGATGTAGAATTCCTTAGAAAAAATCACATAGCCCCTTACCAAAGAATACTTAGGCGTAAAATGGCATAGAAAAATACCCATAATTTTTGAAAGAAAAAATTATTTTAAGAAAAAATATTAGGTCTAAAATTTCTTAACTTCATTTTCTCCATACCTGACCGCCATCTTTTCACTTCCCCCTTAAAAAAACCATGGACTTCACTAACACATAACCACTCAACTTCTAATCACGCCTGAAGCCCTAAATCCATTCTTCTCTGACACTATCAACCTTTTTGCGACCAATCCCTTCTCCATGGCATCCCCTTCTTCCACCACTCCCTAGTATGAAACCACACCCAACAAACTGACTTTTAACTACCCATTATTCCTCCATGAACCCAAATATATTCCTGAGGACTTTACTATCATCCTCCCCAATCACTCCCAATGCCCCCATCTTCCTCCACCTGGCACCAGCACACTTTTATAGGGAAGATAGAAGGAGGTCTCCATCTTCCTATCCCAAAACCTCTTTTTCACTTCCTCACCTACTAAAACCTCCCGATCAACCAATTAACCCTTAACTCCATCTGTATACTTGTCGGCACCATTATCGTCTTTCAACATCTCAACATCTCCTAAATCCCTCACATATTCCATTACCTCTATCAGCTAAAAATGGCTGACTCAAGTGTGTTCAATTTCATGGCATGCCAAGGATACCAATTCCTTACCGATATTCCCACTTCTCACAAGGCCCGGAAGGAGTTATATTTCTTTGTCCCTATGGATTCCGACCTTCAATTTTCCCTTCGCTGGAGAACTACTCTTAAAAATCTCCCTGACCTTAAAATTGTTATGGCAGTAATTAACTTTCCTTCCATCGAAGACAAGCTCAAAAATAAACACTTCAGCATTAACAAGCTTCTCCAAGAACCCATCTTGTCCTACTATGGACTATCACCTATTCAATCACCGGATGCACACACCATTGGTAAGTTTCTCTTACTGTAATTATCTTAATATATAACAATACCGCATCTTGTTTCCTAACATGCACATTGGCACCATATCCTCTTTATTTATTATACTGATCTAGAAGCATATATTGAAACCCCATCTTACATGCCTAAAAAAATATACCGATGTCTTAATTTACATATCCATAATGCCTGATTTTGCATACTCATTAATCACCTAGTACTATCAGCCCGTGCCAAACAGTTACAATTTCTTCTTTCCCATATATATCGGCATCAGACTTTGTATCATCACTGAATTTGCTTTACAATGTTCATCAACATTCTGTTTTGCAGAGGATATGATGAGTGTAGACATTGCTAGGACTCTGGCCAAACAACAAAGGAAAAGAAAAAGAACTGATTTAGCAACCACTTCCTCTACTGCCTTTGAACCACCCACCTCAGTAACTAATGCTTACTCTTCCATTACTACTTATTTTGAATTTCTTGATTCTATTCCTGATAGAATAACTTATACTTCTATATCACAGGTTCCCCTCGAATCTTCTGAAGCCCCAATTATAACTATTACTGAACTAGATCATCCAACCATTACCTTAGTATATTCTGACCTTATTCCCGCTCCACTAGAACCAATTTCCAATATTTTTCCTTTTCTTGTTACTTTACCTTCCACATAACCTTCTTCCTCAAATCCTCCAATAGAGTCTTTGCCCCCCTCTAACACACTTGTCCATAGCCCCCCTACCGACAGCCACCATGAGCCCATTGAACTATTCTCATCTCTCTCCCCCTCCTCCTCCACAAATAATTTCCCCCTAGCCTTTCTATTCCCCACCAGACAACAACATCCCCCACCTCCTTCCATTCCAATAGCCCCAGAACTTACCACGTCATCCCCATTGGACCTGCTAGTAGAAGCAGTGTCCAATTCTTATTCTAGCCATCTCCTCTCCTCTCTTTCTATTATGTCAATACCCCCTTCCATTTCAGCTTCTCCTCCTATACTCCCTTCAACTGCCACCCCTTCTGCTATTCCCCCTCCCAAAATAGATTTCTCCTTACCAAATACAACTTTCCTCCCCTCTTTTTCTAATACTCCACAAATTTTACAAGAGTTACAAGAAAGTCTTCAAACAGTAAGTATTCTTATTTAGTAACTGTTTCCCTATGTCAGTATTTTATCTCATGCCAGTTTTTATTAAATTCTCAGAGTACTTCCATGCTTAAATCCTTCGAATAGTGGTTTTTTGAATTCCAAAACTAGCACTGTAGACCATCCACTTCATCCAAAGAACCACTGCTACCCCGCATGACACCAATTACCCCTTCAACCTCTTCAACGGGCATCCAGACTGACCCTGAAGAACATACCACAATCAGTTTAGACACACAAGTCAGCCTTCCCACTTCTCCAAACCGAGCAGCAAAAGAAACATAACTCCAACAAAAAATACAATGGCTCCAACTGCAAGTGGAAACTTTTTTTGTTGATTGGGAACAAACAATAACAGAGTATAATTAGGCACTGAAGAATGAACTCTCTCTTAAAGACACACATATCAATCGGCTAAAAGAACAAGATGAAGCATCAAACCTGATCATCACCTCTCAACAATCAGAAATTAAAAAATGAAAATAGAAAAAAAGCTATTGGCACCTTTCATGTACTATACGTAGATGACATTTTGCTCATTGGCAACAATGTCAAAGTGTTATCATATGTAAGGGTATGGTTTTCAAAACAATTTGATATAAAGGACTTGGGAGAAGTGGGATACATCCTTGGGATCAAGGTTATAAGGGATCGCAAGAAAAGGATGTTGTGCTTATCTCAAGCTTCATACATAGACACTATTTTGGCTCGTTTTAGCATGTAGAACTCCAAGAAAGGTTTTCTACCTTTTCGGCATGGAGTACCTTTATCTAAAGAGATGTTTCCTAGAACATCAAAGGAGATAGAGGAGATGAAGGCGGTTCCTTATGCTTCGTCGGTAGGAATCCTCATGTATGCTATGTTATGTACGAGGCCGAATATCTACTTTGTTGTGGGCATGGTTAGTAGATATCAGAGTAATCCAGGATAGGGACATTAGAGTGCGGTAAAGCATATATTAAAGTACCTATGAAGGACTAGGGATTATATGCTGGTATACCAAGCAAATCAATTACTCCCTATGGGTAACACAGATTCTGACTTCCAATCAGATAGGGATAACAGTAAGTCTACCTCAGGTTTTGTGTTTACTTTGGGAGGTGGATGTAGGGGATCGGTGCGCCGGCTAGAGGGGGGTGAATAGCCCTTTTCGTTTGGATGCCGGTATTTGCTCCTCTACAAAACTAATTAGCACAAGCGGAAGACTAATAAAGACAAGCAAATAGAAAACAAACGCTAACAAAGAATGTAACGTGGTTCACGGCTACGCCGCTAATCCACGGTCCCCGATTCGTCCTCGGTGAATCACTCCGCTAAACCAATCCACTAAATGGTCTCTCCTTTGCACCAAGCTAGGTGGAGGTAACCTTTACAATCAAGATCACTCTTCTTACAAATAGAATGGAGTAAAAGTGAGTAAGAAGAGTTTAGAGCTTGTGGGGCACTAGGAAGATCACTTGGAGCATAAGCATTAGCCTCTCAAAGGCTTACACCCTCTCTTTTTATAGAGAGGGCTGATTTCTTCCCGTTGGCCGCCACCAGTCGACTGCCGCCCTTGGCAGTCGACTGCCGTCACTACAACGGCCTCCGAACACGTCGGATCCCGACCGTTGTAGTCCAATGGAACTCTTGGCAGTCGACTGATGGACCTCATCGATCGGCCGCTCCCCCTCGATCGTCGCCCGATCGGCTACGAGCGATCTGGCCAAAACCCTATTGACGATCATTTGCGCCTTCGGCCGATCGTGTAACTCGATCGGCGATGATCGTGCCTACACTTGGCCAAATGGCCAAGTTTCACCTAAGAGCTACCCTTCCCCGGGTTACAATCGCTCACTCTCATCTCTCGGAGTCCCTCGCCTTCGAAGTTCTCTTCGTTCTCGGCCACGTCCCTCGGCAGCATCAGGCGCACGACTCTGCAATGCTCCTTCGTGTCTCTTGCCTCGAAGTCTACTTCCTCCGGCTTCACTCCAAGCTTCTCGTCCGGCGGTCCCTCGGATGCTCCAAGCGCACGGCTTCCGCAAAGCTATCCTTCACCGACTCAAGGCACGAGTCATGAGATGTGAAACTCGCCACGGCTCCATGTGCGAATTACTAAGTCCTGCACGACTTCAACGCACATATCAAATCAACATATCAAACTAACTTAAACCCTTTGCCACACCATCAAAACCATATTACGGCAAGAGATTGCCCTAACAATCTCCCCCTTTTTGATGTGTGACAATCCGTTTAAGTTAGGTAAAAACATTTGATATAAATTCTAAGGTAAGAAAGCATGTAAACATAAACATGATATAGCAACATGCAACTCCCCCTTAATCCATGAAACTCTCTATGCAAATTTTCTCCCCCTATCATATATTTCTCCCCCTAAAATAATTAACTTAAACATAATTATTTCTCCCCCTTTGACACAATCAAAAAGATTAACACTAAGTTATAAGCTCATGGCATCAAGTATAAAGAGAAACATACACTAAAATCAGTCAAAACCTGATAAAATCAGGTTACTGTACTTGTTCACAGTCCATCAGTCGACTGCTATCAGTATGGCAGTCGACTGGCACAAAGGAATCCGAATTTCTATTTTTTTCTGGATGAATTTCAGAAATGCATTATTAATTCCAAAAAATTCTAAAAATCATGAAATTTGGGGAACATATTTCTTTTAAGTATATCTATCAGTAAAAAATAGGTTTTCATGAAAAATCATTATATTTATACATATTTGCCAAAAATCCAAAAGCTTTAAAAACTACTAGGTTTTTGATCATAAGAGTATCTATTTTAACACCTAGTCTTGCATCCAATTATTTCAAAGCATGAATACATAGATTTTAAAGTAAGAAATTGTTTTGAAAATATATGAAATATCCAACCATGATCTTTGAGCAATATGTCTATGAATTAAACATAAGCCTTCCCCATGATTGGTCTATTATTGCTATGTTGATACTTTAAATGACCATCTAAATGTCATAGGCATTAGTGGACATTTGTATCATCCTAACATCTCACCCATGCTAAGTTTGCAATCAAGTTAGCCTATAGTGAGTGTGAGATGCATCCTAGGGGGTATTTGTATATACTTAACCAATATATTCATGCAATTCTATCATGGTTAAGTATCAACCTAACACTCTACATGATCACAAAGACATATATGAATTAATTTTACATTATGATCATGAAATACATGTATTCATTGAATAATAATCATGCATTAGGTATTATATGATGATAATAAGCAAAGTATCACCTAAAGCATGATTCAAACCTATTTCTCATGATTACGTGCCAAATATTAAAATCATAAATCATGATTTCAAACATACATAGCAATTACATTAATCATCATGATTTAAGCATTATTATCTATTTATGGGCACGTTATCATCACCCAACACTATCTAAAAAATGTTGTCCCGTCATCCTAAGTCAACCAAAGTATGATATAGGTTAGGTCCATATGGTTGACTATCCTAGTGGTTATCCTAACCCTTAAGGATGGATTTTGGAACCCAAAATAAGTTCTTTCCTATTGGGTTCACTAAGTATTCCTTGGGGATCCATTTTCTAGCTATTACCTTCTTCTTATCTTGTCCCCTAGCTATAAGGCATTTGTAGGCCTTTTCATTTTTCTTTTCCTTGTAGCCTAGGCCCTTTTTGTTGAAACTAGCTCTTTGGCTCCCTAAGATCATGTTCAATGTGTTGGAGCCAATTGTGAATTTTTCTAGGGCTTTTGTTAAATAATCTACTTTTTCCCTTAAGGCCCTATTTTCATTTATACATGCATCACTAACATCTAATGGCACATAAAGGTCATGTGAGCATGCATCATTTAAGCTAGAAGAAATATTATCATTTAAGCATGCATTTTCTAGCTTATTTTCCAATGCCTTAATTTGATTAAGCATGCTTTTATTTTTCTTTTTCATTCCAAATAAGTCCTTAGTTAAACTAGAAATTATGGAAACTATTTTCTTAGGAGAGGCTTTCGTTACCATAGTTTCCATGTCCTCTTCTTCTTCGGATGATGAGGATGTAGAAGCTCCCCCTTCATTTGAGCTCTCTCCTCTTGAGCTTGATCCTTCATTTTCGGAGGAAGAGCAATCCAAGTCATCAAAGGCCATCAAGGCCAAATTGGTGACAAAGGCATTCTCCTCATCCGATGATGATGAAGAGGATGAGGATGGGTCATCCCAAGTCCTTGCCTTTAGGGCTTTGACCTTTCCCTTTTCCTTTGTCTTCTTCTCCTCTTCCTTTTTCTTCTTGCTCCCCTTTTTCTTCTTCTTTTCTTCCTTCTTTTTCTTTTCTTCTTTGCTTTTGTTTAGGAGGGGACAATTATCCCTTATGTGCCCTTCTCCTTGGCAATTGTAGCATATGACCTTCCCCCTTGGTCTTCTATTCCTATCATGAGATTTATCAAATCTAAAATTCTTAAATGCACGTCTTACCTTCCTTACCATGTAGGCTTCTTCCGTGCTATCCATGGAGGAGGAAGACGCTTCATCATCATCGGAGGAGGAGATCTCTATCTTCTTCTTCACCTTATTTGCCAACAATGCTACTCCTCTTGAGGGTTGAATTCTAGGCTCCTCTTGTATTCCTTCAAGCCTAGTTTCGTGGAGCTCCATTGTTGAGAAAAATTCCTCCAAGGTACTTACTTCCAAGTTCTTGGAGATGTAGAACGAATCCACCATGGAGCTCCACTTTGAGGACTGGGGAAAGGCATCTATAGCCTTCATGAGCATGTCCCGGTTTGATAGCTTCTCACCTACACTTGTTAGCCCAATTAAAATTTCTTTAAACCTAGAGTGTAGTGAGGTTACCTTTTCTCCCTTTTCTAGTTTTATATTGGATAGTTGGGAGCGGAGGAGGTCTCTCCTTGCTAGCTTGGCCTCGGATGTGCCTTCATGGAGTTCTATAAGCTTCTCCCACATCTCTTTGGCGCTAGCACATTCTCCGATCCGGTTGATCTCTTGTTGGGGGAGCACATTGAAAAGATGATGTTTTGCCTTTGAGTTCGCAAGGTGCTCCTCTCTTTGCTTCTTAGTCCATCGTGATTTTTCGATTGGTTCACCCTTTTCATCCCTAGGCAACTCGAACCCATTTTCCATTATTAGCATAATATCAAAATTGGTCTCGAAGAATACCTCCATTCTCTTTTTCCACCAAGAGAATTCGCCGTCGAACTTCGATGGGTGGATGTTTGAGCCGGCCATTTTGAATGTTGCTTGTTGTGGCGGTTAGTCCTCGACAAGCTTTCCTTGTCTCTGATACCACTTGTAGGGGATCGGTGCACCGGCTAGAGGGGGGTGAATAGCCCTTTTCGTTTGGATGCCGGTATTTGCTCGTCTACAAAACTAATTAGCGCAAGCGGAAGACTAATAAAGACAAGCAAATAGAAAACAAACGCTAACAAAGAATGTAACGTGGTTCACGGCTACGCCACTAATCCATGGCCCCCGATTCGTCCTCGGTGAATCACTCCGCTAAACCAATCCACTAAATGGTCTCTCCTTTGCACCAAGCTAGGTGGAGGTAACCTTTACAATCAAGATCACTCTTCTTACAAATAGAATGGAGTAAAAGCGAGTAAGAAGAGTTTAGAGCTTGTGGGGCACTAGGAAGATCACTTGGAGCATAAGCATTAGCCTCTCAAAGGCTTACACCCTCTCTTTTTATAGAGAGGGCTGATTTCTTCCGTTGGCGCCACCCGATCATTGCCGCCCTTGGCGATCATTGCCACATCCTAGCGGCCTCGAACACGTCGGATCGCCGTTGTAGTCCAGCGAACTCTTGGCGATCGGCGATGGACCTCATCGATCGGCTCATCAGCCTCCGTAGTCGACTACCCGATCGGCTACGGCGACTGGCCAAAACCCTATTGACTACGATCATTCGCCTTGGCGATCGATCTGGTAGTCGATCGATCGCCCGCGTATGGCGGTCATTGCTCGCTCCACAATCTAGTCAGTCGTATACCAGTCGAACTCACTCGACTTAGAGCAGTCGACTACCATGACATGGCAGTCGACTGGTGTCGGTAAAACTCATCCGACACTTGGCCAAATGGCCAAGTTTCACCTAAGAGCTACCCTTCCCCGGGTTACAATCGCTCACTCTCATCTCTCGGAGTCCCTCGCCTTCGAAGTTCTCTTCGTTCTCGACCACGTCCCTCGGCAGCATCAGGCGCACGGCTCTGCAATGCTCCTTCGCGTCTCTTGCCTCGAAGTCTACTTCCTCCGGCTTCACTCCAAGCTTCTCGTCCGGCGGTCCCTCGGATGCTCCAAGCGCACAGCTTCCGCAAAGCTATCCTTCACCGACTCAAGGCACGAGTCATGAGATTTGAAACTCGCCACGGCTCCATGTGCCAATTACTAAGTCCTGCACGACTTCAATGCACATATCAAATCAACATATCAAACTAACTTAAACCCTTTGCCACACCATCAAAACCATATTACGGCAAGAGATTGCCCTAACAGTGGAGTCATTGTATGGAGGAGTGACAAGTAGAAATGCGTGGCGGACTCCACCATGGAAGTTGTGTATGTGGCAGCCTCTAAGGAAGCCAAAGAAGTTGTATGGCTCAGGAACTTCTTGATGGACTTGGATGTGATTCATAGTTTGCCCAGAATTATAAAAATTTATTGTGATAACAGTGGTGTAGTTGCAAACTCAAAGGAACTATGAGCCTATAAGACAAGTAAACACATAGAGCAAAAGTACCACCTGATACGATAGATCATAAAGCGAGGAGAAATTGTTGTGGCCAAGATTGCATCAGAGGATAATTTGGTAGATCCTTTCACTAAGGCCCTTACAACGAGAGCTTTTGATAGGCATGTGGAGGGAATGGGAATCAGATGTATGGCAGATTGAAGGCAGCATAGTCTTTTAGTATAAGTGGGAGATTGTTGGGATGTATACTTAAAGCCTAGCCTTTGTATGAACATTTTCATTTTGAAATAAGAATCACATGATCATTGTTTGCATTTTATATTTATGCATATTGTCTGATACTTTACATTATAGATAACATGGTGTGTGGTGTCGCACAGAAGATCATGTTATCAGTTCCTTGTAGAGTATAAGTAGAGGCTCACTGTAAAATACCAAAAAAAAATCATAAAATAAAATAAAATATTCCTTATTAATTATTAAATTATCTTGTGGAATTTTTTAGAAATTTTTTTGAAATTAAATTGAGTTTCTATGGTATTTTTAGGGAAAGATTTAATAGGTTTTGGGAAAACCTGTTTGGGTTATCTACTTATAGGGTCTAAAAATCCTACCCGTTATCCCCAAAAACCCGACCCTCTTCCCTTCTACCATTTTCTCTTCGCTTCGGTTTCCTTTTTTACTTCCGTTTCGTGATTTCTATCCTTCCCATTTGCGTCGGTCGATCGCCTCTTCGCCTTCGACGCGCGAGCCCTTCTCCTTTTCGTCGCCACCGTCGAGCTTGCACCGCTGCTCCACATCGTCGCCGCTTGGTCGTTGTGAGTCAGCTTCTGCCATCGGACCGGGAGAAGCAGAGAGAGAGAAGTAGTCGGTGAGATTGAGAGAGGGGAATCGCGACGGTTGCTCCACCGCCCTACGGCAGATGCCTCGCTCCTTGGCCAACATCAAGGATAGACGGTGCTGGCTTTCATGTAAGCCCTCTGCTTTAGTCGTCGATCGCTTGCATCATCGGAGCAACTAGCCGATCATCGTTGGAAATTAGGTAAGCTATTGATTCTCTTCTGATCTTGGACAAGATCTAAGTCCTAGCTATGGTTGTTCCCTCGCTGAGCATGATCCATTATTTGGGCAGCAGTTGGGGCTGGCGAACAAGGGATAGAAGAAGGGTTAGGATGTTGGTTCTGTGGATGGTGCTGCTGGTTAAGATTTGACCAGTAAGCTTCGTTTTCATTTGTTGTTTCATCTGTAATTGTTGTAATGTTCTGTGATGTGTCAATGTTGTTGAGATTACAATGGTTTCTATTCATGGATCATCGTGTGTGGCTGTTTGGAGTGGGATCCATTAGATTAGGTGTTGTTTAGTGTTGCTTTAATGGTTTCAATTGATGTTGGAGTTGTAATTGTTGTGTGGTTATTGTGTTGTTAGGCTGGTTGTGAAGTCCAATTGATGATTGGTTGATCCGATTGTAGTGGGAGTGATGTTCAGATGAGAAATAGTGTGTGATCTGAACGTTCTTGAGGTTGTTAACCAAGATTGTTGTGTTACTGTAAATGATGGAGTTTTGGTGAGATGTGTGCATGGGATGTTCTGATTGTTGTTGTTAAGAGGATGGGGATGTCGATCAAACAACTTGATGGACAGGATATGCTCAAATGGTTGCACAGTTGTGTGTAGTTGACACAGCGAAGAGTAAGTTATGTGTTTCCTTGACTCGATCGGATCTAAAGGTTCCTCAATGTAGAGCTGTAGGTAGCAAGTTGATTTGGATATTGAGGTAAGCTTGGATTGTTTCTGAGTGTTGATGTTGTGTTATGGAGAGTTTGGTTGGGTGTATCGGCCAACGATGAATGTAGATATGAGGTTATGAGAGGTGTGTGCTCGAGTTCCTAACTCATAGACGAGGAAAGGATGTGAACATAGGAATGATGTAGTAATTAAGTTGTGTATTTGTCGGATACTTGTACTTAATCATAGTTTGATATTATGTGCAGGTTTGGGATACGAAGCTAGTCCATGGCCATGAGGATTATTTCGAGCTTCGTATCAGGTGGGTAAATTCCTGCCCTGGTCAGGTAGATGTAATTGCATTCAGATTTAGTCATAGATATGAGCTTGTTAAGTGTTCATATTATCTTGACCCTACTCTTATTTATCTGTATGCTTGATACTTGTCGTTGGCTATATATGCTCAAATGTTTATATCACATTTTCCTTTATCATGATTTAGGAGTTACAGATGTGATGTAGTAGATCTATAAATGTTTAGTAGGGTGTAGATGTTGGAGTATGGATGATAACCTGATTTGTAAATTGGGTAAAAGGTTCATCCGTGGGTAGGTAATGCCCTAAAGGTAGGATTTATTCCAATACCCGTATGTTGCATACTTATTACCAACCATGTGTTGTGTAATGGTCAAGTGAAGGGTGATTAGTGTGTCGCTACAGATCGGTGGTCCCAGCTTGATATGATTAGTCGAGTATGACCCTCTACATGATAGAGAGTGCGTCGAACAATTGAGTACGACTCTCTATTCGATAGAGAGTTATGATCAGTTGAGTACGGCTCTCTACAGGATAGAGAGTCCGTCGATCCGTTGAGTATGACTCTCTATAGAATAGAGAGTGTATTGATCAGATGGGTACGACTCTCTGTTGAAGAGAGAGTCTGTGATAGATGTCAGTACGTGCGACAGTACATTCATGTCATTTGCATTCATTCTGACGACATAGTCTCCCTTGGGATTGAGAGAGTCGTTAGTCATCCTGCCCCCAGGTTACTCCCCGAGGAGTAACTGGTGTGAAGGCAGAGCATTTGTTGTGCCACACTCTAGGACTATAGACGGTGGTAGATGGAGTTGCGTGCAGTTGTCCTAGGTGCGTGGCACTTAACCACTCATAGGTAGTGTTAGTCGGAGTGGCCAGTAGCAGGGACCCCCGTTGTGTAGCGAGCTTTTTACGCTCATATGCTACTTGATCATACTGCCCACTCGACCACTCTAGAGCAGTGGTTGGTGTTGAGTTGGGGCAGTTGTCATGTCATGCCACCTAGGCCACACTGGGGTCATGGTAGCGAGTAGGGGTGCACAGGCATGACCATGCATGCTGCATTGCAGTATCTTATGGCGCTTTGCATATTATGATATATATACATATATGCATGTATATATATATATGGATGGTTGTGATTAATATATATATAGATGCAGTCTATATATATATGCTTATTGTGATGTTTCATTTGATTGTACTATGCTTGCTACATTTGGTTGTGCATCATATTCATGCATGCTTCTTGCATCTGTTATACGGTTGTGTCGGATACTTGTATATTTGTTTGGACATACCATTAGATATCTTGACCTGTATCATGAGTATATTGTGAGTTAGTATTACTCTTCCTGTTATATATGTTGGATATATTCTCAGGTTGGATCAGAGTAGCGTAGCATACTTTCAGGTATGTCTGCATTATACGTTATTTATTTGGTTAGACGGTATATGCATGTATTTATATACTGTGTTGTTATACCTGTGGTACCTTTAGGTTATGTTGTTGAATTACATGTGATAGTTGATATATACATGTTTTTTCTATTACCTGCTAAGTTTTACTCACCACCACGGACCCTTGGTTTTTCTGTCGCCCAGGTAACAGGTAGCCGACTTCATGATGGACTTGGAGCACCGCTGGCTGGCATCGTCTCATCTCAACTTCAAGAGTCCGGGTTTTTGGGTTTTCATTGGTGTTTTGATATGGATTTGGTTTATGTGATGTTTTGTAGTGATTGGACACTGTAAATGTTGTACCTTTCTTTTTCTAGTTTTGTTATGGTGTTCTGAGTCGGTGTTAGTCATATCAGTATGCATGTGTGTAGTTTGTGATGTTGTGTTTTAGTTTCTGCTCTGGTTTGTTTACATATATATATGTTGTTGTTGTTGTGGCCTACGGGCCTTGTATTAACACGAGATGTTGCCACGTAAAGGGGAGATGTCGTCCGTTTTCTTTTCGACACGGCATACTCTCGGGGCGTGACAACTTTAGTGGTATCAGAGCCCTAGGTTCTGCGATGCCATACAATGTTGTTTTGTGTCGAGTCTTGGATTCTCGGGAGTCGATTTGTTCGGTTTTGGTTTTCTAAGATGAGATTGACAGTGACCTAAGCTTCAAGCAGCATGAGGTAAGAATTCCTGATAACTTATAGTTTAGTATATCTTTATCTAAACTTGATCAATAGGTGTATACAGCTAGAGTTATTATACCTGTACAGACTCGTAGTAGAAGTCGCCCACCGAGGCAACCAACCAGAGTTGCCGATAGGGTTCATACTCCCGGTTTTGTTGGCTATGCCTTTAGTGTATATAACAGGGAATAACCTGTAGTGTGTTGGTTATTGTTGGTAACTGTGGTATGAGTTGACCACGGGAACGACCTATTGAGTCTGTGAGGCTTGAACATGTGTCGAAAAGGTGATTTACCTTTGAGAGCCGACTAATACCGAGTCAGAAAATAGGGGTCAAGTCATCACATTTCTTGTGGAAATCAGAGACTACAGTCTTAGAGATTTTCACTAATTATGCTAGTCAGACCATTACCTATTGGGTAATGGACAAGATAAGTAGGCTATTGTTGATGCAGATAGCGGAAGGCTAGTTTACGGTGTTTCATAGGGATTTTGACCCTAAGTTGTTCATACTCGGTTGTATAACTTTGGAGGTACTTTTGAGTACTTAACTCAGGTTATACAAAGAAAGTGTAGTTATTTGTATACCATTATCGGGATCAAACCGGTACTTGGAGGAAAATGCAGAAAATAACCTTCGAGGAATAAAACGTCACTTGATCATGGTTTAGTGATGTTGAGGGAGAGTATTTCCCCGTGTCACTTTCAGTGACACATTGTAAGGAATTCTTGAGCTTCAAGTAGGGTGATCATCGGTAACGAGAATATCATGCAGAGTCATAAGACTTGCAGAGTTTATGCTCACCTAATAGCTCAAGAAGATGAATGGATATTTTAAGCCACCCACATGTGTTGGCTTACTGTTGGATTAAGATGATGGAATTTTCTATCAGATCCTGCCGGAAGACATTGATTGAGTCAGGAGTTTAGTAATGACTCCGTACAAGTGTTTAAGAGTTGGAGAACGATATGCAGATATTGCAGGTCAACTTATTAGAGTTAGAAGTCTTTGACTGTGGGATAAAAAGAGCAAGATCGGAGTCATAGGCCTGGAGTTACTTTCCGATTATAGAAGACCAACTGCAGATTATCAAGATGTTCTCGTGCACATCAGCGAAATCAGAACAAAGACTCCTAAGGGATTATGTGCGTGCAGTGTGGTCATGATGACACGCGAAGTCAGATTATCCATTGGATCATTTCGTCTGTTGCTAGTGTAAGCAACCAGTACATTTGAGGAGGTATACTTTGAAGACTCAGTCAAAGACTATCGATGGTATTCCGGGAGGATGATGCACCCTCTCGACAGCAGAGATCAGCATAGAAGATTGGGTTATCTCATCAGCAGCAACCTACTACCTAAGGCGTGGTTGGAGTTCCATGATACTTCCCTTCAAGGGAAGTGATTTACACAGCAGTATCAGCAGAAGACATGAAGGGTTTTTGCTTATCGAGTCCGTGAGGGGAAACTTCGCTTCCCACTTCACCTCGGTCGATTGATCATGGCGATCCCTTCGATGTCCCCAGATTAAAATTTTAATCCTAGACAAAAGTGATTGCCCAAACAACCAAGTCATCATCGTGCTATTCATTTAGAGAGGTCACTTGAACAAACTAGTTGTTCAAGCGACCATCCTCTATTCTACGAGTAGCCGCGGAATAGACGATGTCCAGATCGCCAGTTTTTGTGTTTATGTTTAGGATCCAAGTATTATTTAGCCATATACAAATTTATATCATGCTCATAGTTGAAAAACAAAATCAAGCAAGTAACAAAAAGAGAAAGAAGAATAGGTATACCTCTCGATCTTATAATGTATGACCTTCCTCCTTTTAGATGTCGTGTGGGCGACGATCTACCAAAAGTCAAAGCTCCTAGATCGCAAATCTTCCTTCCTTTCTCTTCCAAAGCAAGAGGAAGAATAGAAACAAGGTTCTTCTCCTCCCTAAAACCAACCAACAAGGAACAAATAAGATCCTTGCCGTCGGCCAACTAGGAGGAGGAGTTTGTGGTGGAATCCAGCCAAGACACCAAGGGAAAGCCCTATATCTTGTTTCCACCACCTAAGGAGAGGGAGAAGAGAAGATTTGTCCACCGGACAAGGTTGGAAAGGGGCTGGATGAGCTGCTGGACGCTGGCCAATGAAGGAAGAAGAAGAAAGCAAAGCCTTCCTTATTTGGTGCCGCTCAAGCCTTCAAACCCTAACCCTAATCCTATCTCAACTAGGATTGCTCTCTTACCGCCCAAAACCCTAGCTCTCATGGATGATCTTCACACCAACTCCCTTGCCCTTCTTTTATAGAGTTAGGGATAAGTCATGATTTAATCTCCTCCATTGGTTCTAGGTATTTAATCTCAACCGTCGGATCTAGAGATTTAATCTCAATCGTCGGATCTTAGAGATTTAATCTCTACCTATGGATCTTAGAATTTTGTTTCTATCCATTGGATCTAAGCTTCATGAGGTGTTAATAGGCTAGATTAGGGACCATGAGGAGGAGTTGGATCTTGGCCACCCATGGATCAAGCCCACATAAAGTCCGATCCACTAATGATGATCCAATCCACTAAAGGATCATCATTGATCTACCTCAACAACCCCCATATGATAATATGGGCTCCATATATTATTTGTACATTTTCTCCCCGTGTTTAAGATCTCGAATGTCCATCGATTAATTAATTTACTGACCATTAATTAATCAACATCTAACTCCATGAGTAGTACCACTCAACCTTTTCATCATGCCGGACCAAGTCTACCTGCAGGGTTTACATGATGAACCTTATGAGCTTCTCAAGGGGACATCATCATCCTAATATATAGGACATGGTTTTCTCCTATAATCAACGGCACACCATATAAATAATATCATCTCCCATCTTACCGAGCCTATCGATTTAATCTATAAATATCGCCCATTGGTAAATCAAAGAGATGAGTACTAAGCATATGTGCCCGTTATTATATCGGGATTAATAGTATGTACAATATAATATCTGAGGTCCGATTGGATTATGTAGTCAGCAATAAATCGAATCACCTCTAAGTCGGTCCTGCTCAATACACACAAAGTGCACTAGTGTGATTCTATGGTCAAGACAAACCAATACCAAATCACACTACAACCATTCCGATGGTTTGTCCAAAGCCATCTCGGTTGTGAGCCTTTACTTATACTTTTCAAGGGGCCGATAACATGATCTCCCGTGTGACACCACACACCATGTTATCTATAATGTAAAGTATTAGACAATATTGCATAACCATAAAAATATGCAAACAATGATCATGTGATTCTTATTTCAAAATAAAGATGTTCATACAAAAGATAGACTTTTCAGTATACATCCCTTCAATCTCTCACTTATACTAAAAGACTATGTTGTCCTTAAACTGCCATATATCTGATCCCCATTCCCTCCACATGTCTAACAAAAGCTCTCGCCAGAAGGGCCTTAGTGAAAGGATCTGCCAGGTTATCCTCCGATTCAATCATGGCCATAGCAACTTCTCCTCTCTTTACGATTTCTCGTATGAGGTGGTACTTGCGCTCTATGTGTTTACTATCCTTATGGGCTCATGGTTCCTTCGAGTTTGCAACTGCACCACTATTATCATAATAAATTGTGATAGTTCTTGGAAAATCAGGAATCACATCCAAGTCCATCAGGAAGTTCCTGAGCAATACAACTTCTTTGGCCGCCTCAGAGGCCGCCACATACTCATCTTTCATGGTGGAGTCCGCCACGCACTTCTGCTTGACACTCCTCCATACAATGCATCCACCTCCCAAAGTAAACACAAAACCTGAGGTAGACTTACTGTTATCCCTATCATATTGGAAGTCGGAATCCGTGTAACCCACAGGGAGTAATTGGTCTGCCCGGTAAACCAGCATATAATCCCTAGTCCTTCTCAGGTACTTCAATATATGCTTTACCGCAGTCTAATGTCCCTGTCCTGGATTACTCTGATATCTGCTGACCATGCCCACGGCAAAGCAGATATCTGGTCTCGTACAGAGCATCGCATACATGAGGCTTCCTACTGCAGAAGCATAAGGAACCACCTTCATCTCCTCTATCTCCTCAGATGATCTAGGACACATCTCCTTAGATAAAGTAACTCCATGCCAGAAAGGTAGAAAACCCTTCTTGGAGTTCTGCATGCTAAAACGCTCCATAATCATGTATATGTATGAAGCTTGGGATAAGCACAACATCCTTTTCCTGTGATCCCTTATAACCTTGATCCCAAGGATGTGTCCCACCTCTCCCAAGTCCTTCATATCAAACTGTTTGTACAACCATACCCTTACGTCCGATAACACCTTGATATTGTTGCCAATCAACAAAATGTCATCTACGTATAGTACAAGAAATACCACTACATTTCCGTCACATCTCTTGTATACACAAGACTCATCCGGACTTTGAATAAATCCATAAGACTGGATCGCCTCATCAAAGCGGATGTTCCAAGACCTTGAAGCTTGCTTCAATCCATAAATGGACCGATTAAACTTACACACAAGATGCTCTTTGCCTTTAGCAATGAATCCCTCTGGTTGCTTCATGTAGATGTTTTCCTCAAGACTTCCATTAAGGAAAGCTGTCTTGGCATCCATCTGCCACACCTCATAATCCATATGAGCTGCTATGCATAAGAGAATCCGGATAGACTTAAGCATGGCTACCGGCGAAAAGATCTCCTCATAATCGATACCCTCTTTACAGTATACCCCTTCACAACAAGTCTCGCTTTGAAGGTCTCAACCTTCCCATCTATTCCTCTCTTTCTCTTGTAGATCCACTTGCATCCAATGGTTTTTACACCATCGGGTGGTTCTACTAGCTCCCAGACCTGATTTGAATCCATAGATTTAATCTCAGCATTCATTGTACTTTGCCAAGATACTGCATCTTTATCTTGGATTGCCTCGTCATATATCCAGGGATCAGGTTCATGTTAGCGAGGACCGAATCGGAAGATTCTCCCAAGAACATGAATCTATCAGGCTGTCTCACAACCCTCCCACTACAACGAGGTATCACCTGTGTATCCTCTGTGACACGCGGTGCAGTGACATGTGGTATATCCTCTTGTACCGGTGGTACTAGAGAAGTGACTTCCCCTTTTAACTCCTCCAGAACAATTTTACTCTTCAGCTTGTGGCTCATCACATAGTCTTCCTCTAGAAATATGGCATTCGTGCTAACGATCACCCTCTGATCTCTAGGACTATAAAATAATCCACCCTTCGTTCCCCTGGGATAGCCAACGAACATGCATACTTCTGTACGAGGTTCCAACTTACCAGCATCTGCCTTTAGCACATGTGCTGGACTCCCCCATATCCGAATATGTCTTAGACTAGGCTTTCGCCCAGTCCACAATTCTGTGGGAGTAGAAGGCACTGATTTAGATGGAACCAAGTTTAGAATGTACACCACCATATCTAGAGCATATCCCCAGAACAAATCTGGTAACTCAGAATAACTCATCATCAATCTAACCATCTCCATAAGAGTCCTATTCCTTCGCTCTACTACACCATTCTGCTGGGGTGTGCCAGGTGCAGTCAATTGGGATTGAATCCCAGCCTCTGATAAGTAGTTCCTAAACTCTCCCAAGAGGTACTCACCACCACGATCAGATCGTAGTGTCTTGATACTTTTACCTTGATGTTTCTCCACATCAGCCTTGAATTCTTTGAACTTGTCAAAGCATTCAGACTTGCGTGCATCAGGTAAATGTATCCATATCTCGAGTAATCGTCTATAAAAGAGACAAAATACTCGAAACCACCTCTAGCCTGGATAGACATAGGACCACACAAATCATAATGAACCAATTCTAACACATCTTTGGCTCTATACCCCTTGGCCTTAAAAGGCCTCTTGGTCATCTTACCCTCGAAGCAAGATTCACAGGTTGGGAGATCCTCCACCACTAATGAACCCAAAGGTCCATTAGCTATCAACCTTTGAATCTGCTTAGGTTAATGTGACCAAGCCTAAGATGCCAAAGATATGTTTGGTTCATTTTCGAAGGTTCTTTTCTCTTATTGGAATTAGAAGATGAGTTATTAATTTCAATATGCATCGTGGGAGGTTTTGGTTCAAGTGTGTACAAATTTCCTATCAATGTACCCGAATAGATAATGTCCCTATCTCTTCTTATAACAACTCTGTCATTAAAAGAAATAGAATATCCATCCATAAACAATTTAGAAACTGAAATTAAATTCTTTCTAAATAAGGGTACATAAAGGCAATTCTTAAGAACCAAAAGTTTATTTTTCTCAAAAGATAAATGAACGTCTCCCACTACAACTGCAGCCACCTTCGTGGCATCGCCCAAGTACACGGTAATCTCCCCCTCAGCCAGTCGTCTGGTTTCCTGGAACCCCTGCAAAGTATTGCAGACATGATCAGTGGCTTCCGTATCTACACACCAGGTGTCAGTAGATAACACCGCTAAACATGTTTCAACGAATAGACCAAAAGATATACCTTTGTTCTGCTTGTGGTTGGAGCAGTCCTTCTTCCAGTGTCCAGTTTGCTTACAAGTGAAGCACTTTCCTTTCGACTTCTTCACTCCTCCCTGAGTACCTCCACCCGCCTTCGCCCCAGTTTGTTTCTTCTTCTTCTTTCCTTTCAGCTTAGAAGTAGAAACATTTTGGGTCACCATGGCATGTGCCTGAGCACTCTGACGAAATAGCCCCTCTGCCGCCTGGAGTTCTATCAGAAGTTCCGCCAACGAATACAACCTCTTCTTCATGTTGTAGTTCATGCGAAACTGCTCAAAACTCCTAGGTAGAGATTGGAGTATGATATCGACTTGGGTTTCCCCATCGATCTCAGCTCCAAGGACCTCAAGCTCATTCTTCTACATTTGCAAGAGGAGGTTTTACCCATTAATTTTACTATCTTGTCAACCTAACTTTTTGACAAGTAAAATTAATAGTTGGTTTCTCTTCGGCCCTACAAATAAAAGCAGTGACTCCGATGGGGAGGATACTTATATTTGTATCTAAGTGTTCACCATTACTCGGTACCAAGGTAATTATCTCGGGTTATGTGCCTTCTGATGGGGAAGTACACACGCTCCTTGATAATTCCCTATAATCATATTTGACCTTGTGATCTGCAAACAAACCCATCCGATATGGAGGAAGGCACTCAGAGCCGATGCGTAAGTTTGTTTGCATCACTTATCAAATCGTAATGGAGGCCGTGGGAATTTTAAAAATTCCCTCTCCCACTTAGTAATTTGAAATTGAGGAATTTTCCTAGCCTACGACATGCATATCAAACAAAAAGCAATAAATATGAAAAATAAATTATTTTCCAACTATTATGGCTTTTGTCTTCAATATGACTCCCGTCGCATCACCATCTCGTCCGCTCCTACTACGCCATGTACAAGCCATCCGGAGATTCGAGCCGAGACTAAAACCTATTTTAATTTACATCCATCAATCCTATACTCCACGAGGGAGTGTACATGAAATCTAGATCGAAAGTAAACTAAAATAAAGAGTGGCTAAACAATGTCGTATCTAATTTAAAAAAAATCAAATAGTAGCCTCGTCAACCCCGAGGATTCAACAAAATACACACATACAATCACATACACACATATGGCCATAATAGTCGGATCTTATGCCTGCAACCAAAGAGTTAAACTACGCATATCCTACTATTATTCGGCACATATAATATATGAAAAGTGCATAAACATTAATCGAATCCTAAACACATAAAACCGGAAACCTTGGCTCTGATACCAATTGAAGGTTTTGCTTATCGAGTTCGTGAGGGGAAACTTCGCTTCCCACTTCACCTCGGTCGTTTGATCATGGCGATCCCTTCGATGTCCCCGTATTAAAAATTTAATCCTAGACAAAAGGGATTGCCCAAACAACCAAGCCATCGTCGTGCTATTCGTTTAGAGAGGTCAATTGAACAAACTAGTTGTTCAAGCGACCATCCTCTATTCTACGAGTAGCCGCGGAATAGACGATGTCTGGATCGCCGGTTTTTGTGTTTATGTTCGGGATCCAAGTATTATTTATCCATATACAGATTTATATCATGCTCATAGTTGAAAAACAAAAACAAGAAAGTAACAAAAAGAGAAAGAAGAATAGGAATACCTCTCGATCTTCTAATGTATGACCTTCCTCCTTTTAGACATCGTGTGGGCGATGATCTACCAAAAGTCGAAGCTCCTAGATCGCAAATCTTCCTTCCTTGCTCTTCCAAAGAAAGAGGAAGAATAGAAACAAAGTTCTTCCCCTCCCTAAAACCAACCAACAAGGAACAAATAAGATCCTTGCCACCGGCCAACTAGGAGGAGGAGTTTGTGGTGGAATACAGCCAAGACATCAAGGGAAAGCCCTATATCTTGTTTCCACCACCTAAGGAGAGGGAGAAGAGAAGCTTTGTCCACCGGACAAGGTTGGAAAGGGGCTGGATGAGCTGCTAGACACCGGCCAATGAAGGAAGAAGAAGAAAGCAAAGCCTTCCTTATTTGGTGCCGCCCAAGCCTCCAAACCCTAACCCTAATCCTATCTCAACTAGGATTGCTCTCTTACCGGCCAAAACCCTAGCTCTCATGGATGATCTTCATTCCAACTCCCTTGCCCTCCTTTTATAGAGTTAGGGATAAGTCATGATTTAATCTCTTCCATTGGTTCTAGGTATTTAATCTCAACCGTCGGATCTAGAGATTTAATCTCAACCGTCGGATCTTAGAGATTTAATCTCTACCTATGGATCTTAGAATTTTGTTTCTATCCATTGGATCTAAGCTTCATGAGGTGTTAATAGGCTACATTAGGGACCATGAGGAGGAGTTGGATCTTGGCCACCCATGGATCAAGCCCACATAAAGTCCGATCCACTAATGATGATCCAATCCACTAAAGGATCATCATTGATCTACCTCACCAACCCCCATATGATAATATGGGCTACATATATTATTTGTACATTTTCTCCCCGTGTTTAAGATCTCGAATGTCCGTCGATTAATTAATTTACTGACCATTAATTAATCAACATCTAACTCCATGAGTAGTACAACTCAACCTTTTCATCATGCCGGACCAAGTCCACCTGCAAGGTTTACATGATGAACCTTATGAGCTCCTCAAGGGGACATCATCATCCTAATATATAGGATACGGTTTCCTCCTATAATCAATGACACACCATATAAATAATATCATCTCCCAACTTACCGAGCCTATCGATTTAATCTATAAATCTCGCCCATTGGTAAATCAAAGTGATGAGTACTAAGTATATGTGTCCGTTATTATATCAGGATTAAGAGTATGTACAATATAATATCTGAGGTACGATTCGATTATATAGTCCTCAATAAATCGAATCACCTCTAAGTCGGTCCTGCTCAATACACACAAAGTGCACTATTGTGATTCTATGGTCAAGACAAACCAATACCAAATCACACTACAACCATTCCGATGGTTTGTCCAAACTCATCTCAGTTGTGAGCCTTTACTTATACTTTTCAAGGGGCCGATAACATGATCTTTCGTGTGACACCACACACCATGTTATCTACAATGTAAAGTATTAGACAATATTGCATAACCATAAAAATATGCAAACAATGATCATGTGATTCTTATTTCAAAATAAAGATTTTCATACAAAAGATAGACTTTTCAGTATACATCCCTACAAGTCATTGTAGAACACTCATGCAGACAACAACAACTGTTACCCCCAGATGTGATTTGCTTAGTACAGAGGAGAGAGTATACGATGATGGTCATATCTATTCGGTATTCTACAATTGTAGCTCATAGGATTAAGTGATGGGATCAGATGATCTAGGAAAATCCTCGGGTCATTCGTCGTAGAAATGCGACCGCTTTATCACGGACTGTTGGATCTGATCTTCTTCTCTTTGGAGAAAGGCCGAGAATTGCGGGGAGCCTTTGGATTGGATCGACAGATAATTGATCGTACAGGGTATTACGTTAGTTTACCCTCTGGGTTAATATATTGAAAGATGCTTGTATTTATAGGTATCTTTGTCTAGAACATTCTCAGTTTGGATTAGAAGGGTTCCTATACATCGACTTGTGGGTCGGTGGTATCTCTACCGTCAGGTGAGATGTGGACCAACAATTAAGAAGTTAAGGGATGCCCTTAGACTTGAATAGACATATCTTTACTGTAGACATATTCTTACGTATGGTCAAATTGTTGGGATTATGATATGATTATGTCTCTCAGATGTGCATGTAATTCGAGAATATTCGGATGTAGTTTTGGATGAACTCCTAGGCTTGCCGCTGCATAGGCAAGTGGAGTAGGCGATCGAAAGGATTGCGAAAATAGTTCTGGTATCGAAGATCCCATACCGAGTGATAATTTGATTGGTATAAGTGTTACTAAATACTATGGGAATTGGAAGAATGTAAGTTGTGATTATAGGAGATATTGGAAGGGATATTTATCTGTCCCAGTATTTCTCCTTGAGAAGATCCGGAACTCCTTATTGAAAGAGAGATGGACCTTTGAGATTAGGCATCGATTATCGATGTTAGAATGCGATAGTTGTTGAAATTAAATATCCTTCGTTGTGGATAGATGATATATTTAGATCAATTAAGGACACCTGTGTATACTCTAGGGTTGATTTACGATTGGAGTATTAATATTGTAGTGACATGGTGTCATACAATTATCATTGTCGTTGTGATGATTAATATATCATCAGCTTAGAGTAAAGAGGATGCAGGTGTGTAGAGATGACAATTTCATACTTAGTATGAATTTTATGAGTTTTGATTAAGTTTTTAGACTAATTAACAATTTAGTCGCCACTGGATTTGAGAATCGTGTATCCTGGACACAATTGGATCAGTTTGTGGTTGTTGGAGTTGCATAACCTTGCCACTGTTGATTGTGGTAGTTGGAGTTGCACACTCGACCACCATAGATGGTGGTTTGCCTTGTATTATTTGCTTACTATTGTAGATGTGGATAGAATGTTTTAGCATTACTATACCACAGACTTGTTTGACAAAGGTGATGATGGAAATCATTTAGTCGGAAGTTGGTGAAACCAGTTTACAGGACCTACACAGCAGTTAACTTTTACACAAGTATTAGTTAATCCTTTCGGGATGAGTAAAAAGGATGTTGTACGCAAATGCATCATTTCAGGGATCGGAGCAATTCCGATGCAGTTGAATGAGGCGTATCTTATGCTTACGATAGTTAAGAAACTATGAGATGGGCTATCATATACATGACGAGGCTGTAGTAGTTATTATCTGTATTTATGGATGTATGGAGCAAGAATGCTCATGGGATTTTAACTAGCTACTGGGTAGCTACTATAGAGTTGCTGGAATGCGAGCAGTTGCAACTTGTGAGATTGGTCGCTATAGTCTCCCATACGATTACAGAGTGTGTGGTGGAGTGGATTTTGGACAGTTGATGGACTTCTCTTTTGAGAAGATAATTCCCCATCTCTGATAAGGATAGTGGGTTCTGGAGTTGCAGTGTTTAAGGAAGAGTTGCTAAAAAAAACACATCATTCGAGATGGGCTATATACCTTGGTGGTGCTTGGATGTACCGAGATATGAAACGTTTATACTGGTAGAATGGTATAAAGAGAGATATAGCAGATTTTGCTACTCGATGTTTAGTATGCCAGTAGGTGAAAGATGAAGATTAGAAACTCGCTGGATTGCTCTAGGAAATTCCGATTCTGGAATGGAAGCGGGAGCATATCACTATGGGTGTCATTACGGGATTGCCTAGAACCTATAAAGGATGATGTGATTTGGGTGATCATGAATCAACTAACCAAATCAGCTCACTTTCTGCCTATTCATGGAACAGACTCATTGGATTGTCTGTAAAGTTGTACTGTCGAAGATTATCATATTTCATGGAGTGCCTTTAAGTATCATATCTGATAGAGACCCGTGATTTACCTCGCGATGTTGGCAGAGTCAGTAGCAAGCTATGGGTACAGAGCTTCGGCTCAGTATAACCTTTCATCCACAGACAGATGGACAGTCTGAGCGTAACATTCAGACTCTGGAGGATCTATTCAAAATCCTGTGTCATGGATTTCAGAGGCAGTTGGGAGGACCACGTTCATTTAGTGGAGTCTGCCTATAACAACAGCTACCACTCTTCTAGTCTGACAACTCCATTCGAAGCCTTATACGGCAGACCTGGTAGATCTCCTGTGTTATGAAGGAGGTTGGGAAATGATAGTTATTGGGGTCACAAACTATGTAGTATGATGCAGAGTTGGTGCACGTCATCAGATGATGGTTATTAGAGGCACAGGATCGACAGAAGAGTTACGCAGACCGAAGGCGAAGGCCTTTGAAATTTTCAATTGGGGATTTGGCATTTCTACGTGTTTCACCTACGAAAGGGGTGAAGTGATTTAGGTTAAAAGGAAAGTTATCTCCACATTACATGGGTCCATTGGAGATATTGGAACAGATTAGGGGTGTAGCTTACCGGTTGGCTTTACCTTCGACACTTGTGGGTGTTCATAACGTATTTCATATTTATATGCTGAGGAAATACGTTCCACGCTCATATCATGTTCTGAAAGAGGTTCCCACTCCACTTCAGCCTAATGTGACCTATAAGGAGATTCCAGTGCGAATTCTTGGTCGCAAGGAGCAACAGTTGCAAAACAAAACCATCCGACTTGTAAGGGTTGGATGGCAGCAGTATACTGATGAGAATGCTACGTGGGAGCTGGAAGATACTATCCGATCTCGATATCCTCATTTGTTCACTTGAGGCATGTAGTAGTTCATGAAATCTCTTGAATTTGTTCTTACATTTAAGTACGAAATTTGGGGACCAAATTTTTATTAGTGGGGGAGAATGTAAAATACCAAGAAAAAAATCATAAAATAAAATAAAATATTCCTTATTAATTAATAAATTATCTTGTAGAATTTTTCATGAATTTTTTAGAAATTTTTCTGAAATTAAATGGAGTTTCTACGGTATTTTTAGGGAAAGATTTAATAGGCTTTGGGAAAGCCTATTTGGGTTATCTGCTTATAGGGTCTAAAAATTCTACCCGTTATCTCCAAAAACCCGACCCTCTTCTCTTCTACCGTTTTCTCTTCGCTACGGTTTCCTTTTTACTTTCGTTTCACAATTTCTCTCCTTCCCATTTGCGTCGGTCGATCGCCTCTTCGCCTTCGACGTGTGAGCCCTTCTCCTTTTCGTCGCCACCGTTGAGCTCGCACCACTACTCCACATCGTCACCACTTAGTTGTCGCGAGTCGGGTTCTGCAGTAGGACCAAGAGAAGTGGAGAGAGAGAAGCAGCCAGTGAGATTGAGAGTGGGGAATCGCGACGGTTGCCCCACCGCCCTGCGGCCGATGCCTCTCTCCTTGGCCAACAACAAGGATAGACGTTGTTGGCTTTTATGTGAGCCCTCTGCTTTAGTCGTCGATCACTTGCATCATCGTAGCAATTGGTCGATCGCCACTGGAAATTAGGTAAGCTATTGATTCTCTTCTGATCTTGGACAAGATCTGAGTCCTAGCTGTGGTTGTTCCCTCGCTGAGCATGATCCATTGTTTGGGCAGCAGTTGGGGTCGACAAACAGGGGATAGAAGAAGGGTTGGGCTGTCGGTTCTGTGGATGGTGCTGCCGATGAAGATTTGACTCATAAGCTTCGTTTTCCTTTGTTGTTTCATCTGTAATTGCTGTAATGTTTTGTGATGTGTCAATGTTGTTGAGATTACAATGGTTTCTATTCATGGATCATCGTGTGTGGCTGTTGGGAGTGGGATCCGTTAGATTAGGTGCTATTTAGTGTTGCTTTGATGGTTTCAGTTGATGTTGGAGTTGTAATTGTTGTGTGGTTGTTGTGTTGTTAGGTCGGCTGTGAAGTCTAATTGATGATTGGTTGATCCGATTGTAGTGGGAGTGATGTTCAGATGAGCAATAATGTGTGATCTGAATGTTCTTGAGGTTGCTAACCATGATTGTTGTGTTGCTAGAAATGATGGAGTTTTGGTGAGATGTGTGCATGGGATGTTCTGATTGTTGTTGTTAAGAGGATGGGGATGTCGATCAAATAACTTGATGGATAGGATATGCTCAAATGGCTGCACAGTTGTGTGTAGTTGACACAGCGAAGAGTAAGCTGTGTGATTCCTTGACTCGATCGGATCTAAAGGTTCCTCGATGTAGAGCTATTGGTAGCAGGTTGATTTGGATATTGAGGTAAGCTTGGATTGTTTCTGAGTGTTGATGTTGTGTTATGGAGAGTTTGGTTGGGTGTATCGACCAAGGATGAATGTAGATATGAGGTTACGAGAGGTGTGTGCTCGAGTTCCTAACTCGTAGACGAGGAAAGAATTTGAACATAGGAACGACGTAGTAATTAAGTTGTGTATTTGTCAGATACTTGTACTTAATCATAGTTTGCTATTATGTGCAGGTTTGGGATACGAAAGCCAGTCCATGGCCGTGAGGATTAGTTCGAGCTTCGTATCAGGTGGGTAATTTCCTACCCTAGTCAGGTAGATGTAATTGCATTCAGATTTAGTCATAGATATGAGTATGTTAGGTGTTCATATTATCTTGACCCTGCTCTTATTTATCGGTATGCTTGATACTTGTCGTTGGCTATATATGCTCAAATGTTGATATCACATTTTCCTTTATCATGATTTAGGAGTTACAGATGTGATGTAGTAGATCTATAAATGTTTAGTAGGGTGTAGATGTTGGAGTACGGATGATAACCTGATTTATAAATTGGGTAAAAGGTTCATCCGTGGGTAGGTAATGCCCTAAAGGTAGGATTTATTCCAATACCCGTATGTTGCATACCTATTACCAACCATGTGTTTTGTAATGGTCAAGTGAAGGTTGATTAGTTGTCGCTACGGATCGGTGGTCCCAGCTTGATATGATTAGTCGAGTATGACCCTCTACATAATAGAGAGTGCGTCGAACAATTGAGTACGACTCTCTATTGGATAGAGAGTTATGATCAGTTGAGTACGACTCTCTACAAGATAGAGAGTCCGTCGATCCATTGAGTATGACTCTCTATAGAATAGAGAGTGTATTGATCAGATGGGTATGACTCTCTATTGAAGAGAGAGTCTGTGATAGATGTATGTACGTGTGACAGTACATTCATGTCATTTGCATTCATTCTGACGACATAGTCTCCCTTGGGATTGAGAGAGTTGTCAGTCATCCTGCCTCCCAGGTTACTCCCCGAGGAGTAAATGGTGTGAGGGCAGAGCATCTGTTGTGCCGCACTCTACCACTATAGACGGTTGTAGTTGGAGTTGCGTGCAATTGTCCTGGGTGCGTGGCACTCGACCACTCATAGGTAGTGTTAGTCGGAGTGGCCAGCAGTAGGGACCTCCGTTGTGTAGCGAGCTCTTTATGCTCATATGTTACTTGATCATACTGTCTACTCGGCAACTCTAGAGCAGTGGTTGGTGTTGAGTTGGGACAGTTGTCATGTCGTGCCACCTAGGCCACACTGGGGTCCTGGTAGCGAGTAGGGGTGCGCAGGCATGACCATGCATGCTGCATTGCCGTATCTTATGGCGCTTTGCATATTACAATATATATACATATATGCATGTATATATATATATAGATGGTTGTGATTAATATATATATATATATATATATAGATGCAGTCTATATATATATGCTTATTGTGATGTTGCATTTGATTATACTATGCTTGCTGCATTTGGTTGTACATCATATTCTTGCATGCTTCTTGCATCTGTTATACGGTTGTGTCGGATACTTGTATATTTGTTTGGACAGACCGTTAGATACCTTGACCTATATCATTAGTATATTGTGAGTTAGTATTAATCTTCCTATTATATATGTTGGATATATTCTCAGGTTGGATCAGAGTAGCATAGCAGACTTTCAGGTATGTCTGCGTTATATTTTATTTATTTGGTTAGACGGTATATGCATGTATTTATATACTGTGTTGTTATACCTGTGGTACCTTTAGGTTATGCTGTTGAATTACATGTGATAGTTGATATATATATGTTTTTCCTATTACCTGTTGAGTTTTACTCACCACCATGGACCCTGAGTTTTTCTATCGCCCAGGTAACAGGTAGCCGACTTCGTGATGGACTTGGAGCACCGCTGGCTGGCATCGTCTCATCTCAACTCCGAGAGTCCGGGTTTTTGGGTTTTCATTGGTGTTCCGATATGGATTTGGTTTATGTGATGTTTTGTAGTGATTGGACGTTGTAAATGTTGTACCTTTCTTTTTCTAGTTTTGTTATGGTGTTCTGAGTCGGTGTTAGTCATATCGGTATGCATGTGTGTAGTTTGTGATGTTGTGTTTTAGTTTCCGCTGTGGTTTGTTTACATATATATATATATATATATATATATATATATATATATGTTGTTGTTGTTGTGGCCTACGGGCCTTATATTAACACGAGATGTTGCCACGTACAGGGGAGATGTCGTCCATTTGCTTTTCGGCACGACATACTCTTGGGGCGTGACACTCACAACCAAGATGGTTTTGGACAAACCATTGTCATGGTTGTAGTGTTATTTGGTATTGGTTTATCATGACCATAGAATTAGACTAGTACACTTTGTGTGTATTGAGCATGACCGATTTAGAAGTGATTCAATTTATACTAACTATATATTTGAATCGGACCTCAGATATTATGGTGTACATGCTCTTAATCCCGATATAATAACGGGCACATGTACTTAGTATTTATTTCTTTGATTTACCAATGGGCAAGATTTATGTATTAAATCGATAGGCCTAGTAAGTTGAGAAATAATATTATTTACATGGTGTGTCATTGATTATAGGAGGAAACCATGTCCTATACACTAGGATTATGATGTCCCCTTGAAGAGCTCATAAAGTTCATCATGTAAATCATGCAGAAGGACTTGGTCCAACATGATGATAAGGATGAGTGGTACTACTCATGGAGTTAGATATTAATTAATTAAATTATCAGTAATTTAATTAATTAAAGGACATTCGATATCTTAAACACGGGGATATATTTTGTACAAATAATATGTGGAGCCCATATTTAATTATGGGGGTCGGTGAGGTCGATCAATGATAATCCTCTAGTGGAATAGATCATCATTAATGGATCGGGGTTTATGTGGTTCGGATCCATTGGGTGGCCAATATCCAACTCCTCCTCATGGTCCCTATTGTAGCCTATTATAAATACCTCATGAAGCCTAGATCTATATAAGAAAGAGAAGAGACTTGGGCAAATTGTACAACAACCTAGGGTTTATTGTTGGCATGGAAGAGGCTTGGGCGACAACACAAGGGTGGCTAGGGTTTTGGTTTTTCCTTCCCTTCCCTTCACTTGGTCGGCACCCCTTCACCCTCTCCCCTTGGACGGCTGCATTCTCTCTCCCTCTCCTTTGGCCGACGACAACACGAGATCTCTTGGCCGATGCATCCTTCCCTCTCGTTAGGGCCGACGGCAACCTTACTTGGTGTTTGGTGGTTGGCACAAGCAAGGAGAAGAAGGGAGGGTTATCTTCCCTTGTTCGGAGTGAGCAAGGAAGGGAAGATACGCAATCTAGGAGGCTTCGACTCTTGGAAGATCGTCATCCACATGACATCCAAGAGGAGGATAAGAATACAATAAAAGATCAAGAGGTATAATCTTGTTTAGTTTTGATTCTAGTTCTCTTGTATTTTGTATGTTATTGATTAACATGGACCCCGATGATAAACACAAAAATTGGCGATCCCTTTGTCATCTATTCCGCGGCTAATCGAGGAAAAGAGTTAGGTTTCTTGAACAACAAGTTTGTTTAAGTGACTACTCAAATCGAATAGCACGATGATGGATCGGTTGCTTGGGTAATCCATCTCTTTTTGAATTACTTTTAGTTGATAAAATTTTAATTCGGGGACGTGTGATAGGATCACCATGCACAAGCAACCGAAGTAGGAAGCGATCCCCCACAAGTGGTATCAGAGCCACGGTCTCCGATTTTGTGTGTTTTGGATTCAGTTACTTTCATGCATTTATCATATATTTTATGCCAAATGATAGTAGGATGTGTGTACGCTAACTTTTTTCTTGCAGGCATAAGATCCAACTATTATTGCTATGAGATTGTATGTGATTGTGTATGTGTGATTGTAATTATTTATTTGAATCCTCGGGGTTGACGAGGCTAATTAGTATTTAATTTTTGTAATTAAATATGACATTGTTTAGCCGCTCATTTTAATTTACTTTCGATCTAAATATATTGTACACTTTTTTGCAAAGTATAGGATTGATAAATGTAAATTAAAATAGTTTATCTCGGCTCGGATCCCCTTATGGCTAGAGCATGGTAAAGGGAGGAGCGGACAAGGTGGTGCCACAACGGGAAGCATATTGGAAAACAAAAGGCCATAATAGTTGAAAAATATTTTTTTCCATATTTATTGCTTATTGTTTGATATGCATGTTGTGTGTTTGAGAAAATTCCTCAATTTTAAATTACTAAGTGGGAGAGGAATATTTTTTAAATTCCTGCGGCCTCCATTATAATTTGACATGTGATGCGAACAAACTTACGCATTGGCTCTGATGCCTTCCTCCATATCGGATAAGTTTATTTTTGCGGATCACTAGGTTAAATATGGTTATAGGAAATTATTTAGAAGCGTGTGTACTTCCCCATCAGAAGGCACATAATCCAAGGTAATTTCCTTAGTATCGGGTAATGGTAAACACTTAGATGCAAATAAAAGTATCCTCCCCATCGGAGTCACTGCTTTTATTTGTAGGGCCGAAGAGGAACCAACTATTAATTTTATTAGTCAAAAAGTAAGGTTGACAGGATAATAAAATTAATGGATAAAACCTCCTTTTACAAATGTAGAATTCGTATACGTCCACAATATCATGGCATACGATATTCTCGATGTTTTGAGGTGTTGGTTGATTTTAAATTTTTATTGTTTGAGGAATCAATAAATTTTTGAAATCTAATGTTTTGATTTATGTGATTCTTAGGTTTTTCAAAATGACTTTCAACCCACTTACTGTGATTCTGAAAGAAAACAAACTTACTAGACCTAACTATGTTGATTGGAAAAGGAATATGAACATTGTCTTAACTGCTGAGGAGTACAAATTTTTGGATCGAAAGTGTCGCTAGAGGGGGGGGTGAATAGCGATACGGTGTCGTTAAAAACTTTTGCAATAAGTAAAAAGCAAGTAGAGAATGCACAGCGGAAATATAAAGTAGACAAGATATTTTTACGTGGTTCACAATCTTTCGATTGCTAATCCACGGCCCTAGTGATCCTTGATCACATACGGAGGGCAATTCACTAAAACCACTCCTCTTCGTTGGAAGTAGGAGCAACGATTACAAAAAGAAATCAAGGCAAAGGGACACTCCCCCTTTCCTTGTTACGATTAAAGCACAAAGACAATTTAAAGAAGTAGAACTTAAATAAATATACCGACAACTCTTATAAGTAGAAGATGTAGCTGTTGTCGGGCGACTTCGTCAGAGCAAATGTGAGTAGTACGATGACGCGTGTTGAGAGCTCTTGAATTCTTGTTATTTGCTTGGCTTGAACATGTCTATTTATGGATATTGATCTATGAATTTAGACATAGGTAGTGTCCAAGGTGAGGTTCTTATCCCCAAGACTTGTTCATCCACATCCTCCTAACTCAAGGATGAGGTGTTTCATCCAACCACCTTGTGCCACCTCCAACCTCCTTGGGCGCCAACTTGAGGATGAGGTGTTTCATCCAACCACCTTGTGCCACCTCCAACCTCCTTGGGTGCCAACTTGAGGATGAGGTGTTTCATCCAACCACCTTGTGCCACCTCCAACCTCCTTGGGCGCCAACTTGTTGGAGCCATTCAACTTGTGCCACATCATGGGAGCCAACCATCTTGTGCCAACTCACCTTATTTTGGGCCCACCACAAGGAAGCTTGGTGATGGTTTGATGTCCACCTTGATGCCACATCACCCTTTGTACCAAAACACGAGTCAAGTCCAAATTCACCCCCTTGAAATTCGAGCTCTTCTCGAGGTCGAACTTGACTAGCAGCTTGACTGTAGTCAAAGGGTTTTGGACCGCAGCATGTTAAGCTTAAAATATAAAGTACGATGGTCTAACCATCCGATCTCGACCTAGACCTTCCATTGGAGGTATTGGGTCGGATCTACGCTTAACGACCTTGCTTCGCTTTCACACGAGCTTACCTTGTAGCCTCGCTTCCGGTCTTCACCCGAGTACCTCGGCTTCCTCCGAAGTCCCTCTGGCGTTGCCCGACCACCTCGGTTCCCACCGGGTGTCGCAGACCTTCCGCTCAACTTTAGCATTTCTGCACACTTAATTGAGCTCGTAAGATAACAAATATACCCTTAACTATTGAGCCTTTTGCCATAATCAAAATACCGGTTCGACTTTGGTGCCCACTGCACCAACAATCTCCCCCTTTTTGATTCATGGCAAACCGACACAAAAGTTAAGGAAAAATTAACATAAAGAAGCTAGCATAATGATTAAGCATGAATGAGCTAGCATAAAGATTAAATATGAATGAGCTAGCATAATGATTAAGCATGAATGAGCTAGCATAAAGATTAAATATGAATGAGCTAGCATAAAGATTAAATATGAATGAGCTATCATAATGATTAAGCATGAATGAGCTAGCATAAAGATTAAATATGAATGAGCTAGCATAAAGATTAAATATGAATGAGCTAGCATAAAGATTAAATATGAATGAGCTAGCATAATGATTAAATATGAATGAGCTAGCATAATGATTAAGTATGAGTGAGAAATATTATTGTTTCAAGTTCTCCCCTTTGAGGTAACCTCCCCCTTGACCGAAGGTGAGTTCTAGAAAAATAATTTTTACTCCCCCTTAATAGTTGCTTAAGTAAACGGAATTACTTAATATAAAAGGTAATAATTTTGTTTACTTTCTTCCTTACTTTTGTGACTTTCTCCCCCTTTTGCCTTAACTCAAAAAGTTTGTAAATATATTTTAGGGTTTGTAAGTCCAAGCAAGTTCCCAATATAAATATATATTTTTTTTTAAAATAATAATAAGCTTGAAAATATGTTCATCTAAAATGTACAACTCCGGTTGGACTTGATTGATATAGAATGATCAATAAGTCTTGAAGGAGTTGATTAATTTTAAATAATTATACTCCATGGTTCATGTCAATGCACTGAATCTACATCTCGAACTGTGAGTAAGGTCCTAACATCTCACGCCTGCTCATTGGCTAAGTACACAAACACATTAGTCCTATGTGTTGTGAGATGTGTTGGCTCCTTAAATCTATAGGTATATGATTTCTAAGGTAAGACTTAGGCTAATTTCATAAAAAAGAAGCAAAAGTAGAGTACATATATAGAAAATTTAAATCCTACTCTATTACGCACATACCTAACTTTCGTCTTAATAAACTAAATTCGACCGGGTAGTGGTTTGGTGAAGATGTCCGCTAGGTTTGATTTGGACTCAACATACTCTAGTTGTATAGTTCCATTAGTTACATGTTCCTAATGAAGTGGTGTTTAACTTCTATATGTTTTGTCCTAGAATGACATATTGGATTTTTAGTTAAGTTAATTGAACTAATGTTATCTATGTAGGTTTTAATGTTGTTAAAGATTAAGCTAAAGTCTTGGAGAGTGTGCTTCATCCACAGGAGTCGAGAGACACACTCACCCATCGCAAGCGTATTCGGCCGGTGGTAGATAAGGCAACGCAATGTCGCTTCCATCGCACTAACTTACTAGACTCGAGCCGAGGATTTGACAACAACCACTCGTGCTCTTTCTATCGAGTTTACTACCGCATAGTCGGAGTCGGAGTAGCCGATTAGATTAAACTCGGTAGATCTAGGGTACCAAATACCTACGTTTAGCGTGCCCTTTAGATATCTAAGGATACGCTTGACTAGGGTTAGGTGAGACTCCTTGGCACAGGTTTGTAACCTTGCGCATATACTTACCGCGAATAAAATGTCGGGTCGGCTCGCGGTTAAGTATAGGAGACTTCCTATTGCGCTCCTATAGTATTTTAGGTCAACGGGTTTTCCTTCTACATCTTCGTTTATATTAACATTAGTTGCCATAGGTGTATTGATTATTTTAGCATATTGCATTCCAAATCGATTTATTAAGTCCTTAGTATATTTTTGTTGATGTAAATATATTCCATCTTTAGTTTGTTTAATTTGTAAACCTAAGAAGAAACTTAACTCTCCCACTAAATTCATTTCAAATTCACTTTCCATAAGTGAGATGAATTCGTTAGCGAGGATCGAGTTGGTAGTTCCAAAAATTATATCATCTACATAGATTTGGGCTATAAAGATTTCTTTTCCTACGGTTTTAACAATAAGGTTGGGTCGACTAAACCTTGGTTGAATCCTTTGGACTTAAGATAGATCGAAAGCCTTCGCATCAAGCTCTTGGGGCTTGTTTGAGTCCATATAGGGCTTTCTTAAGTCTAAGGACATGGTCAGTTTATCTAGATTTTCAATCCGGGAGGTTGACTCGACGTAAACTTCTTCCTTAATGTATCCATTCAAAAATGCTGACTTGACATCCATTTGAAACAATTTAAATGTGCAAGAGATATGCTAACAACATTCGGATGGACTCTAGTCTGGCTACGGGGGCGTAGGTCTCATCGTAATCTAAACCTTCGACTTGACTAAACCCTTTTGCGACTAACCTAGCTTTATTTCTAACTACTTCACCTTTATCATCAAGTTTATTTCGAAATACCCACCTTGTTCCAATAATTGATTTTTCTTTAGGTGGTGGTACTAATTCCCAGACTTCATTTCTAGTGAATTGAGCTAGCTCTTCTTGCATAGCAATAATCCAGTCGGGATCAAGAAGTGCTTGTTCAATAGTTTTGGGTTCGATTTTGGAAATTAACGAGATTTGACTAAGGTTTCGATATGAAGCTCTAGTTCGAACCCCTAAATTTGGATCACCTATAACTTGATTGATAGGATGATTTGTTTGAGTCTTAGTGTGACTCGGGTTAGGGTCATCTATCACTTGGTCGATAGGATGACTTGGGTGAGTTCTAGTTTGACTTGGGTTAGAATCATCTATCACTTGGTCGATAGGATGACTTGGGTTAGGACGAGATTCAAGTTCAAGATCAGAGTCGGGTTCGCTATAAGTTGATTTGCTAGTTGGTTTTGTTAAGGATTGAACGGGTTCGTGTCCTTCGTCGAAAACTATATTAATGGTTTCTTCGACTCTAAGAGTGTCGTGATTGTATACCCTATAAGCTCTACTCGTGGTTGAGTATCCTAGAAAGGTTCCAGTAGAGGTTTTGGATTTGAATTTCCCTAGGTAATCCTTAGTGTTTAAGATATGTACCTTGCATCCAAATACCCTAAAGTACTTGATGTTCGGTATTTTATCGTGATAAATCTACGAGGTCTTTGGTGCCTCTTTACCATAAGGATCCTATTTTGGACATAGCAAGCCGTACTAACGGCCTCGCCCAAAATCTATCGGGTAGGTTATACTCGCTTAACATTGTCCTAGCGGCTTCTTGTAGGGTTCTATTTTTCCGCTCGACTAACCCATTTTGTTGTGGGGTTCTAGGACATGAAAACTCATGGTGGTATCCGCTTAGGTTACGTAAATCTGTAAACCTGTGGTTTTTTAATTCACCACCATGATCGCTTCTAAGTCTTTTAATCTTAAGGTTCTTTTGATTTTCGATTAACCTACAAAGATTGATTAGTTGGTCTAGGTATCATTTTTATGTTTGATAAACCTAACCCAAGTAAATCTAGAATAGTCGCCAATTATGACTAAGCAAAATTGACTACCATTGAGTGACTTAGCTCCATGTGAATCAAATAGATCCATGTGTAGGAGCTCAAGAACACTTTGGTTCGTTCTTGATTAGTTAATTGATGTTGTGTCCTAGATTGTTTACCTTGTTGACAAGCATTACATATTTTATTATCCAAGTTGTTTAGTTTAGGCAAACCTATAACCAAGCCACTCGACTCATCTTGTGGACGAGTCTTAAAAGTGCAGTGTCCGAGTCTTGGTGCCATAACCAAGATTCCTCTTCTTTGGTCATAAGACACTTGGTTGAGGAGTTGGGTAAATTTATTGTGTAGATGTTGCTACTCTAGTTCCTTTAAGTATTATTTTAGATGTTGCATTTATTTTGATTACGATTCATTTTCTAGAAATATGACCTTATAATTTGTTATCACACAATTGGCTTACACTAAGTAAATTATATTGAAAGTTTTCTACTAATAAGACATTTTGAATTGTAAAGTTAGAGTTGAGCTCAATATCACCGATCCGATGATTTTGAGCTTGCGTATTTCCAAGGCTACCGATCCTTGTCGCTTGAATCGTGAATCAAAAATTTGAGTTGATCCCGTCATGTGTCGAGTAACATCATCAACATCCATTGATCCTACACATAAGGTAGTTGGATCGGATATTGGAATTACTAAAGGGTTGTTTGTAAGTTTTAAACCTAAATCATCTCACCAATATCTACATGATCAAAACATGTTATTCCTATGTGTTATTGTGAGATGACTTTCAATTTTACTTGATTAATTTTAATGAATTTAAATTAACCAACATTAGGTTAGATTCGATTTAGTCTAAGCTCATCAAGTAATCTTTTCAAGAGATTAGCTTCTGTGTCGTGGCGAGGCACGAGGCCTTCTTTGATCGGAACAACGACCACTTCCTTAGACAAAGCTAATTTCAAGAAATTGATAACTCGACTTACTTGAGACTACGCCTTGGTCTAACTAGTTATTTTTGAAAAGAGGCTCCCGAGGCTCAATCTTTCGTAGGATTTTAGTTGGTTTATTTTTGAAAAGAGGCTCCCGAGGCTCAATCTTTCGCAGGATTTTAGTTGGTTATGAGTCCTATCTAACCATTCTAAAAATAAAGGAAAAACTAAGCATGCAATTTCTAAGACTTAACAAAATACATTTTGTATTGGCTCTCTCGACCATTGAATCGAGTGGGTCTATTCACATAGTGAATTTGGTCCTTGGGAACCCAATACATGTTAGATCCTAAAGTTGAAATCAAAGTGGTCTTAGGGACCCATGCTTGGACATTTTTCTTATGTTGGTTTACTATAGACATATATGACTTATTGGTTGTATTTGAGTTAAACCCGAGTCCGGCCTTGTTGTACACGGCCCTTTGTGATCCAAGTAAGAGGTCAAGTCCCTTGGATCCCAAAGTGAACCTTTCCAACGTGTTCCTAAGGTCTTCGACTTGTGTTTTCAAAAGCGAGTTCTCAACTTCAAGCTTTTCAACTTGAGTTGAGTCCTCCTCTTGAATCTTGAATGAGTAGTCGAAGAGGTTAGGAGACCTCATGTTTGAGAAGGTTAACCTCCTCAATTAGGGTCTCGACCTTGGACTCGGACTTAGCTAGTTTCTTATTTAAAAATTTAATTGCACCATACAAAGTATTAAGTAACGACCGACTTACCCTTAATGATTCTTTTGAACCGGATACGGATCCGTGGCTTGTCTTGAATGGAAGCTCATCATCGGATTCGACTCGACTCTTCTTCGGTTCGAGTCGTGCTCGGTCGGCTTGGCCATTAGAGCTTGGATATCGCCTTCTTCCTCCGACAACTCCTCCCAAGTAGCGCTTAGCGCTTTCTGGTCTTTGATGCGTTATTCTTTAGCTTTGGGCACTCGGACTTGATGTGACCGAACTCGCTGCACTCATAGCATCTAAAATTAGAAGTATTTGAATTAGGTTTAGGCTTACCTTGAGTTGTTGGTCGTTTGCCTCTTGATCATCTTCCTAACTAGATTGACTAGTTCGGATTCTATTTCGAGTCTTCTTCCGATTCGACTCGCCTTCTTCCTTCGGGGTGGCTTGCTTGGGCTTCTTCTTCTTGGAACTCGCAACTAACGCAATACTCTTCTACCGACCACGTTAGTTTGCTCATGTAATTCAAGTTCAAAACAATTGCCTAACCTAATTTTAGAAAGGTCCTTGGAGACCTTGTAGGCATCGACCATGGATGCCCACAAGGTGGTCCTAGGAAACGAGTTAAGAGAATACCGATAAGGTCGCGATTCTCGACCTTTGTCCGATGGCATGGAGTTGGTTGGCGATGTCTTGGATACGAGCATGTAGTTGAGTTGCGGTCTCGTTTTCCTGCATTTTCAAGTTATACAATTTATTTAAAAGTAAATCTCTTTTACATACCTTCGTGTCGCCGGTGCCTTCGCAGTAGTTCCACTAGCTTGGTCCATAAGTCCTTTGCACTAATGAAGGGGCCGACGCGGTTGAGCTCTTCCTTGACAACCCACATTGCAAGATTTGAGTTGCCTTGGCATCGGCTTCTACTTGTTTTTCATGGAATTTGACCATTGATCGTAACCCAAAGATTCACCATCTTCATTAATAGGAAGTGTGAAACCGTTTGATTACGATCCACATCTCGATTTGGGTTTTAAGAAAGCATTCCATCCGACCCTTCCAATAACGAAAGTCATTACCGCTGTAAAACGGGGTCGGGCGGTGCTAAACCTTCGAGATGGGCCATTTAAAAACAAGAAGAAGAACGATTTAAAAGAATCTTGCAAAACACACACGAAGAATATTCCAAGACTTTCGCCTTGGATTAGTAAAAGGGAAGTAAAAAGATATATAAAATGTAACTTGCAAAAAGAAATAAACAATCAAATGCGAATGTCGCTGAAGTTCCGAGGACAACCTTACTCGGATCTAACCCAAGGACAACCTTATCCGGATCCTAAAGCCTCTAATGCAATTCTATATGTAGGAGAAGATAAGCAAGTGAAATAATTATACTAAAACAGAAATAAATAAATAAAAAATCTGTAAAAAAAGAAAACAAAGCTAGATTGGTGGTTTCACGAATCTTAGCGCCGACTCGATACCAATTGTTGGATCGAAAGTGTCGCTAGAGGGGGTGAATAGCGATACTGGTGTCGTTAAAAACTTTTGCAATAAGTAAAAAGCAAGTAGAGAATGCAATGAAATATAAAGTAGACAAGATATTTTTACGTGGTTCACAATCTTCGATTGCTAATCCACGGCCCTAGTGATCCTTGATCACGAGAGGGCAATTCACTAAAACCACTCCTCTCGCTGGAAGTAGGAGCAACGACATAAAGAAATCAAGGCAAAGGGACACTCTTTCCTTGTTACGATTAAAGCACAAAGACAATTTAAAGAAGTAGAACTTAAATAAATATACCGACAACTCTTATAAGTAGAAGATGTAGCTTTCGCTGTTGTCGCACTTCGTCAGAGCAAATGTGAGTAGTAGTAGCGGCGTTACGACGGCGTGTTGAGAGCTCTTGAATTCTTGTTATTTGCTTGGCTTGAACATGTCTATTTATGGATATTGATCTATGAATTTAGACATAGGTAGTGTCCAAGGTGAGGTTCTTATCCCCAAGACTTGTTCATCCACATCCTTTGCGCCAACTCAAGGATGAGGTGTTTCATCCAACCACCTTGTGCCACCTCCAACCTCCTTGCGCCAACTCAAGGATGAGGTGTTTCATCCAACCACCTTGTGCCACCTCCAACCTCCCTTGAGGATGAGGTGTTTCATCCAACCACCTTGTGCCACCTCCAACCTCCTTGGGCGCCAACTTGTTGGAGCCATTCAACTTGTGCCACATCATGGGAGCCAACCATCTTGTGCCAACTCACCTTATTTTGGGCCCACCACAAGGAAGCTTGGTGATGGTTTGATGTCCACCTTGATGCCACATCACCCTTTGTACCAAAACACGAGTCAAGTCCAAATTCACCCCTTGAAATTCGAGCTCTTCTCGAGGTGAACTTGACTAGCAGCTTGACTGTAGTCAAAGGGTTTTGACTGATACAAGTTAGCTTAAAATATAAAGTACGATGGTCCTAACCATCTGATCTCGACCTAGACCTTCCATTGGAGGTATTGGGTCGGATCTACGCTTAACGACCTTGCTTCGCTTTCACACGAGCTTACCTTGTAGCCTCGCTTCCGGTCTTCACCCGAGTACCTCGGCTTCCTCCGAAGTCCCTCTGGCGTTGCCCGACCACCTCGGTTCCCACCGGGTGTCGCAGACCTTCCGCTCAACTTTAGCATTTCTGCACACTTAATTGAGCTCGTAAGATAACAAATATACCCTTAACTATTGAGCCTTTTGCCATAATCAAAATACCGGTTCGACTTTGGTGCCCACTGCACCAACACAAATATGTACTCTTTGAAGAGTGTCCTCCTAAGTCTATGGATGATTCTGGTGAAAAGGAGAAAGAGAGTTATAAGAAGTGGATCAAGGCTGATGAGATGGCGCAGTATTACATTTTGGCTTCTATGTCAAATGTATTGCAACATCAGCATCAGACCATGACTACTGCCTATGACATGATGCTCAATCTCAAGGAACTTTTCGGACACCAAAATCGGGCTGCTAGGTGGAAGCTATGAGGAACTTGATGATGACCACCATGGTTGAGGGAACACCCGTGAGGGATCATGTTCTCAAGATGATGGCTCATTTGAATGAGCTGGAAGTCCTTGGAGCGGAGATCGATGGAGAAACCCAGGTCGATATCATTCTCCAATCTCTACCTAGGAGTTTTGAGCAGTTTCGCCTGAACAACAACATGAATAAAAGGTTGTATTCGTTGGCAGAGCTTCTGACAGAACTCCAGGAGGCAGAGGGACTTTTTCGTCAAAGTTCTCAGGCCATGGTTGCTCAAAAGGTTTCTACTTCTAAGCTGAAAGGCAAGAAGAAGAAGAAATAAGGTGTAGCAAAGGTGGCAAGAGGATCTCAGGGAGGAGTGAAAAAGTCGAAAGGCAAGTGCTTCACTTGCAAACAGACTGGACATTGGAAGGCGGACTGCCCTAGCCGAAAGCAAAACAAAGGTGGTTTAGTCATTGAAACATGTTTAGTGGTGTTATCTATCGATACCTGGTGTGTAGATATGGGAGCCACTGATCATGTCTGCAATTCTTTGCAGGGGTTCCAGGAAACCAGACGACTAGTTGAGGGAGAGTTTACCATCTACATGGGCAATGCTACAAAGGTGGCGGCTATTACAGTGGGAGATGTTTATTTATCTTTTGATAGAAATAAAACTTTGGTTCTGAGAAATTGCCATTATGTACCTTCATTTAGAAAGAATTTGATTTCAGTTTCTAAATTATTTTTGGATAGATATTCTATTTCTTTTAATGACAAAGTTGTTATAAAAAGGAATAGAAAGATTATCTATTCTGGTGCATTGGTAGAAAATTTATAGACTCTTGAACCAAAAACTCTCATGATGCAAATAGAAATAAATAACTCACTTCTAAATCAAATAATAGAAAAGAACTTTCGAAAATGAACCAAACATATCTTTGGCATCTAAGTTTAGGTCATATTAACCTGAGTAGAATTCAAAGGTTGATAGCTGATGGACCTTTCGGTTCATTAGTGGTGGAAGATTTCCCAACCTGTGAATCATGCTTGGAAGGTAAAATGACCAAGAGGCCTTTTAAGGCCAAGTGGTATTGAGCTAAAGATGTTTTGGAATTGGTTCATTCTGATTTGTGTGGTCCTATGTCTATCTAGGCTAGAGGTGGTTTTGAATATTTCGTCTCTTTTATAGACAATTATTCAAGATATGGATACATTTACTTGATGCGCCTCCAGTCTGAATGCTTTAACAGGTTCAAAGAATTCAAGACTGATGTGGAGAAACGTCAAGGTAAAAGTATCAAGACATTACAATCTGATCGTGGTGGTGAGTACTTCTTGGGAGAGTTTAGGAGTTACTTATCAGAGGTTGAGATTCAATCCCAACTGTCTGGACCTGGTACACCCCAGCAGAATGGTGTGGAGGAGCAAAGGAATAGGACTCTTATGGAGATGGTTAGATCGATGATGAGTTATTCTGAGTTACCAGATTTGTTTTGGGGGTATGCTATGGATACGATAGTGTATATTCTGAACTTGGTACCATCTAAATCAGTACCTTCTACTCCCATAGAATTGTGGAATGGGCAAAAGCCTAGTTTGAGATATATTCGGATTTGGGGTAGTCCAGCACATGTGATGAAGGGAGATGCTAGTGAGTTGGAATCTCATACAGAAGTGCGTCTGTTCGTAGGCTATCCTATAGAAAAGAAAGGTGGTTTGTTATATAGTCCTAGAGATCAGAAAGTGATCGTTAGTATGAACAACCAATTTTTAGAGGAAGACTATGTGATGAACCACAAGCCCATGAGCAAGATTGTTCTGGAGGAATTAAGAGGGAAAGTCACTACTTCAGTACCAACGGTACAAGAGGATATACCACAAGTGACTGCACCGCGTGTCACAGAGGATACACAAGTGATACCTCACCGTAGTGGGAGGGTTAATAGACAACCTGACAGATTTATGTTCTTGGGAGAATCTTCTGATTTGGTCCCTAGCGAACATGCACCTGCTCCCTGGACATATGACGAGGCAATCTAAGATAAAGATGTGGTATCTTGGCAAAGGGCGATGAATTCTGAGATAGAATCTATGGATTCAAATCAAGTATGAGAGCTTGTAGAACCACCCAATGGTGTAAAAGACATTGGATGCAAGTCAATCTATAAAAGAAAGAGAGGATCAGACGAGAAGGTAGAGACCTTTAAAGCAGGGCTTGTTGTGAAAGGGTATACTCAAAAAAAGGGTATCGATTATGAGGAGACCTTTTCGTCGGTAGTCATGCTTAAGTCTATCCGGATTCTCTTATCTATTGCTGCTCATATGGATTATGAGGTTTCGCAGATGGATGTCAAGACAGCTTTCCTTAATGGAAGTCTTGAAGAAAATATCTATATGAAGCAACCAGAGGGATTCATTGCAAAGGGCAAAGAGCATCTTTTGTGCAAGCTTAATCGGTCCATTTATGGATTGAAGCAAGCTTCGAGATCTTGGAACATCCGCTTTGATGAGGTAATCCAGTAATATGGATTTATTAAAAGTCCGGATGAGTCTTGTGTATACAAGAGATGTGATGGAAAAGTAGTGGTATTTTTTGTACTATACATAGATGACATTTTGCTCATTGGCAACAATGTCAAAGTGTTATTAGACGTAAGGGTATGGTTGTTCAAACAATTTGATATAAAGGACTTGGGAGAAGTGGGACACCTCCTTGGGATCAAGGTTATAAGGGATCGCAAGAAAAGGATATTGTGCTTATCTTAAGCTTCATACATAGACACTATTTTGTCTTGTTTTTAGCATGAAGAACTCCAAGAAAGGTTTTCTACCTTTTCGGCATTGAGTACCTTTATCTAAAGAGATGTGTCCTAGAACATCAAAGGAGATAGAGGAGATGAAGGTGGTTCCTTATGCTTCGGCGATAGGAAGCCTCATGTATGCTATGTTATGTACGAGCGCGAATATCTGCTTTGTCGTGGGCATGGTTAGCAGATATCAGAGTAATCCAAGATAGGGACATTGGACTATGGTAAAGCATATATTGAAGTACCTAAGAAGGACTAGGGATTATATGTTAGTATACCAAGAAGATCAATTACTCCCTGTGGGTTACACAGATTCTGACTTCTAATCAGATAGGGATAACAGTAAATCTACCTCGGGTTTTTTGTTTACTTTGGGAGGTGGAGCTATTGTATGGAGGAGTGCCAAGCAGAAATGCATGGCGGACTCTACCATGGAAGCTGAGTATGTGGCAACCTCTGAGGCAGCCAAAGAAGCTGTATGGCTCAAGAACTTCTTGATGGACTTGGATGTGATTCCTATTTTTCCCAGAATTATCACAATTTATTGTGATAGCAGTGGTGCAGTTGCAAACTCGAAGGAACCACGAGCCCATAAGGCAAGTATGTTGGTGCAATCGACCCATGACTCAAGTTTGACTCGAACTGTATTTTGATGTTAGACAAAACGCATGACATGGGATTGTCCTGGGAAGTCCTACATGGGTTGGCCACATAAATCCAAGTGTGTAGCCTTGGTCATGAAAAGTCCAAGCATGGGGCTTGGCATGGAAAATCCAAGCTTGAGGCTTGGTGTGGGAAGTCTTGAGGACTTGGCAAGTTCACTAGGCTCGGGGTGTTGGTGCAGGGGCACTAGATAATCGAACATGTGTTTTGATTATGGCAAAGACAGAATGTTAAGTTTACATTGTTATGTCACGAGCTAAATCGAGTGTGTAGAAAAGTACTAAAGCTAGAGCTGAAGGCTAGCAACACCCGGAGGAAGCTGTGGTGGTCGAGCGACACTCGAGTGACTTCGGAGGGAGCCGAAGGAATCGAGTGGAAGGCCGAAAGCGAGAGCTACAAAGTAAGTATCGAGGTAATCTCGTGTGAGTGAGAGATGGTAAGGTCGTGTCCTCTTTACAGGGATGACCGTAGGCAGCGATCCGACTAAGACTTCCTGTGGAAGGTCTAGGTCGAGATCGGACGATTAGAAACCATCGTATTTACCATTTTCCGTGCTAACCTCTTACTGCAGGGAAGTGGCCAGGCTGGCAGTCGACTGTTGGACATGGGGCAGTCGACTGATGCTCATCATTTGACTGATGGGAGGCATCAGTTGACTGATGGCGACGAATTAGCCTCTGCGCTTGGTCAAAACGGATAACGTTTGACGCGGCCACTTCGCGATAAAATTTTGTACAACTTCAGGATCTGTTCCAAAACATTAGGAGACATATTCAGAGGCCAAAATCTATAAAAGGAGGGGAGGATTCCAACTCCAAAGATCATCAAGATTATTCTCAAGTGCTCCTACAACGCCAAAGTTCCAACACAGTCATAACGCCGACGCGACAACAAGTTCTAATCCTCTTCGTCGGCAACAGTAGCAAGTAATTGCTTTTATTATTGTATTCTTTATTTTTATTCATAACGAGGTGAGGTAGGCTTGTTGCCTCATCCTCGTACTTCCGTTTTTGTGATCGTTGTCTCCTACCTCCAACGAGGAGGAGACGTTATAGTGCTTTGCCCTCCGTACGCGGTCTAGGACCATTAGGGCCTTGGAGTAGCAACCGTTGGGTTGTGAACCAAGTAAAAATAAACTTGTCTTCTTATTTTTTCGCTGTGTCTACTCGTGTTTTAACGAACGAAAAGAAATTCTACGCTGGCTATTCACCCCCCCCTCTAGCGATGCTTCTCGATCCAACACGGGGTCCTTGAGTTGGTGAAGGATGGAATTGCAAAGTCGTGCACTTAGTGCATCCGAGGGACCGTCGGACGGGGAGCGAATGGAGTGAGGCCCAAGGGAAGCAGACTTCGAGGGCAAGAGACAAGAAGGATGGCATTGTGAAGTCGTGCGCTTAGTGCATCCGAGGGACGTAGGCCAAGGGAAGAGAGCTTCAGAGGGGAACTCCATGAGAGATGAGGTGGACTTGGCCAAGTGGCTAAGACTGAGTGTCAAATGCTCAAACAACTTGGTGTTTGAGGTTTTACCCGACATCAGTCGATTGGTATAGGTACTAGTCGACTGCTCTAGGTCGATTGGACTCGACCGATATTCGACTGACCAAGTTCTTGCCCAACAATCGACTGTCGAGAGATGGTAGTCGACTACCGACACAATCAGTCGACTGCAGAGGGATGGCAGTTGACTGATCGGGGTGAATTTGGGCACAGAAGCTTTTCTAGTCGAGTGATCACGGCGATCACTCGACTAATGGGATAATCAGTCGATTGATGGGCATGATCAGTCGACTGATGATGGATCCATTAGAGTTTGGCCAGCGTGGATCAAGTCGTTGTGAGACAACGGCTACAGGACCAATCGACTGATGGTCACGAGTAGTCGACTGATGGGCACGGAATTAGCTCGATGCAGGTTATAAATGGAGCTCGAGATGGAGGATTTCACCAAGACTTTTGGGAAGATTTTGAAGGAGAATTGTTGCTGCATTTCAGTCCTTCAAGAGAAAACCAAAGCAAGCAACAAGAAAGTGATCAAAGCGAAGTTTTGTAAAGTGTTCTTTACTTGTATTTGTATTTGCTTGTATTACTTAGTGTAATTGCTTGTACGAGGTTTCTCCACCTCCGACGTATTGTCGAGAAGGAGTTTTTGTTAGTGTCGTGCGCATAACACAAGCTCGTTGAGCTCATCCCATGGAGTAGGAACCCTAAGGTTCCGAACCACGTATATCGTGCGTATGTGTGTATGCTTGTCTTTTGTATTCGTATTACTATTATTTCCGCTGCTCATTAACAAGTATTGTAAACGAGCACGAGACAAATGGACAATTTCCACCGTACACAAGATTTAGGCTATTCACCCCCCTCTAGATGGCCACCGATCCTCCAACAAAGTAAACAATAGAGCGCAAGTACCACCTGATACGAGAGATCATAAAGAGAGGAGAAGTTGTTGTCGCCAAGATTACATCAAAGGATAACTTGGCAGATCCTTTCACTAAGGCCCTTCCAGCGAGAGCTTTTGATAGGCATGTGGAGGGAATGGGAATCAGATGTATGGTAGATTAATGGTAGCATAGTCTTTTAGTATAAATGGGAGATTGTTAGGATGTATACTAAAAGCCTAGCCTTTGTATGAACATCTTCATTTTGAAATAAGAATCACATGATCATTGTTTGCATTTTATATTTATACATATTGTCTGATACTTTACATTATAGATAACATGGTGTGTGATGACACACAGAAGATCATATTATCAGTTCCTTGTAGAGTATAAGTAGAGGCTCACAACCAAGGTGGTTTTGGACAAACCATTAGCATAGTTGTAGTGTGATTTGGTATTGGTTTATCTTGACCATAGAATTACACTAGTACACTTTGTGTGTATTGAGAAGGACCGATTTAGAGGTGATTTAATTTATATTGACTATATAATTGAATCAGATTTCAAATATTATGGTGTATATGATCTTAATCCTGATATAATAACAGACACATGTACTTAGTATTTATTTCTTTGATTTACCAATGGGCGAGATTTATGTATTAAATCGATAGGCATGGTAAGTTGAGAAATAATATTATTTACATGGTGTGTCATTGATTATAGGAGGAAACCGTGTTCTATACACTAGGATGATGATGTCCCCTTGAGGAGCTCACAAAGTTCATCATGTAAATCCTATAGGTGGACTTGGTCCAACATGATGATAAGGATGAGTGGTACTACTCATGGAGTTTGATATTAATTAATTAAATTGTTAGTAATTTAAATAATTAATGGATATTTGATATCTTAAATACGGGGAGATATTTTGTACAAATAATATGTGGAGCTCATATTTAATTATGGGGGTTAGTGAGGTAGATCAATGAAAATCATCTAGTGGAGTGGATCATCATTAATGGATCGAGTTTTATGTGGTACAGATCCATTGGGTGGCCAAGATCCAACTCCTCCTCATAGTCCCAATTGTAGCCTATTATAAATACCTCATGAAGCCTAGATCTATATAAGAAAGGGAAGAGGCTTGGGCGAATTGTACAACAACCTAGGGTTTATTGTTGGCGTGGAAGAGGCTTGGGTGGCAACACAAGGGTGGCTAGGATTTTGGTTTTTCCTTCCCTTCCCTTCACATGGCCAGCGCCCCTTCACCCTCTCCCCTTGGTTGGCGGCATTCTCTCTCCCTCTCCTTTGGTCGGCGACAACAAGAGATCTCTTGGCCGGCACATCCTTCCCTCTCCTTAAGGCTGGCGACAACCTTACTTGGTGTTTGGTGGTCGGCACAAGCAAGGAGAAGAAGGGAGGGTTATCTTCCCTTATTCAGAGCGAGCAAGGAAGGGAAGATATAAGATCTAGGAGGTTTCGACTCTTGGAAGATCATTGCCCACACGACATCCAATAGGAGGATAGGAATATAATTGAAGATCAAGAGGTAAAACAAGAGGTATAATCTTGTTTTATTTTGATTCTAGTTCTCTTGTATTTTATATGTTATTGATTAACATGGACCCCGATGATAAACACAAAAATCGGCGATTTGTTCATCATCTATTCCGTGGCTAATCGAGGAAAAGAGTTAGGTTGCTTGAATAACAAGTTTGTTCAAGCGCCTACTTAAATCGAATTGCACGATGATGGATTGGTTGCTTGGGTAATCCATCTCCGTCCGGATTAGTTTTAGTTGATAAAATTTTAATATGGGGACGTGTGATAGGATCGCCATGCACAAGCGACCAAAGTGGAAAGCGATTCCCAACAACCTTCAGTCAGGGGAATTCTTCCAGCATATGGAAAACCTTATAGATGCCTATATCGATCTTAAAGAGAAAACCCTCAATAGCCTAGACAAATTTCACTTCCATTTCAACATATTAAAACAACATTTCCATATACTATCCAACACTTCCCATGAACAAACTATCCGAGCCAACCAGCTTCACCAAGAATTGTCTCAACTAAAAGAGATAGAGGCTGGAAGATGGACCACTGAATAAACAAAAATCTTAACCCAAACAGCTAAGAAGCTCAGCAGGTATTTCCAGAGGGGTTCGAAGGTGCTCTGCAAGCAACAATTGACAAAAATTACTTTATGCCAGTCTTGCCCAACCCCCAACTCAGCATTTAAAAAGCTTAAAAAAAGTTCCCTCCGGAGGCCTTCAACATAGACTCGGATACAGATTCTCAGTAGTAGTCTTTGTAACTGACACTTCACAATTTCTGAATAGTTAATGAAAAAATTACCTTTGTAACTTTGTTTGTTTCTGAACATGCTTGCACTGAATGATTACCCTTTCATATTTGCACTATGTCTATCTTTACATCATTTTATATCGCCCTGCACTAGTCTTACAACTTCTTGTACACAAAGAATGCTCTCCTCATTCCATCTTAACCTTATTTGTATACGCATACCAAGCAGAAACCCCCTGAGAACCAAGGTTATACTATAATAAATAGCTCAACATTATCAGTCCAACAGATTGGCACACTTGATCATAACATCAAATTAGAATCCAAGAATCACTCCCATACTTATTTAAATTTCTTAAGAAGAAACTGTTGCCAATATTACTCAGAATACCTGCACATTTATTTCAAGACTTATAACATGATTATTTCAAAACCTCCCCTTATAATTACCACATATTCAAAAACTGATACAATATCAGTTGCTCAGAAAGTGTCCATGTCACGCACGCCCTTTCCCAGGGGTCCGGAGGGGCGGCGCGTGACGCGATCGTACAAACATACATTACATTACAGCGGAAGACTACCTATACTTCTTAAAGCGGAAGACTTTAGACATTTTTTTCTTTTAAACATAAACATGCATCGTCATTTCATAGATACTTCTTCTTAACATAGAACATGCATCATTATTTCATAGATACATCTTCTTAAACATAGTGCATGCATCATCAGTTCATAAGTACTTAGTTCAAATTCATAAACTAAATCATCTTAGGTAAAACATGCATAAAGAACATAACAGATCTCCTCCACCATGCCACTACCACACACACTTTGCCCCTCCTCCTGCTCCCTTCAGTTTAGCCACCCTTTACCCTTATCTGCAGTACAAGGGAACATAAACTATAAGCACATAGGCTTATTAAGATCTTGTCCTACTCACAAAAACCATACGTAAGCATAACATGTAAACATACAAAGACATAAGCAGACATAACTTGAATATAACATCGTAGAACATAAGCAGGCATAACATAAACATAACATCATAGACATAAGCAAGCATAACATGAATATAACATCATGGACATAAGCAGGCATAACATAAACATAGCATCATAGACATAAGCAAGCATAACATGAATATAACATCCTAGAACATAAGCAGGCATAACATAAACATAACATCATAGACATAAGCAAGCATAACATGAATATAACATCGTAGAACATAAACAGACATAACATAAACATAACATCATAGACATAAGCAAGCATAACATGAATATAACATCATAGATATAAGTAGGCATAACATAAACATAGCATCATAGACATAAGCAAGCATAACATGAATATAACATCGTAGAACATAAGCATGCATAACATAAACATAGCATCATAGACATAAGCAGGCATAACATAAAGGTATATGCAGGATGCTCTTCGAAACATATATTATAGGTATTTGAACATAAATCTCAACATATTGGGCCCGGCTTTGTACCACATCATCATCATCATAGCGTGCATCCCTAAATAGACCCGAGGTAGCTACTCTCGAACCTACTAGGTTACTATGCCCGTACTATATCCGTCGACCTAGGGGTCATCATCATAACATAGAAGCCCATCCTAGGTCTGTACTTATGACCGTTGGCATAGGGCATCTGGGAGCCCATCCCGTACTAGGTCCGTACTATGACCGTCAACCTAGGGGCAATCATAACATAGAAGCCCATCCTAGGCCCCTACTAAGTCAGTCGACCTAGGGCATCTTAGGAGCCCATCCCTTTGGACCTTGATAGTGTTGGAATGTATACTGAAAGCCTAGCTCTTTTTGTATGAACATTTTATTTTGAAATAAGAATCACATGATCATTATTTGCATTTTATATATTCATTATATATGTGTGCATATTGTCTAATATTTTACATTGTAGATAACATGGTGCTTGGTGTGGCACAGAAGATCATGTTATCAGTACCTTGTAAAATATAAGTAGAGGCTCACAACCAAGATGGTTTTGGACAAACCATTGGCATGGTTGTAGTGTACCTTGGTATTGTTTTGTCTTGAACATAGAGTTACATTGGTACACTTAGGTGTATTGAGCAGGACCGACATAGAGGTGATTCAATTTAGTACTGACTACATGATTGAATCGGACCTCGGATATTATGTTGTACATGCTCTTAATCCCGATATAATAACGGGCACATGTACTTAGTATTTATTTCTTTGATTTACAGGAGGTGAGATTTAGATGGATTAAATCAATATGCAGTAAGGGAAATAATATTATTTACATGGTGTGCCGTTGATTATAGGAGGAAACCGTGTCCTATATATTAGGTTGATGATGTCCCCTTGAGGAGCTCATAAGGTTCATCATGTAAACCCAGCTGGTTGACTTAGTCAACATGATGATAAGGTTGAGTGGTACTGCTCGAGGAATTAGATGTTAATTAATTGATGGTCAGTAAATCAATTAATTGATGGGCATTCGATATCTTAAACACAGGGAGATTAATGTATAAATAATATATGGAGCCCATATTGATTTATGGGGGTTGGTGAGGTAGTTCAATGATGATCCTCTAGTGGAATGGAACATCATTGATGGATCAAGTTTGTGTGGTTCCGATCCATCGGGTGGCCAAGACCCAACTCCTCCTTATGGTCCCTATCGTAGCCTAATATAATCCTTATGAAGTCTAGATCCAAGAATGTAAAAAAAAACCTAGAACCAACGGTTGGGATTAAATCCCTAGATCCGATGGTTGGATGAAACCCTAGAACCAACGGTTGGGATTAAATCCCTAGATCTGATGGTTAGGATGAAATCCTAGAATCGACGGTTGGGATTAAATCCCTAGATCCGACGGTTGTGATAAAACCCTAGATCCGACGGTTGGGATGGAACCTTAGATCCGACGGTTGGGATGAAATCCTAGATCCGACGGTTGGGATTAAACCCTAGATCCGACGGTTGAGATAAAACCCTAGATCCGACGGTGGAGATTAAATCCCTAGATCCGACGGTGGAGATTAAAGGAGGCTTAAGCCTAATTATATAAATAGAGGCTTAGGTTGGGCGGCAAGAAAAGAGAGAAGAATTAGGGTTTGGAGGAGGTGGGCGGCTAGGGTTTGGAGAAAAGTGGGCGGCAACTTCTTCTTCCTTCTAGTTGTTGCCGGCGCCCAATTTGATCCATCAATACTTGGCCGGCGCCCATCATTAAGGCCTTTCTCTTCTTCCTTAGCCGGCGGTTCTCCTTCCATTGGTGGCCGGTGGTCTTCCTCCTTCCTTTCTCCTTGGTGGCCGGCAGCAACTCATCTTTAAGTTGGCCGGCGATTCATCCAATTGCTCCTTGGCCGGCGGTTGCACCAAATTCCCTAATTTGGTGGCCGGTTCTAGATAGGAAAGGTATTTGTGAGTTCTTCTCTTTGTTCGCAGCGGACAAGGTAGAGAAGAAAGTGATCTAGAAGGCTTCTACTCGTGGAGGATCTTCATCCACACGTCGTCCACGAGAAGGATAGGACATACGGTAGAAGATCGTGAGGTATAAAGTTATTTTAACTTTATGTACAGATCTGAGCATGTTCTTATTTGTTTTGATTATGCATGTGTGTGTATGAATATATATTGTATAATCATGGACCCCGAAGACAAACACAAAAACCGACGATCCATCCGTCGTCTCTTCCGCGGCTAACCAACTAGAAGAGTTGTGTTGCTTGAACAACTAGTTTGTTCAAGCGACCACTCAAGTTGTTAGCACGACGACGAATAGGTTGTGCTAAGGAAGCTCATCCCATCCGGATTAATTCTTTCATTAGTGAAAATTTTAATCCGGGGACATGGGAGCCAATGAGCCTCGAGCGCCTACCAACAATTAGTATCGAGCCATCGGTTTCGGTTTTGTGTGTTTAGGATTGGTTAATTTTTATGCATTTTTCATATATTATATGTGCCGGATAATAGTAGGATATGCGTAGTTTAACTCTTTGGTTGCAGGCATAAGATTCGACTATTATGGCCATGTGTGTGTATGTGAATGGATGTGTGTAAAAATTTATTATTTGAATCCTCGGGGTTGACGAGGCTAGATTAGTATTTAATTTTTGTAATTAAATACGGCATTGTTTAGCCAATCATTTTAGTTTACTTTCGATCTAGATTATTTGTACACTCCTTCGTGGAGTATAGGATCGATGGATGTAAATAAAATGATTTATCTCAGCTCGGATATCTTTGGTGACTTGAGCACGGGAAAAGGTGGAGCGGACGAGGTGGCGACACGACGGGATGCATATTGGAGGACAATGCCATAATAGTTGGAAAAAATTCTGTTTTTCCATATTTATTGCTTATTTGTTTTATATGCATGTTGTGTATGTTTAAAATTCCTCGATTTCAATTTACTAAGTGGGAGAGGGATATTTTAATTAATTCCCGTGGCCTCCATTACAATTTGACGTGTGATGCAACAAACTTGCGCGTTGGCTTTGAGTGCCTTCCTCCCCATCGGATGAGTTTGTTTGTGGATCACTAGGTCAAATAATGGTTATAGGAAATTATTTAGGAGCGTGTGTACTTCCCCATCGGTAAGGCACATAATCCGAAATAATTCCCTTAGTATCGTGTAATGGTGCACACTTAGATACAAATAAAGGTATCCTCCCCATCGGAGTCACTGCTTTTATTTGTAGGGCTAAAGAGGAACCAACTATTAATTTTATTTGTCAAAAAGTAAGGTTGACAAGATAATAAAATTAATGGGTAAAACCTCCTCTTACAAATGTAGAATTCGTATACGTCCACACTATCGTGGCATGCGATATTCTCGGTGTTTTGAGGTGTTGGTTGATTTCAGGATTTTATTGTTTTGAGGAATCAATAATATTTGAAATCTAATATTTTGATCATTGTGATTTTTAGGATTTTCAAATGGCTTTCAACCCACTTGCTGTGATTTTAAAAGAAAACAAACTTACTGGTCCAAACTACATTGATTGGAAAAGAAACCTGGATATTGTCCTAACTACGGAGGAGTACAAATTTGTACTCTTCGAGGTCTGTCCTCCTAAGCCCTCCGATGACTCTGATGAAAAGGAGAAAGAACATTATAAGAAATGGGTTAAGGCAGATGAGATGGCGCGGTGTTACATTTTGGCATCTATGTCAAATGTGCTGCAACATCAGCATCAGGCCATAGCCACTGCTTATGACATGATGTTCAATCTCAAGGAACTTTTCGGACATCAGAGTAGGGCGGCTAGGCAGGAGGCAATGAGAAACTTGATGACGACCACCATGGTCGAGGGAACACCCGTTAGGGATCATGTTCTCAAGATGATGGCTCATCTTAATGAGATGGAAGTCCTCGGAGCTGAGATCGATGGGGAAACCCAGGTCGATATCATTCTCCAGTCTCTGCCTAGGAGTTTTGGCGATTCCTCAACTACAACATGAACAAGAGGTTGTATTCGTTGGCGGAGCTTCTGACAGAACTCCAGGCGGCAGAGGGGCTTTTTCGTCAGAGTTCTCAAGCCATGGTCGCTCAGAAGGTTTCTTCCTCCAAACCGAAAGGTAAGAAGAAGAAGAAGCAAGGTGGAGCGAAGAAGGTGGCAGTGGGACCTCAGGCAGGAGTGAAGAAGCCGAAAGGCAAGTGCTTCACTTGCAAGCAGACTGGACATTGGAAGGCGGACTGTCCTCGCCGAAAGAACAAAGGTATATCTTCTTGTTTAGTTGTTGAAACATGTTTAGCGGTGTTATCTACCAGTGCCTGGTGTGTAGATACAGGAGCCACTGATCATGTCTGCAATACTTTGTAGGGGTTCCAGGAAACCCGACGACTAGCTGAGGGATAGATTACCGTCTTCATGGGCAATGCTTCAAAGGTGGCGTGGCGGCTATTGCAGTGGGAGACGTTTATTTATCTTTTGATAGGAATAAATTTTTGGTTTTGAGAAATTGTCTTTATGTACCTACTTTTAGAAAGAATTTAATTTCAATTTCTAAATTGTTTTTGGATGGATATTCTGTTTCTTTTAATGACAAGGTGGTTATAAAAAGGAATAGGGAGATTATCTGTTCTGGTACATTGGTTGGCAATTTATATACTATTGAACCAAAAACTCTCACGATGCAAATAGAAGTAAATAACTCATCTTCTAAATCTAATAAGAGAAAAGAACCTTCGCAAATGAACCAAACATATCTTTGGCATCTAAGGCTTGGTCATATTAACCTAAGTAGAATTCAAAGGTTGATAGCTGATGGACCTTTGGGTTCATTAGTGGTGGAGGATCTCCCAACCTGCGAATCTTGCTTGGAAGGTAAAATGACCAAGAGGCCTTTCAAGGCCAAGGGGTATAGAGCCAAAGATGTGTTAGAATTGGTTCATTCTGATTTGTGTGGTCCTATGTCTATCCAGGCAAGAGGTGGCTTTGAATACTTCGTCTCTTTTATAGACGATTATTCAAGGTATGGATACATTTACTCGATGCGCCGCAAGTCTGAATGCTTTGACAAGTTCAAAGAATTCAAGGCTGATGTAGAGAATCGTCAAGGTAAAAGTATCAAGACATTATGATCTGATCGTGGTGGCGAGTACCTCTTGGGAGAGTTTAGGAGTTACTTATCAGAGGCTGGGATTCAATCCCAATTGTCCGCACCTGGCACACCCCAGCAGAATGGTGTGGCGGAGCGAAGGAATAGGACTCTTATGGAGATGGTCAGATCGATGATGAGTTATTCTGAGTTACCTGATCTGCTCGGGGTTTGCTCGGAAACAAAGAAGACACATTCCGAACTTGGTTCCATCTAAGTCAAGATCCTCTACTCCCACGAGTTGTGGATGGGAAAAGCCTAGTCTAAGACATATTCGAATTTAGTAGTCCAAAGACATGTGCCAAGGGAGATGCCGTAAGTTGGAATCTCGCATGTAAATGCGCTTGTTTGTTGGCTACCCTAAGGGAACGAAGGGTGGTTTATTCTATAGTCCTAGAGATCAGAAGGTGATCGTGAGTACGAATGCCAGATTTCTAGAGGAAGACTATGTGATGAACCACAAGCCCACGAGTAGGATTGTTCTTGAGGAGATGACAGGGGAAGTCTCGATTTCAGTACCACCGGTACAAGAGGAGACACCACAAGTCACTGCACCGCGTGTCACAGAGCATACACAGGAGGCACCTCGTCGTAGTGGGAGGGTTGTTAGACAACCCGACAGATTCATGTTTTTTGGAGAGTCTTCGGACTTAGTCCCTGGTGAAAATGAACCTGATCCCTGGACATATGACGAGGCAATCCAAGATAGAGATGCAGTATCTTGGCAAAAAGCGATGATCAGAGATAGAATCTATGGATTCTAATCAGGTCTGGGAGCTAGTAGAGCCACCCGATGGTGTAAAAACCATTGAATGCAAGTGGATCTACAAGAGAAAGAGAGGAGTAGACAGGAAGGTTGAAACCTTCAAAGCTAGGCTTGTTGCGAAAGGGTATACTCAGAAAGAGGGTATCGATTATGAGGAGACCTTTTCGCCGGTAGCTATGCTTAAGTCTATCCGGATTCTCTTATCTATAGCTGCTCATATGGATTATGAGATTTGACAGATGGATGTCAAGACAGCTTTCCTTAACGGAAGTCTTGAGGAGAACATCTATATGCACCAACCAGAGGGATTCATTGCTAAAGGCAAAGAGAATCTTGTATGTAAGCTTAATCGGTACATTTATGGATTGAAGCAAGCTTCTAGATCTTGGAACATCCGCTTTGATGAGGTAATCCAGTCATATGGATTTATTCAAAGTCCGGATGAGCCTTGTGTATACAAGAGATGTGACGGAAACGTAGTGGTGTTTCTTGTACTATACGTAGATGACATTTTGTTAGTTGGCAACAATATCAAAGTGTTATCAGATGTAAGGGTATGGTTGTCCAAACAATTTGATATGAAGGACTTGGGAGAAGTGGGACACATCCTTGGGATCAAAGTTATAAGGGACCGCAAGAAAAGGATGTTGTGCTTGTCTCAAGCTTCATACATTGACACTATCCTTGCTCGTTTTAGCATACAGAACTCCAAGAAAGGTTTTCTATCTTTTAGGCATGGAGTTCCTTTATCTAAAGAGATCTGTCCCAGAACATCAAAGGAGATAGAGGACATGAAGGCGGTTCCTTATGCTTCGGCAGTAGGAAGCCTTATGTATGCTATGCTATGTACGAGACCGGATATCTGCTTTGTCGTGGCATAGTTAGCAGATATCAGAGTAATCCTGGACAGGGACATTGGACTGCGGTAAAGCATATATTGAAGTACCTGAGAAGGACTAGGGATTATATGCTGGTTTACCGGGCAGATCAATTAGTCCCTGTGGGTTACACGGATTCGGATTTCCAATCAGATAGGGACAAAAGTAAGTCTACCTCGGGGTTTGTGTTTACTTTTGGAGTTGGAGCCATAGAATGGAGGAGTGTCAAGCAGAAATGCGTGGCGGACTCTACCATGGAAGCTGAGTATGTGGCATCCTCTGAGGCAGCCAAGGAAGCTGTATGGCTCAGGAACTTCTTGATGGACTTGGATGTGATTCCTGGTTTTCCCAGAACTATCACAATTTATTGTGATAATAGTGGTGCAGTTGAAAACTCGAAGGAACCACGAGCCCATAAGGCGAGTAAACACATAGAGCGCAAGTACCACCTCATACGAGAGATCGTAAAGCGAGGAGAAGTTGCTGTCGCCAAGATTGCATCAGAGGATAACCTGGCAGATCCATTCACTAAGGCCCTTCCAACGAAAGCGTTTGATAGGCATGTGGAGGACATGGGGATCAGATGTATGGCAGAGTGATGACGGCATAGTCTTTTAGTATAAGTGGGAGATTATTGAAATGTATACTGAAAGCCTAGCTCTTTTTGTATGAATATTTTATTTTGAAATAAGAATCACGTGATCATTATTTGCATTTTATATATTCATTATATATGTGTGCATATTGTCTAATATTTTACATTGTAGATAACATGGTGCTTGGTGTGGCACAGAAGATCATGTTATCAGTACCTTGTAAAATATAAGTAGAGGCTCACAACCAAGATGGTTTTGGACAAACCATTGGCATGGTTGTAGTGTAGCTTGGTATTGTTTTGTCTTGAACATAGAGTTACATTGGTACACTTAGGTGTATTGAGCAGGACCGACATAGAGGTGATTCAATTTAGTACTGAGTACATGATTGAATCGGACCTCGGATATTATGTTGTACATGCTCTTAATCCCGATATAATAACGGGCACATGTACTTAGTATTTATTTCTTTGATTTACCAGTGGGTGAGATTTAGATGGATTAAATCAATATGCCCGATAAGTTGGGAAATAATATTATTTACATGGTGTGCCGTTGATTATAGGAGGAAACTGTGTCCTATATATTAGGTTGATGATGTCCCCTTGAGGAGCTCATAAGGTTCATCATGTAAACCCAGCTGGTTGACTTAGTCAACATGATGATAAGGTTGAGTGGTACTACTCGAGGAATTAGATGTTAATTAATTGATGGTCAGTAAATCAATTAATTGACGGACATTCGATATCTTAAACACGGGGAGATTAATGTACAAATAATATATGGAGCCCATATTGATTTATGGGGGTTGGTGAGGTAGTTCAATGATGATCCTCTAGTGGAATGGAACATCATTGATGGATCAAGTTTGTGTGGTTCCGATCCATCGGGTGGCCAAGACCCAACTCCTCCTTATGGTCCCTATCGTAGCCTAATATAATCCTTATGAAGTCTAGATCCAAGAATGTAAAACAAAACCTAGAACCAACGGTTGGGATTAAATCCCTAGATCTGATGGTTGGATGAAACCCTAAAACCAATGGTTGGGATAAAATCCCTAGATCCGATGGTTAGGATGAAATCCTAGAATCGACGGTTGGGATTAAATCCCTAGATCCGACGGTTGGGATAAAACCCTAGATCCGACGGTTGGGATGGAACCTTAGATCCGACGGTTGGGATGAAATCCTAGATCCGACGGTTGGGATTAAACCCTAGATCCGACGGTTGGGATAAAACCCTAGATCCGACGGTGGAGATTAAATCCCTAGATCCGACGGTGGAGATTAAAGGAGGCTTAAGCCTAATTATATAAATAGAGGCTTAGTTTGGGCGGCAAGAAAAGAGAGAAGAATTAGGGTTTGGAGGAGGTGGGCGGCTAGGGTTTGGAGAAAAGTGGGCGGCAACTTCTTCTTCCTTCTAGTTGTTGCCGGCACCCAATTTGATCCATCAATACTTGGCCGGTGCCCATCATTAAGGCCTTTCTCTTCTTCCTTAGCCGGCGGTTCTCCTTCCATTAGTGGCCGGTGGTCTTCCTCCTTCCTTTCTCCTTGGTGGCCGGCGGCAACTCATCGTTAAGTTGGTCGGCGATTCATCCAATTGCTCCTTGGCCGGCGGTTGCACCAAATTCCCTAATTTGGTGGCCGGTTCTAGATAGGAAAGGTATTTGTGAGTTCTTCTCTTTGTTCGCAGCGGACAAGGTAGAGAAGAAAGCGATCTAGAAGGCTTCTACTCGTGGAGGATCTTCGTCCACACGTCGTCCACGAGAAGGATAGGACATACGGTAGAAGATCGTGAGGTATAAAGTTATTTTAACTTTATGTAAAGATCTGAGCATGTTCTTATTTGTTTTGATTATGCATGTGTGTGTATGAATATATATTGTATAATCATGGACCCCGAAGACAAACACAAAAACCGGCGATCCATCCGTCGTCTCTTCCGCGGCTAACCAACTAGAAGAGTTGTGTTGCTTGAACAACTAGTTTGTTCAAGCGACCACTCAAGTTATTAGCACGACGACGAATAGGTTGTGCTAAGGAAGCTCATCCCATCCGGATTAATTCTTTCATTAGTGAAAATTTTAATCCGGGGACATGGGAGCCAATGAGCCTCCGATGCGGCCTACCAACAGTTAAGGTCCTGGTACAAGTCATGCAGAAAGTAAAATACATACATGCTTCTTATCATAACATATCATATTTCATTTCATAAATATATCATGTTCCTTATCATGGCATATCATTCTTCTTCATATCATAACATATTTCTTCTTCATAACATATCATATGACTTTCATAACATATTTCTTCTTCATATAATATCATGTTTCTTTTCATGCACATCATGTTCCTTCCTTATAACACATCATACATTCATATAATCACAAGGTAATGAGCATAACATGATCACAACATCACACACATATAAGCATGGCATAAGGCATAAACATCATGAACAAATATACATGGGATGACCTAAACTTCATGGAGTTCTATCAAAGTTTTAAACACCAAACAACTTATATATGGTCTAACTAACCACATGTTAATTCTTTAACATATAAAGCATGGCATGGGAGGGCACTTAGGGTTTTAAATAAACCTTGGCCAAGAGTTCCAGGACAACCTAAGATCCATTTCTTAAATCTAGCTTAGCTTTCACATGTTACCTATATCTACATTCAAAACATAACAAGGTAATTTATAGATCATAGCATGTTAGGCTTAAATGGGTCTTGGCCGAATGGGTTTAAAGGACATAAGGCTCAACCACTTAACTCTAGGTTAGCCAACAACATGTTATCCTCATCTAACATCAAAAGTTATCATGAACTTATCTAAACATAACATAGAAACACCCATAGGGGTCTTGGCCGAATAGTTTAAAAGGGCTTTAAGGATCAACACTTAAATCTAGGTTAGCCAACAACATGTTATCTTCATCTACCATCAAAACATAGCATGAACTTATCTATAACATAGCATAGAACATGTTATCTTCTTCTAACATCAAACATGGCATGAACTCATTTAAAACCTAGCATAGAACATGTTATCTTCATCTAGGATCAAAACATAGCATAAGCTCATCTAAAACATGGCATAGAAAATCACCTTAGGGGTCTAGATGGACTTGGCCAAGAGTTTTAGGGGAGGTTGAGGATCAACCACTTAACCAAACTCATCTAGACATCTATCATCTTCATATTAACACAAGTTTTAGCATGGATTTTCATGGAGAGCACAAATATTGGTCTTGGCCAAAATTTCCTTGGGGTTTTTAAGGTCAAACACTTAACCTAATCCATCTAGAATCCTATCTTTATCATGTTCATACAAGATATGGCATGGATCTTCATGGAAAACTCAAACAAAGGTCTTGGCCGAATGGTTTTAAAGGGATTGACACAATAACATCAATCGAAAACTACTTGTATGCATGTGAGGGGGATACTTTCATCCTTCGCTTTGCTCGCTTTGCTATTAGTTTGAAGATAACCTAAGGGAAGCCAAACCTAGCCTTCTTCTTGCTTGGATAGTTCTCGGAAAAAGATGAAAAGGGGAGCTTAGGGTTCGGTGAGGAAGAAGATGAGAAGGAGAGAAAAATAATTTGGTTTCTCATGTCTCCTCATTCCCCCTATTTATTCACTTGAAGTGTCCCTTAGTCTCCCTTACCCCTAACTATAATTTCCCATATTCCTCTAATAGTACAACCCTGCTGGGCTTCTTGTTATTGGATTCATCCTTAGGGCTTAGCTATTTACTAGAGGTTTGGGGTTCAATTCCGAGGCCTTGCATCCCTTTTTGGCTCATTTTCTTTTATTTTTGAAAGAGCCCACATAAAGCCCATTATAATCATGCAAAAATTCTTGTAAAATTGCTAGGAATTTTATGGGTGTTACAATCCTTCATACCTTTTAAAAGTTTCATCCTCGAAACTTAGAACAATTCCGGGTACTTCTGTTTCATGTCCTCCTCGGGTTCCCAGGTAGCTTCTTCGTACCGTTGATTTTGCCACAGGACCTTTACTAAAGGCACCTCTTTATTCCTTAGCCTCTTGACTTCTCGGTCTAATATCTGGATAGGTCGACTTTCATAACTCAGGTCCTCTTGAACTTGCACTATTTGTGGCTCGATCACTTGGTCCATCCTGGAAATGCACTTCTTGAGCATCGAAACATGGAACACGTTGTGAATAGCCGACATCTCTTGAGGCAGCTCTAGCTCGTAAGCTACCTTGCCAACTCTCTTCAATATCGGATATGGTACCACGTAGCGCGGACTCAGCTTACCCTTCCTTCTGAATCTCATCAATCCCTTCATAGGGGCCACTTTGAGGAATACCAGATCCCCGACTTCAAATTCTAACGGTCTACACCGTATATCTGCATAGCTCTTTTGCCGGCTCTGAGCAGTCTCAATTCTTTGGCGGATGTTCTGTATAGCTCGAGTGGTGTCGTCAATGAAGTCTGTCTAGAATCCCATCCCCTTCTTTTCACCACCCTCGTACCAGCATATAGGAGATCTACATTTCCTCCCGTATAGAGCCTCGTAGGGTGTCATTCCAATAGTAGCTTGGTAGCTATTGTTGTAGGCGAATTCTGCCAAGCATAAGTATTGGCACCAACTCCCTTTGAAATCCAGGGCGCAAGCTCGTAACATATACTCCAGTACTTGATTTACCCTTTCAATCTGTCCGTCCGTCTAAGGATAGAAAGCAGTACTGAACAATAGCTTCGTGCCAAAGACATTCTGAACACATTCCCAGAAATGGGAAATAAAGCGACCATTTCTATCAGAAATGATGGTCTTAGGAATCCCATGTAATCTGATAATTTCCTTAGCATATAATTGAGTCAGTTGCTCAGTCGAATAGGTCATCTTGATGGCTAAGAAATGGGTAGACTTCGTCAATCTGTCCACAATTACCCATATAGCATCATATCCGTTTGTCATCTTGGGCAATCCTGAGATGAAATCCATAGAAATATCCTTCCATTTCCATTTTGGAATCTGGATCGGCTGCAGTGTTCTCCCAGGCCTCTGGTGTTCTGCTTTAACCCTCTAGCAGGTCTGGCAGGTACTGACATACTGAGCCACATCTCTTTTCATTCCGAACCACCAGAATTTTCTTTTCAGGTCTTGGTACATCTTGGTGGTTCCAGGATGCATCGCATAAGGAGTTCCGTGAGCTTCCTCAAATATCTTCTGCCGTAATTCTAGGTCATCAGGAATACACAAGCGATCCCTAAGGTAGAGTATTCCACTGTTAGAGATACGAAACCCATCATCCTTTCCTTCTAGGACCTCTTGCTTGATCCTCTGGATGCTCGAGTCACGGGTTTGCTTTTCCAATATATCATCGAATAGCGTCGGTGCTATCGTCATGGTCGAGAGCTGTCCGGAAATGATTTCAACCCCGTAACGCATAATCTCCTTTTCTAAGGGTCGAGATAACACTGATAGAGACATCAAGGCGGTGCAGGACTTCCTGCTGAGTGCATCAGCCACCTTGTTTGCTTTTCCTGAATGGTAGAAGATCTCACAGTCATAATCCTTGACGAGCTCGAGCCATCTGCGTTGTCTCATGTTCAGGTCCATCTGTGTGAAGAAATATTTCAGGCTCTGGTGGTCTGTATAAATCCTACACTGAGCTCCATATAGATAATGCCTCCATGTTTTGAGAGCAAAGACCACGACCGCTAGATCTAGATCGTGAGTGGGATAATTCCTTTCATGTTCTTTGAGTTGCCTAGAGGCGTAGGCAATGACCTTACCGTTCTGCATGAGTACAGCTCCAAGTCCCAACTTGGAAGCGTCGCTGTACATGTCGAAGCCTTCATTACTGTCTGGAAGAGCAAGGATTGGAGCGCTGGTCAGTCTCTTTTTCAATTCTGTGAAACTCTTCTCGCAGGCGTCCGTCCATTCATACTTTTTGTCCTTTCTGGTGAGGACTATCATAGGGGCTGCAATTCTAGAGAAGTTCTCTACAAACTTCCTGTTGTAGCTTGCTAGCCCAAGAAAGCTTCTAATTTCGCTGGCATTCTTTGGTCGGTTCCAGTTACTCACAGCTTCAATCTTTAGAGGGTCTACCATAACTCCGTGCTTGGATATAACATGACCCAAAATGATACTTGATTGAGCCAGAATTCGCATTTGGAGAACTTTGCATACAGCTGCTTTTCCCGAAGAATCTTTAATACCATCTCCAGGTGTTCTGCATGCTCTTCGGGGGTTATCGAATATATCAGTATATCGTCGATGAAAATGATTACAAATTTGTCGAGAAATGCCGAGAATACCCGATTCATCAGATCCATGAACATAGCAGTTGCATTCGTCACTCCGAAGGGCATAACTACGAACTCGTAATGTCCGTATCTTGTTCGGAAAGTCGTCTTTGGTATATCATCTGGTTTCACTTCCACTTGATGATAGCCATACCTCAGGTCAATCTTAGAGAAGACGGTGGCACCCTTTAGCTGGTCGAACAGGTCGTCAATCCGTGGTAAAGGGTACCTATTCTTGATCGTCACATTATTTAGTGCTCGGTAGTCTATAGACCCATCTTTCTTCTTTACCAACAGTAGTGGAGCTCCCCATGGAGAGCAACTTACTGTCTCATTGACTCTATTACTACGTCTTCCCTATATTACTATCTCATCGACCCTATTACTACGTCTTCCATATATTACTATCTCATCGACCCTATTACTACTTCTTCCAGCCATGTTTATCTTCATATATTATAATGAGGCTAGCATAAGGTTATCATACATATTTTCATGCATATTTTAGCTAGAAGCATTTCTTATCATACATGAACAAAATAGAGTAGGCATAGAAATTCTTACTTGGAGCGGCAGGATTTGGAGCTTGATGTGTGTGTAGTGGAAAGGCAGATCTGCTCTGATACCAACCTATCATGTCGACCCTTTCCCAGGGGTACGGAGGGGCGGCGCGTGACGCGATCGTACATACATACATTACATTACAGCGGAAGACTACCTATACTTCTTACAGCAGAAGGCTTTAGTCTTTTTTTTTCTTTTAAACATAAACATGCATCGTCATTTCATAGATACTTCTTCTTAACATAGAACATGCATCATTATATCATAGATACTTCTTCTTAAACATAGGGCATGCATCATCAGTTCATAAGTACTTAGTTCAAATTCATAAACTAAATCATCTTAGGGAAAACATGCATAAAGAACATAACAGATCTCCTCCACCATGCCACTACCACACACACTTTGCCCCTCCTGCTGCTCCCTTTAGTTTAGCCACCCTTTACCCTTATCTCACGATAAGGAACATAAACTATCAAAGACACAGCTTAGTAAGATCTGTCCTACTACAAAAACCATAGCATAACATGTAAACATACAAAGACATAAGCAGGCATAACTTGAATATAACATCGTAGAACATAAGCAGGCATAACATAAACATAACATCATAGACATAAGTAAGCATAACATGAATATAACATCATACACATAAGCAGGCATAACATAAAAATATCATCATAGACATAAGCAAGCATAACATGAATATAACATCGTAGAACATAAGCAGGCATAACATAAACATAACATTATAGACATAAGCAAGCATAACATGAATACAACATCGTAGAACATAAGCAAGCATAACATAAAATAACATCATAGACATAAGCAAGCATAACATGAATATAACATCATAGACATAAGCAAGCATAACATAAACATAGCATCATACACATAAGCAAGTATAACATGAATATAACATCGTAGAACATAAGCAGGCATAACATAAACATAGCATCATAGACATAAGCAGGCATAACATAAAGGTATATGCAGGATGCTCTTCGAAACATATATTATAGGTATTTGAACATAAATCTCAACATATTGGGCCCATCTTTGTACCACATCATCATCATCATAGCGCGCATCCCTAAATAGACCCAAGGTAGCTAATCTCGAACCTACTAGGTTACTAGGCCCGTACTATGTCAGTCGACCTAGGGGCCATCATCATAACATAGAAGCCCATCCTAGGCTGCATTATGACCTGCCACCAAGGGCATCCGGGAGCCCATCCCGCACTAGGTCTGTATTTACATGACCACAACCTAGGGGCAATTATAACATAGAAGCCCATCCTAGGCTCCCTACTAAGTCCGGCCTAGGCATCTTAGAGCCCATCCTTTGGATCTTGTTAGGTCTGCATCAAGCCATGTAAAGTAAAATACATACATGATTCTTATCATAACATATCATATTTCATTTCATAAACATTTCATGTTCCTTATCATGGCATATCATATTTTTCTTCTTCATATCATAACATATTTCTTCTTCATAACATATCATATGGCTTTCATAACATATTTCTTCTTCATATCATATCATGTTTCTTTTCATGCACATCATGTTCCTTCCTTATAACACATCATACATTCATATAATCACAAGGTAATGAGCATAACATGATCACAACATCACACACATATAAGCATGGCATAAGGCATAAACATCATGAACAAGTATACATGGAATGACCTAAACTTCATGGAGTTCTATCAAAGTTTTAAACACCAAACAACTTATATATGGTCTAACTAACCACATGTTAATTCTTTAACATATAAAGCATGGCATGGGAAGGCACTTAGGGTTTTAAATAAACGTTGGCCGAGAGTTCCAGGACAACCTAAGATCCATTTCTTAAATCTAGCTTAGCTTTCACATGTTACCTATATCTACATTCAAAACATAACATGGTAATTTATAGATCATAGCATGTTAGGCTTAAATGGGTCTTGGTCGAATGGGTTTAAAGGACATAAGGCTCAACCACTTAACTCTAGGTTAGCCAACAACATGTTATCCTCATCTAACATTAAAAGTTATCATGAACTTATCTAAACATGACATAGAAACACCCATAGGGGTCTTGGCTGAATGGTTTAAAAGGGCTTTAAGGATCAACACTTAAATCTAGGTTAGCCAACAACATGTTATCTTCATCTACCATCAAAACATAGCATGAACTTATCTATAACATAGCATAGAACATGTTATCTTCTTCTAACATCAAACATGGCATGAACTCATTTAAAACCTAGCATAGAACATGTTATCTTCATCTAGCATCAAAACATAGCATAAGCTCATCTAAAACATGGCATAGAAAATCACCTTAGGGGTCTAGATGGACTTGGCCGAGTGTTTTAGGGGAGGTTGAGGATCAACCACTTAACCAAACTCATCTAGACATCTATCATCTTCATATTAACACAAGTTTTAGCATGGATTTTCATGGAGAGCACAAATATTTGTCTTGGTCGAAATTTCCTTGGGGTTTTTAAGGTCAAACACTTAACCTAATCCATCTAGCATCCTATCTTTATCATGTTCATACAAGATATGGCATGTATCTTCATGGAAAACTCAAACAAAGGTCTTGGCTGAATGGTTTTAAAGGGATTGACACAATAACATCAATCGAAAACTACTTGTATGTAGGTGAGGGGGATATTTACATCCTTCGCTTTGCTATTACTTTGAAGATAACCTAAGGGAAGCCAAACCTAGCCTTCTTCTTGCTTGGATAGTTCTCGGAAAAAGATGAAAAGGGGAGCTTAGGGTTCGGTGAGGAAGAAGATGAGAAGGAGAGAAAAACAATTTGGTTTCTCATGTCTCCTCATTCCCCCTATTTATTCACTTGAAGTGTCCCTTAGTCTCCCTTACCCCTAATTATAATTTCCCATATTCCTCTAATAGTACAACCCTACTGGGCTTCTGGTTATTGGATGCATCCTTAGGGTTTAGCTATCTACTAGAGGTTTGGGGTTCAATTCCTAGGCCTTGCATCCCTTTTTAGCTTATTTTCTTTTATTTTTGAAAGAGCCCACATAAAGCCCATTATAATCATGCAAAAATTCTTGTAAAATTGCTAGGAATTTTACGGCCATTACAGTCCATACCACTCCTTTTTTAACAAACATTAACATACCCAAATCTTACCTTATTAGAAGATGAATTCTTTACTTACCCACCATTTTCACCCTAACAAACTTATGTCATGTTATTCTATAATACCATTTCTTAAAATTGACCAGGAAAAGTTGTTATTTCCCTCATATTCACCCCTTTCTCCCCATTAAATACAGAAGTAGTCCCTTCCTTTTCAAGATAAAAAGAAACTCTTTAAAAATCCCTTCCTCCGATACCCTCAAGAAAATGCAGCCCCTTTCTTCACTTCCCCATCCATGGTTTACTTCCACCTGTTCCAAAATTATAGGAGAACATTGTCGAACCCTTTCTTCCCGTATACAACTTCCCTCTAGCTACCACATTATTGCAACTAACTCCACCGATCGCCCCCACCTACCTTTTGGTCGCACCAAAGCTCTTTTCATCGATCAAGTAGAAGCCAGTCTATTTTTCCCCATTCATCCCTTACTCTTAGAGGTTTCTGAATATTTTTCCATTCCCCTAAATCAACTAAGTGTTAGGGCAATCTCTTGCCATAATATGGTTTTGATGGTGTGGCAAAGGGTTTAAGTTACTTTGATATATTGATTTGATATGTGCGTTGAAGTCGTGCAGGACTTAGTAATTCGCACATGGAGCCGTGGCGAGTTTAACATCTCATGACTCGTGCCTTGAGTCGGTGAAGGATAGCTTTGCGGAAGCCGTGCGCTTGGAGCATCCGAGGGACCGCCGGATGAGAAGCTTGGAGTGAAGCCGGAGGAAGTAGACTTTGAGGCAAGAGACGCGAAGGAGCATTGCAGAGTCGTGCGCCTGATGCTATCGAGGGACGTGGCCGTGAACGAAGAGAACTTCGAAGGCGAGGGACTCCAAGGGATGAGAGTGAGCGATTGTAACCCGGGAAGGGGTAGCTCTTAGGTGAAACTTGGCCATTTGGCCAAGGGGTTTTGACCCGTGTCATGGCGACGAGTCGAATGTAGTTCGATATCCAACCGATGGGTTTATGCCGCCAGAGGATATCACGCACTCGATCGAGGCGGTGAGGTCCATCACGATCGCCAAGAGTTCCGCTGGACTACAACGGCCGGGATCCCGGAGGCCGTTAGGATGGCAATGATCGTGGCGCCAACGGAAGAAATCAGCCCTCTCTATAAAAAGAGAGGGTGTGAGCCTTTGAGAGGCTAATGCTTATGCTCTAAGTGATCTTCCTAGTGCCCCACAAGCTCTTAACTCTTCTTACTTGTTTTTACTCCATTCTTATTGTAAGAAGAGTGATCTTGATTGTAAAGGTTACCTCCACCTACCTTGGTGCAAAGGAGAGACCAATAGTGATTGGCTTTGGAGGAGTGATTCACCTTGGACGAATCAGACCGTGGATTAGCGGCGTAGCTGTGAACCACGTTACATCTTCTTGTTAGCGTTTGTGTTTTCATTTATTACTTTGCCTTTATTGTTCATGCTTCCGCTTGCGCTAACGATTGTGTAGACGAGCAAAAGAACGAGAGAATTCCGACATCCATCGTAAGAGGGCTATTCACCCCCCCCCCTCTAGCCGGCCGTTCGATCCCCCTACAAGTGGTTTCAGAGCCAAGGAAAGCTTGTCACCGGACTAACCGCCACAACAAGCTCTACATCAAAAATGGCCGGCTCAAACATCCACCCACCGAAGTTCGACGGCGAATTCTCTTGGTGGAAAAAGAGAATGGAGGTATTCTTCGAGACCGATTTTGATATTATGCTTATAATGGAAAATGGTTTCGAGTTGCCTAGGGATGAAAGGGGTGAACCAATTGAAAAATCACGTTGGACTAAGAAGCAAAGAGAGGAACACCTTGCAAACTCAAAGGCAAAACATCATCTTCTCAATGTGCTCCCTCAACTAGAGATCAATCGGATCGGAGAATGTGCTAGCGCCAAAGAGATGTTGGAAAAGCTTGTAGAACTCCATGAAGGCACATCCGAGGCCAAGCTAGCTAGGAGAGACCTCCTCCGCTCCCAACTCTCAAACATCAAATTAGAAAAGGGAGAAAAGGTAACTTCCCTACATTCTAGATTTAAAGAAATATTAATTGGGCTAACAAGTGTAGGAGAAAAGCTCTCCAACCGGGATATGGTAATGAAGGCCATAGATGCCTTTCCCTCTCAAGATGGAGCTCCATGGTGGATTCGTTTTACATCTCCAAGAACTTGGAAGTAAGTACCTTGGAGGAATTTTTCTCAATAATGGAGCTCCACGAAACTAGGCTTGAAGGAATACAAGAAGAGCCTAGAATTCAACCCTCAAGAGGAGTAGCTTTGATAGCGAACAAGGGGAAGAAGAAGATGGAAATCCCCTCCTCCTCCGATGACTTCCTCCTCCTCCATGGATAGCACCGAAGAAGCCTATATGGTAAGGAAGGTAAGACGTGCATTTAAGAATTTTAGATTTGATAAATCTCATGATAGGAATAGAAGACCAAGGGGGAAGGTCATATGCTACAATTGCCAAGGAGAGGGGCACATAAGGGACAATTGTCCTCTCTTAAACAAGAGCAAGGAAGAGAGGAAAAAGAAAGAAGAAAAGAAGAAGAAAAAGGGGAGCAAGAAAAAGAAGGAAGAGGAGAAGAAGACAAAAGAGAAGGGGAAGACCAAAGCTCTAAAGGCAAGGACTTGGGATGATCCATCCTCATCCTCCTCATCATCGTCGGATGAGGAGAATGCCTTTGTCACCAATTTGGCCTTGATGGCCTTTGATGACTTGGATTGCTCTTCATCTGAAAATGAAGGATCAAGCTCAAGAGGAGAGAGCTCAAGTGAAGGGGGAGCTTCTACATCCTCCTCATCCGAAGAAGAAGAAGAGGATATGGAAACTATGGTAACGAAAGCCTCTCCTAAGAAAATAGTTTCCATAATTTCTAGTTTAACTAAGGACTTATTTGGAATGAAAAAGAAAAATAAAAGCATGCTTAATCAAATTAAGGCATTAGAAAATAAGCTAGAAAATGCATGCTTAAATGATAATATTTCTTCTAGCTTAAATGATGCATGCTCACATGACCTTTATGTGCCATTAGATGTTAGTGATGCATGTATAAATGAAAATAGGGCTTTAAGGGAAAAGGTAGATTATTTAACAAAAGCCCTAGAAAAATTCACAATTGGCTCCAACACATTGAACATGATCTTAGGGAGCCAAAGAGCTAGCTTCAACAAAAAGGGCCTAGGCTATAAGGAAAAGAAAAATGAAAAGGCCAACAAATGCCTAATTGCTAGGGGACAAGATAAAAAGAAGGTAATAGCTAGGAAATGGATCCCCAAGGAGTATCTAGTGAACCCAATAGGCAAGAACTTATTTTGGGTTCCAAAATCCATCCTTAAGGGTTAGGAAAACCCTAGGGTAGTCAACCATATGGAATTGACCTATATCATATTTTGGTTGACTTAGGATGGCGGGACAACATTTTTAGAATAGTGTTGGGTGATGATAACGTGCCCATAAATAGATAATAATGCTTAAATCATGATTATTACTGTAATTACTATGTATGTTAGCAATCATGATTTATGCTATTGATATTTGGCACATAATCATGGGAAATAGGGTTGAATCATGCTTTAGGTGATACTTTGCTTATTATCATCATATAATACCTAATGCATGATTATTATTCAATGAATACATGTATTTCATGATCCTAATGTAAAATTAATTGACATATGCCTTTATGATCATGATGATTGTTAGGTTGATACTTAACCATGATAGAATTGCATGAATACAAGGGTTAAGTATATACAAATACCCCCTAGGATGCATCTCACACTCACTATAGGCTAACTTGATTGCAAACTTAGCATGGGTGAGATGTTAGGATGATACAAATGTCCACTAATGCCTATGGCATTTAGATGATCATTTAAAGTATCAACATAGCAATAATAGACGAATCATGGGGAAGGCTTATGTTTAATTCATAGACATATTGCCCAAAGATCATGGTTGGATACTTCATATGTTTTCAAAACAATTTCTTAATCAAAAATCTATGTATTCATGTTTTGAAACAATTCAAAGCAAGACTAGGTGTTAAAATCGATACTCTTATGATCAAAAACCTAGTAGTTTTTAAAGCTTATGGATTTTTGGCAAATACATGGAAATATAATGTTTTTTCATGAAAACCTATTTTTCACTGATATATATACTTAAAATAAATGTGTTCCCAAAATTTCATGATTTTTCGAATTTTCTAGAATTTTTAATGCATTTCAAATTACTGCCGTAAAATCGAATTTGAATCCATTGTGCCGATCGCCATCTTGATAGCCGATCGATGACTTGAAAAACAGCCCAATATTTTCTGATTTCATATTTTAATCAAGTTTTGGGTGTTCTCTTTCTACTATACTTGATGCCATGAGTTTATAAATTAGGATTAATCTTTTTGATGGTGTCAAAGGGGGAGAAATGTATGTTTAAGTAAAGGGGAACATATTTAGGGGGAGAAATGATTATGCTTATGGAGAACATTTTTATGGGGAGTTTCATGGATTAAGGGGGAGTTGCATGTTGTTATATCATGTTTATGTTTACATGCTTTCTTTCCTTTAAAATTTATATCAAATGTTTTTACCTAACTTAAACGGATTGCCACACATCAAAAAGGGGGAGATTGTTAGGGCAATCTCTTATCGTAATATGGTTTTGATGGTGTGGCAAAGGGTTTAAGTTAGTTTGATATATTGATTTGATATGTACGTTGAAGTCGTGCAGGACTTAGTAATTCGCACATGGAGCCGTGGCGAATTTCACATCTCATGACTCGTGCCTTGAGTCGATGAAGGATAGCTTTGCGGAAGCCGTGCGCTTGGAGCATCCGAGGGACCGCCGGACGAGAAGCTTGGAGTGAAGCCGGAGGAAGTAGACTTCGAGGCAAGAGACGCGAAGGAGCATTGCAGATCCGTGCGCCTGATGCTGCCGAGGGACGTGGCCGCGAACGAAGAGAACTTCGAAGGCGAGGGACTCCAAGGGATGAGAGTGAGCGATTGTAACCCGGGAAGGGGTAGCTCTTAGGTGAAACTTGGCCATTTGGCCAAGTGTCGGATGGGTTTTCGACACCGATCGCCATGTCATGGATCGCTATTAGTCGAATGTAGTTCGACCGTATCCGATCGATGGGAGATCGCCATGGAATGATGATCGCCAGAGGATATCACGCGCACAGACCGTAGCCGAAGGCGTCGATTACGGGGCGATCGTGAGGTCCATCACGATCGCTAAGAGTTCCGCTGACTACAACGGCCGATCCGGCATGTTCGGAGGCCGTTGAGTAACGTCGATCGCCAAGGGCGTGATGACGTGGCGGCCAACGGGAAGAAATCAGCCCTCTCTATAAAAAGAGAGGGTGTGAGCCTTTGAGAGGCTAATGCTTATGCTCTAAGTGATCTTCCTAGTGCCCCACAAGCTCTAAACTCTTCTTACTTGTTTTTACTCCATTCTTATTGTAAGAAGAGTGATCTTGATTGTAAAGATTACCTCCACCTAGCTTGGTGCAAAGGAGAGACCAATAGTGATTGGCTTTGGAGGAGTGATTCACCTTGGACGAATCGGACCGTGGATTAGCGCCGTAGCCGTGAACCACGTTACATCTTCTTGTTAGCATTTGTGTTTTCATTTATTGCTTTGCCTTTATTGTTCATGCTTCCGCTTGCGCTAACGATTGTGTAGACGAGCAAAAGAACGAGAGAATTCCGACATCCATCGTAAGAGGCCTATTCACCCCCCTCTAGTCGGTCGTTCGATCCCCCTACACTAAGTCCCAACTCCTTCCGTTAAATGGTAGGATTTTACCTCATCACTTATTTTGTATCAATTACTCCTTCAGCCTTTCTTTTCCACTGCTTTTTTCAAATAAAATCTTCAGAAATAAGCATCTTTTACTTCCAAGCTCGGCCAGACTTTCAATTTCTTACCGATATCCCTTCTTCACACAAAGGATGGAAGGAACATTACTTCTTTGTACATTTTCCCTCTCCCTTTCCTTTCTCCTCTACATGGTTAACTGCTCTTCCTCCTCGCCCTTCTCTAGGCTCTTACCGCGATAATGAAGAGTATCAAATGATGATTCTATTGTTATCAGAAGAACGATTCAACTTGAACCAGTTATTGACCAGATCAACACTGTCACTAATTAGGACCAACTATCCTCTCCAATCGACTTGTATGCTCGGTAACAATTGCTTCTGACTGTATCTCTGCATACTGTTATGAGCAATGTAAGTTTTTACTTGTTTATTTTTCAGAATCATTATTACTATAGGCTACTAAACATACTCCACCCCCTTCCTGTACAAATCCTATTCAACTTCATCCCCGACAACCAACACTTTCCATCCAACCCTTACCCCCTCATCAAACTCCACCAACCCCTCGTTCTTTCTTCTCAACACCCGATCTGCCAGATTCATTAACATCTAGTATTAACGAGGTCAGCATTTACTTTCTTTTCACGATACTGATATCTATCTCTGCAGGGTATCACAAGCATAACTCACTTAAACAACCAATGGGTGCAATACACTAATAATCTAAAATGAGAATTACAAGAATGTCAAACCAGAGAGTTAGCATTACAACAATCCTATCAAAGACTTGAACAAGAACATGCAAGCCTCCTATATAAATGTTAGTAATATATGAGAGATGTCCTAAGGCAATCGCCTTATGTTTGAACCATTTATATGATAAATGAAGATTCACTATTTTAGTATACATGTTTTCATGTATTTGATTAGATCTTAAACTCATTTACTTGTTAGTAATATATGAGAGATGTCCTAAGGCAATCGCCTTATGTATGAACCATTTATATGATAAATGAAGATTCACTATTTGAGTATACATGTTTTATGTATTTGATTGGATCTTAAACTCATTTATTGAATGTCCACGATACGATTCACAGCATGAGAGAATTTGTGATTGGATCACAACTAGTGAGTATCTCTACATGTGTAATTGTGATGTATCAGAATTATCCCTAGTCGATGAATTGATGGATTTGGACACCATAAATTCTGTCGAGACTAGCACGAGGTATACTCCTTGGTGTATCCAAGCAGCTGATTCTCACTGGCTGGAGACATTGTGATGTCCGGAGTTAATCGTGGATGCTAGTTATGGTAACTAGTTCATTGGAGTGACCAGCTGTAAGACTTCATATGGTTCTCTGCATATATAGATATGTCAATGAAGTTCTTACTGTGGCTTAAGTGCGATGTTCCTTTGACTTGCGGTATTCAAGTCATCTTGATCATGGAGACTTATGCTTTGACATCTTAAGCAAACATCTCTAAGGAGATGTGGACCCGGATGATTGGGTATAAGTCGGTGATCGAAGGTGTTTGAATAGCCTATAAAGGATTCACCACTCCTTGCGAGGAGATGTATACCCATGGCCTCTCGTCGGATTGTTACTAAAGTCTTTGGCCAAAGCATTACATGTTTAGAGTAAGGTACTCTTCGATACATGTGGAGTAACTAGAATCCGTAGGACGAGGAAATGATACTTGGGCTAGGTGTGACATAGTCAGCCTAGTGGGGACTGACACAATAGACCATGTCCTGAACCAAGTGGGTATAAGATGAGTGAAGGGAATGGGGCACGATTTATTCGAGCTACTGAAGGGTTTCAGAAATAGTTCTGGATCAACCGTTGATCTTTTCGGTTAATTGGGGATCATGATGTACTACTAGGTGCCACTCATGATCGTTCTATAATTAATGGTTAATTATAGACGGCCAACATAAATCGAGAACCTATTTGGTCACACGCACAACGAGTGTAATCCAAAGGATTTAAAACGAGCTTGAGAATGGGATTCTCAGACCGAGAGAAACTATGTTTGGTTGGACCAAACATAAAGCGAGCATGAAATTGTTTCAATCGCAATGGAAGCGTGGATGGGCAGTGTCTTATGAAGACATAATGGATGGACCAAAATGGTTTGGTTCTAATCCAATGGATGAGAATAAACCAAAGGGTTTGGTTTATATTAAACGAATGAACCAAAGGTTGGTTCGGTTCGTTTTAACTTAAAATAAACCATCATGGTTTGGTTTATTTTAACTTATCCTAATGGAGCGGGTTAACGGGCTTTATGGATATGATCCATTAACCATTAAGAGAATTAGTTCTCTATAAAAGAGGGCTTAAGGGATTGTTAAACCCTAATCATCCAAAACCCTAGCTTGAACTTGCCGCCCACCCCTTGGAGGAATTTTCGGCGCCAACTACAGACTTGTCTGCCGTCCAAGACCCTTGTCGGCGTCAAGCTCAGCCGGTGAACCTCCGGCGACCCTCCGGTGATCTCCTATAGGTTTGGCATCAAGGTGAGCCTTTTCTTCTCCTTGTTTTGGCGGCGCCTATCTCCTCCACCAAGCTGTCTAGTTTTCTGGACAGCTTCCTCTCGTCGGGCGTCGTTTGGGCGACGGTTAGTGCTCCGACAGCGGCTAACTTACCGGGGATTTGATCTCCGGTAATCCTCTGAGGTGGAGGACGAAGGATTCGTCAATCGGTTGACGAATACCTCTCCGGAGAAGCGAGTCTTGAGGACTTGTTTTAGATCCGAATTTGGATTCGGATCGTGATCATCTCTCGATCACGTCGTCTTCAACACGAGGCTAGTAACCCGTCACGAAGACGGCTCGTGGCTTAGCGAAGTCATCCCGAGAGCTCGGCGTGGATACGGATAGAGACGATTCTTACGAGGATCGTTCGGTTGATGCCGTTCCGCTACACGTCATACGAAGGTATAACGTAGTTTAATTTCCTTTATTGCAAATTATAATTTACGGTTATGTCTACACTTGTTGTAATATGCATGCGTGTGTTGTGTGTGTTGTAATAAATATAGATTTATTATTTTTAATTGCTTCCGCTGTGCTCATGTTTACGAAACATGATCGAACACACACCGCATGATCAGGAAACCAACATGGTATCGAGCCCGGGTTGTGTTTGACATAATCGTAAAAATGGTTTTGCGATAGTCATAATGTATTTCTGGAAATTTTCTAATTTTGGAAATTTAGAAGTATTTATGGAAATTTTCAATTTTGGAAAGTCTAGAAGTATTTATGGAAATCTTCCACTTTTGGAAAGTTGGAAGTATTTATGGAAATTGATATTTTCCATAAATAAAATATTTGATTAGATTCTGGAAATTTGTTTCCTAATTTAATCATGATTTGATTTGGGAAATCAAATCTTAAAATATTTTATTTCCATAAGTAGTTTTAATGATTTAGGAAATTGGTTTCCTAAATAGATTTTCCTTAATCAAATAATTCCATGAATAAAATATGTGATTAGATTTGGAAATTTGTTTCCTAATTTAATTATGATTTGATTTGGAGAATCAAATCTTAAACATATTTTATTTCCATAAATAGTTATGACATATAAGGAAGTTATATACATGACATAATTGTATGCCATGTAATTGCATTAGATGCATAACATTATGCCATGCGTGTCGTGACATGTAGATGTATTCCATGTATGCCATGCCATGTAGATAATAGTTATTTGCATGCAAAGAGGATGAGACATAAAACCCTTAAAACAATATTAAAGCCTACACCTTCCATTAATATGGTTAGAACCAGAGTTCCGTTTCTTGTTTGGGTTGTTGGACTCTCTCCAAGCCCGGCTCGAACCCGAACATGTTCAAACCATGGAATAGTTTAATACTAATATGGTAAGAGTCAGAGGTCAATCGTTAGCTTTGGTTGTTGGACTCTCTCCAAGCTGGGCTAATTGGTTGAATGCGCTCTAACCATATTAAAACTATGTCCTGATTAATGGGTTGGCTTTAACCTGGAGCATCGATTTGTTGGACTCTCTCCAAGGTCGATGTAAAGGGAGGTGAAGTTGGGTGCTATGCATATGATGCATACTTGTTAATGTGTTAACAACCCGATGTATGTGTGAACATTCAATTAGTTGATAGCACATTGTGATAGTTACATATACATGATATGTAATCGGTATACTTGATACCCACCATCATAGCTAAGAATGGCTTGTTGGACTCTCTCCAAGGTTGTTCTTATCTATGATGGATATCACCATTCGGAGATGGACCTACGATCTCGAAGTGATTTTGGGGTTTTGAAATTCAAAAATGAATGGGATTTATAAATGTATATTGATGCATTTTAAAATCATTTTCTCATATATGCTCGTTTTGTATTTCTAGGTCAATAAATTGATCATGGCGTCTTTGAATTTGCGCACTATTTTGGATTGAACAAGTATTTGGGCCTAACTTCTGGGTGGCTTAGAAACTTACGAGAATTGTTCTCAAGGCGGAAAAGCTTGCATATGTCCTTGAAGAGCCTCTTCTGGACGTCTAAGTGATGCAACTCGGACCAAATGTTGGTCTATCGAAACATGTGTAGCAGTCTGAAATGGCGAGTTGCATCATGCTAGCGGCGATGGTACAGGCAGCGGCATGAGCATATGGATGCTAATACTATGGTCTTCCATCTTCATGAGTTGTTCGATGAGCAAGCGAGATCAGAAAGGTTCGAGTCTCTAGGCTCCTCTTCACTACGAAGATGCAAGAAGGTTAAATCTGTAGTGCAATTTGTGCTAAAGATGAGCGGGTACATCAGCTAGCTACCCTCGGTTTTGTGATGGATCATGAGTTAAGTATTGACTTAATTACGCATTGTTTGCCAAGAGCTTCTCGCAATTTGTGATGAACTATCGGATGAACAAATTGGAATCCACCATTCGCTCTTTAATATCTTTGAAGATGGAGCCTTCTATAAAGCATGAGGAGAAAGGCGGTTACAAGTTGATTCCTCGAAAGGTTCTAAGAGGAAGGCAAAAGAAAAGAAAGGAAAGAAGGCAAAGAAAGGCGGAACAAAGGGCACTTGCCATCAGAAGGCCGCGAAGAAAGTTGAGTCCATGAAGAAGAAGAAGGCATCCGATGCCCCATCCTCTTGTATCTTCGTTATTGATTGTCATTCTATTTCCTTAGACACTTGGGTATTGATCTGGGTGTGGCTCACATATATGTAATGACATACATGGGCTAAGGAATAGAAGAAGACTCGTCAAGGGGAGAGTCAAATTTGCGAGTTGGCAATGGAGCAAAGGTTGCTGCGGTCGCCATCGGAACTTATTTGCTGAAGCTCCCTAGTGGACTAGTCTTGGAACTGGACAATTGCTATTATGTTCCTTCTCTAATAAAGAACATCATTTCTATTTCTTGTTTAAATAGAAATGGTTTCCATGTGACGTTTAGTAACAATTGTTGTTACATAACTTTGAATGGGGTTGTTTATGGAATTTGGAACTTTGAGTAATGGCATTTATCGTTGGGCGTATCCGACATTTTCAATATCGCGAGCAACACGCGTGCTCGAAAGGATAATCAAATAGACTCCTATATGTGGCATTGTCGTCTTGGCCATATAAGCAAGAAACGCATGTCCGAATTACACCGATGTGGAATTCTGGAATCGTTTGAATTGGATACATACGATACATGCGAATCATGCTTAAAAGGCAAGATGACTAAGTTACCTTTTACTGGAAAAGGTGAACGAGTGGGAGAGTTACTAGGTCTAGTACATACTGATGTATGTGGACCTATGTCAACTCAAGCTTTAGGAGGCTATAACTACTTCATTACCTTCACCGATGATCACTCACGGTTTGGGTATGTGTTCTTGATGAAACACAAGTCTGAAGCCTTTGAAAGGTTCAAAGAATTCAGAAATGAAGTAGAGAAACAACATGACAAAAGTATTAAAATACTTCGATCGGATCGAGGTGGTGAATACTTAAGTCAAGAGTTTCTTGATTATCTAAGAGACAATGGCATATTGTCTCAATGGACTCCGCCCTATACACCACAGCATAATGGTGTATCTGAGAGGCGTAACCGGACCTTGTTGGACATGGTCATGTCAATGATGAATCATGCGACTCTTCCCAAGTCCTTTTGGGGTTATGCACTTCAGACAGCTGTTTACTTGTTAAACAGAATGCCTACCAAGGTAGTCTCTACTACTCCATATGAGATATGGAATAGTAAGAAACCTCATGTATCTTACTTGAAGATATGGGGTTGTCCTGCTTATGTGAAGTGGACTGTATCAGACAAATTGGATGCTAAGTCTGATAAATGTCTATTTATTGGATACCCTAAGGAAACAAGGGGTTACCAATTCTATCATCCTGTGGAACAAAAGGTGTTTGTTTCAAGGCATGCTGTGTTTCTAGAGAAAGAGTTTCTCTTGCAAGAAAACAATGGGAGTGTCGTCGAGCTTGAGGAGGCTCGAGAGACTCAAATAGACATTAATGAGATACAGTGAAGCACTGACTGACAACTCATAGTGATGAGCAATCGGCTGGACCTATTGTAACACCACATCTTCGTAGATCTGGTAGAACACGCAATATTCCTGAGAGATATGGATTTCTCGTCAGCGAATCGAACGACGTGTTACTCATTGATGATGAGGAGCCTACCAGTTATGAAGAAGTGCTGACAAGTTCAGAAAGGGATAAGTGGCTTGGTACCAGGAAGTCGGAAATGGATTCCATGTGAAAACCAAGTTTGGAACTTGGTTGACCCACTGAAGGCATAAAGCCTATAGGGTGCAAGTGGGTTTTCAAGAAGAAAGACATGGATGGTAATGTGATTACCTATAAGGCTAGATTGGTGGCGAAGGATATCCAAAACAAGGTGTTGATTATGGCGAAACCTATTACTTTGTAGCTATCTTAAATCCATTCGGATGCTCTGGCCATAGCGGCTCATTATGATTATGAGATATGGCGGATGGATGTGAAAACAGCTTTCCTTAATGGAAACCTGCTCGAGGACGTGTATATGATACAGCCTGAGGGTTTCACATCGGTTGATAAAACCAAGGTATGCAAATTGCGACGATCCATTTATGGATTGAAGCAAGCATCCGAGAGTCTGGAATATCCGTTTTGATGAGACAATCAAAAGTTTGATTTCTCACAAAATCGACGAACCTTGTGTGTACAAGAAGGTTAGTGGGAGTGCAATCGTGTTCCTAGTATTGTATGTCGATGACATATTACTTATAGGAAGCGATGTGTCAATCTTACGATCGATTAAGGTTTGGTTATCAAGACATTCTCCATGAAAGACACAGGAGAAGCAACCTACATCCTTGGGATTAAGATCTATAGAGATAGATCGAAGCGGTTGCTTGGTCTTCGCGGTCTACATATATAGGCAGTGCTAAAGAGGTTTAGCATGTCGGAATCCAAGAAAGGTTATCTACCCATCGGGCATGGGGAACACCTTCGAAGTCTATGTGTCGCGCCGCAGAAGGCGAGAGGATTTGCATGAGTAAGATTCCCTATGCATCCGCATAGGATCTATCATGTATGCTATGTTATGTCACGAGGCCCGATGTATCGTATGCTCTGAGTGTCACGGCGGATACCAATCGATCGAGGAATGGATCATTGGGTAGTATTAAGGCGATCCTTAAGTACTTGAGAAGAACTAAGGATGTGTTCCTAATATATGGAGAAGGGACATGGTGATACGGGTATCACGGATGCGGACTTCGAACAGACAAGGATGATTCAGTCTCGATGCGGATCGTGTTCACCTTGAATGAATGGGCGCATGAGTTGGAAAAGTTCCAAACAAGAGGCGAGCGGATTCTACCACTGAGGCAGAATATATTGCAGCTTCGGAAGCAGCAAAGGAAGCGGTTTGGATCAAGAAGTTCGTTCATGAACTTGGTGTGATTCCGGCCATTGTTGAAGCAATACCGGTCTACTGCGACAACAATGGAGCAATTGCACAGGCGAAAGAGCCAAGGTCTCATCAACGATCCAAACATGTGCTTCGCCGCTATCATCTTATCAGAGAGATCATAAGTAGGAACGAAATACAAATCGAGAAAATTCCCACTGAAAGGAACTTAGCGGATCTTTTGACTAAAGCATTACCTCAAAGTAAGTTTGAGGGTCATGTTAGAGCTTATGGTATTGGATACCGTAGCGATTGGCATTAGGCCAAGTGGGAGTCTGTTAGTAATATATGAGAGATGTCCTAAGGCAATCACCTTATGTATGAACCATTTATATGATAAATGAAGATTCACTATTTGTGTATACATGTTTAATGTATTTGATTGGATCTTAAACTCATTTACTGAATGTCCACGATACGATTCACAGCATGAGAGAATTTGTGATTGGATCACAACTAGTGAGTATCTCTACATGTGTAATTGTGATGTATCGGAATTATCCTAGTCGATGAATTGATGGATTTGGACACCATCAATTACAGCCGAGACTAACAGGTATACTCCTTGGTGTATCCAAGCGGTGATTCTCCGGAGACATTGTGATGTCGGAGTTAATCGTGGATGCTAGTTATGGTAACTAGTTCATTAGAGTGACCGGTAGTAAGACTTCATATGGTTCTCTGCATATATAGATATGTCAATGAAGTTCTTCTTGTGGCTTAAGTGCGATGTTCCTTTGACTTGCGGTATTCAAGTCATCTTGATCATGGAGACTTATGCTTTGACATCTTAAGCAAACATCTCTAGGAGATGTGGACCCGGGATGATTGGGTATAAGTCGAAGTGATCGAAGGTGTTTGAATAGCCTATAAAGGATTCACCACTCCTTGCGAGGAGATGTATACCCATGGCCTCTCGTCGGATTGTTACTAAAGTCTTTGGCCAAAGCATTACATGTTTAGAGTAAGGTACTCTTCGATACATGTGGAGTAACTAGAATCCGTAGGACGAGGAAATGATACTTGGGCTAGGTGTGACGTAGTCAGCCTAGTGGGGACTGACACAATAGACCATGTCCTGAACCAAGTGGGTATAAGATGAGTGAAGGGAATGGGGCACGATTCATTCGAGCTACTGAAGGGTTTCAGAAATAGTTCTGGATCAACCGTTGATCTTTTCGGTTAATTGGGGATCATGATGTACTACTAGGTGCCACTCATGATCGTTCTATAATTAATGGTTAATTATAGACGGTCAACATAAACCGAGAACCTATTTGGTCACACGCACAACGAGTGTAATCCAAAGGATTTAAAACGAGCTTGAGAATGGGATTCTCAGACCGAGAGAAACTATGTTTGGTTGGACCAAACATAAAGCGAGCATGAAATTGTTTCAGTCGCAATGGAAGCGTGGATGGGCAGTGTCTTATGAAGACATAATGGATGGACCAAAATGGTTTGGTTCTAATCCAATGGATGAGAATAAACCAAAGGGTTTGGTTTATATTAAACGAATGAACCAAAGGTTGGTTCGGTTCGTTTTAACTTAAAATAAACCATCATGGTTTGGTTTATTTTAACTTATCCTAATGGAGCGGGTTAACGGGCTTTATGGATATGATCCATTAACCATTAAGAGAATTAGTTCTCTATAAAAGAGGGCTTAAGGGATTGTTAAACCCTAATCATCCAAAACCCTAGCTTGAAGTTGCCGCCCACCCCTTGGAGGAATTTTCGGTGCCCAACTACAAGCTGCCGCCGCCCAGCTTTGTGCCGCCGTCCAAGACCCTTGCTGGCGTCCAAGCTCCAGCCGGTGAACCTCCGGCGACCCTCCGGTGATCTCCTATAGGTTCGGCATCAAGGTGAGCCTTTTCTCTCCTTGTTTTGGCCGGCGCCTACTCCTCCACCAAGCTGTCCAGTTTTCTGGACAGCTTCTTCTCCTCTCGTCGGAGCGTCATTTGGACGACGGTTAGTGATCCGACAGCGGCTAACATACCGGGGATTTGATCTCCGGTAATCCTCTGAGGTGGAGGACGAAGGATTCGTCAATCGGTTGACGAATACCTCTCCGGAGAAGCGAGTCTTGAGGACTTGTTTTTAGATCCGAATTTGGATTCGGATCGTGATCATCTCTCGATCACGTCGTCTTCAACACGAGGCTAGTAACCCGTACGAAGACGAAGCTCGTGGCTTGGCGAAGTCATCTCGAGGAGCTCGGCGTGGATACGGATAGAGACGATTCTTACGAGGATCGTTCCGGTTGATGCCGTTCCCGCTACACGTCATACGAAAGGTATAACGTAGTTTAATTTCCTTTTATTGCAAATTATAATTTACGGTTATGTCTACACTTGTTGTAATATGCATGCGTGTGTTGTGTGTGTTGTAATAAATATAGATTTATTATTTTTAATTGCTTCCGCTGTGCTCATGTTTACGAAACATGATCGAACACACACATGCCGCGGTGCCGGAAACCCAACATTACTGAATGTCCACGACACAATTCATAGCATGAGAGAATTTGTGATTGGATCACAACTAGTGAGTATCTCTACATGTGTAATTGTGATGTATTGGAATTATCCCTATGTAACACCCATAAAATTTCTTGCAATTTTACGAGAATTTTTGGCTTTACGATGATGGGATTTATGTGGGCCTTTTCGAAAATAAAAGAAAATAAGCCAAAAAGAGATGCAAGGCCTAGGAATTGAACCCCAAACCTCTAGAGATAGCCAAGACCTATAGATGCACCCACTAACCAGAAGCCCAATAGGATTTTATCATTAGAGGAATAGGGGAAATTATGGTTAAGTGTAAAGGAGATCAAGGGACTCTTCAAGTGAATAAATAGGGGGAATGAAGGGGCATGAGTTACACAATTCACTTTCTCCTCTTCTCTTCTTCTTCCTCACCGAAATCCCTTCCTCCCCTCTCCATTTTCACCCTTTGGCCGAACCCCATCCAAGCAAGGAGAAGGCTAGTTTTTTGGCTTCCATTAGATCATCTACCAACTAAAAGCAAGCGAAGGATGTAAGATTTCCTCACCTGCAGTATATTAGTTTTTGTAGGACATATTACATGAAAGAAATATGAAGTTTTGTGCCCCACATGTTTCGGCCAACCATATTTTTGGGCTAGGGTTTCATAAAAATGCTACTAAGAAAACTTGTATAGGTTGTATGCTTCATGTAGGAATTTTTAGGTGACAAAAATCTATGTTTTGTGCCCTACATGTTTTGGCCAACCATGTTTTTGGGCTAGGGTTTCATGAAAATGCTACTAAGGAAACTTGTATAGGTTGTATGCTTCATGTAGGAATTTTTAGGTGACCAAAAATCTATGTTTTGTGCCCTACATGTTTCGGCCAACCATGTTTTTGGGCTAGGGTTTCATGAAAATGCTACTAAGGAAACTTGTATAGGTTGTATGCTTCATGTAGGAATTTTTAGGTGACCAAAAATCTATGTTTTGTGCCCTACATGTTTCGGCCAACCATGTTCTTGGGCTAGGGTTTCATTAAAATGCTACTAAGGAAACTTGTATAGGTTGTATGCTTCATGTAGAAATTTTTAGGTGACAAAAATCTATGTTTTGTGCCCTACATGTTTCGGCCAACCATGTTTTTGGGCTATGGTTTCATGAAAATGCTACTAAGGAAACTTGTATAGGTTGTATGCTTCATGTAGGAATTTTTAGGTGACAAAAATCCAAGTTTTGTGCCCTACATGTTTCGGCCAACCATGTTTTTGGGCTAGGGTTGCATGAAAACACCCCTTAGGAAATTAGGATATGTTGTATGTGTTAGTTAAAGCCCTAGAACCAATCATGTGATGGTTGAATAGGGAACATTTTGTATCATATTCTATAAAGGCAAAGGATTGGTTATTATATTTACATCTTGCTTGTGCCAGCTAATTTAAATATAATAATGCCCTAGAAAAGTAGGTTCTTATCTACAGCACATCAATTGGCAGAATTGATTATGAGAGGCTGTAGAGAACACTTTCCTAAATGTTCCTAGTCGAGTATTAATATGCAAGGGAAATATTAATACATAAAGACTAGCATGTAGGTCAATTGATGACTTGATCTCACAAGTCATGGATATATGATATCAAGTTGACACATGGGTATATATTGGAGAATATATCTTGAATGACCGCCATGAGAAAGTTTCATGGATCATCGTTATATGAGTGTCATAAACTTTCTCATGTGACTATTGGTATGAATAGTCCTTAGACCTGAAGTCACTACGGTTCCCTACATAAGGAGTTATGTACTTTGGTATCGTCAGCGTCACATGTGAAGGTGGACCATAAAAGCGATTCTGGGTATATAACAAATTATGCGGAGGATGTGAGTGATGTAGATGGGATCTATCCCTCTCATATGGCCGAGTGATATCGGTGGGCCCCTTGATTGAGTAGAACTACTAAACGCATGGCCATGCTCGAATGAGTCAATATGAGATATTGAGCTCATTTGTTTGAGTTAGTTTACTCGGGGATCAAGAAACACATAGATTGATCGAGGATGACACGGTCTATGCCTCATTGATCAATCGATATCAAGGATAGAAGGACACGGTCATATATTATAGTAGTCACGGAAGGTTAGTCGGATCTTGACTTATCTGTAACTTGGGTAGCAATGATGTATTGCTAGATGCCGCTCATTGCTTGTGTATCTAAAGAGTTTAGGTCCACCGCCAACGTTATGAGAGCCTATAGGTCACACACAAAGAGCATGATAATTAGAGGAATTAGAGTATTCTAGTTTGACTAGAATAATTTGGGAATAAGCTTAAGTACAAAATGGTTTTTGGACTTTAAGCTTAATGAGAATTTTAGCTAATTGATTTAATGAGATTAATTCAATATGTTACCTTATTGATTTAATAAGATTAATTCAATATGATAACATAAGCTTAATTGAATTAATAAGATTAATTCAATATGATAACATAAGCTTAATTGAATTAATAAGATTAATTCAACATGCATGAATGCCACATAAGCATGCCACCTAAGCATCCACCTAAGCTAGATAAGGTGGAAGGGGACAAAATGGTTTTTGTCTCCTTAAGTGGCCAAAACACAAGGGGTCTCAATGCAATGGATTGCATTAAATTGTAGGAGGTGAAAGGGTTTTGCCAACCCTATAAAAGGCCCCATGGAGTGGCCGGCCAAAGCATCATTTTGGATTGTGATTGTGGTGTGGTTGTGAGAGAGAGCTTGAGAAGCTTGGTGGAAGCTTTGGTTGTGTGGCTTTGTGAGTGTAGGTAGCAAGAAGAGTAGTCTTCTTCTTCCTTTCTCTTCTTCCCTTTCCTCTCCTTTAGGGACTTCTCTAGCAAGAAGTAAAGGAGAGCTCTTCTTTTTCCTTTTGTGAGACAAGAGCTTGCTCGTGTGGATACATATAGAAGCGGACATTTGAGCGTGCTAAAGATCAACAAAACCAAGGAAAAGCGGGATTACAAAGGGCACGCAACAAAGGTAAGAACTCTCCTATAAGATAGGTTTGGTTTTTAGAAATTTATTTTATCTGAGTTTGCTTTATGGATCACTTGGAAGGGATCCTATTTTTCATTCTATGCAATTTGGCATAAAAGAGATTTCCTCTGATGGTATCGAGCCACTTGCGAAGATCATTATAAAAATAGGTTTTCTCTATTTTATATGTGATATAGAAGTAGGATAAATTTTATTATGAGTTGATAATTGCATTGGCAAATTTTCAAACATAATAAAATATCCAATGTCTTTTAAAAGTTAAAATGACATGGTGCATGGTTATGGCCTAGTCCCAAAAAGTTTGTGATTGTGTGTTGTAATTCTTAATACGGCCTGCGTGTCGTGCCTTTCTCCTAATATTCTTGTTGTAAAATTAGTTTTAGACTCGAATGTAACTCGAGTATTTCTCCTTTTGTAATGTACAAAACAAGGATGGAGGGTCCATTGGAAGATGAGGTTACAAGGAGAAAGTCAACACACAAGACAACCAAAAGGAAGCACTTAGGAGAAGATGCTATCCCTAGGTTGACCAATCAATCTTTTCATTGGCTTGAGAAGATTGTAGAATAAGGGTCATAACCATGACACGTTAGTTTAATATGTATGTGATGCATGTTAGTTTAGCTTGTATGTGATGCATCATTAGTTTAGCTTATATGTGATGTATGCTAATATGTATATGATACATGTTTATTTCTTAATAAGTCTAAACGATATGCCTACCAAAGTTGGTACTCACTACTTCCTCGATCATTTGTTATTGGGTTTGCCAAAGCAAAGCAATGCATTTTATCTTGGAAGAGTGCGAGTGGACAATCGTGATGTCCCGCTATCGCTTAGTTAAGACTTAATTAAGTGTTTTCTTAATTAGTTAAGAAAGTAGAGGCATATATTAGCTTTGAACATAAGTTTTAAAATTAGTTTTATGTGATTTCCGAACATCAGCTTTGTCTTAGAAGTGGTCGTTGCTCCGATATCCAAGAAGGCCCCTGTGCCTCGCCACAGCCTGGAAGCTGGTTTAGGAATAAACACTAAACTAATCTAAAACTTAACCAAAGCTATTAAAGAGTTACATCAGATGTAATTGGCAAGATTGCCTACCTAATATACTACGTCTTGGGCGATTAGCCAAAGCTAACTCAAGGCAATTATAATGTGGATCTTTATCCCATATAAATTTATAGCTAAATAGTAGCTATGAGAATTTAGTGGGAGCCTCATTTAATTAAAGGCCTAATTAAATGATTTAGGTATGATACTTAACTTTGCATTTTAATGTTGTAGATCACCATGACATCTAACACGACACACCCCCTCAACTTGCGATCTGTCCTTGAGAAGGACAAGCTTAATGGAGCGAACTTTCTTGACTGGTATAGGAACTTGAGGATTATCCTCAAGCAAGAACGCAAACTATATGTCCTAGAAGCGGTCTACCTGAAATACCCGCCCTGACCACTCGTCTTGAAAAGGATGCTTATAAGAAGCATCAAGATGACGCATTAGATGTGTCATGCCTTATGCTTGCCACCATGAACTCTGAGCTTCAGAAGCAACATGAGAACATGGATGCCTATGATATGGTTGAGCATTTGAAACAACTATATCAAGGACAAGCTAGGCACGAGCGTTTTGAAGTGTCTAAGGCTCTTTTTGCATGCAAGATGCAAGAAGGAACACCTGTAGGAACTCACGTACTTAAAATGATTGGGTACGTTGAGAACCTTGAAGGACTAGGTTTTCAGAGCCAAGAATTGGCAATAGATGTTATCTGCAATCGTTGGAAGCATATAATCAATTTCATGAATTATAACATGAATGAAATTGATAAACCTTTGCTGAGATTCTCGGCATGTTAGCTAACTGAACCAATCTCAAGAAGAAAGTTAGTAATGTACTAATGGTCAAGAAGGGGCAAAGGTAAGCAAAGGCAAGGGTAAGACCAAGCAAGGCAAGGCCAATTCATCCACTTCAAAGGGTAAAGGTAAAGTACCTAAGGAAGGGATGCTTCCATTGCGGTGAGATGGACCTTTAGGCGGAGCTGAAAGTCTACCTTGAGGAAGTAAAGAACAAGAGAAGTGGGACTTACGCCTCGGTATACACGTTATAGAAGTTAATCTATCTATTTCTTCTACATGGGTATTAGATCTGGATGTGCATCTCACATTTGTACTAATGTGCGAGAAATAGTAGAATAATGGCAAAGGGTGAAGTGGACCTACAGTAGGCAATGGCGCAAAAGTTCTTCTTTGCTTTGTAGAGGAACATATTCTTTGTCTTTGCCTTTAGGCTTATCTTAGAACTAGAGGAGTGCTTTTATGTACGCATTAACAAAGAACATAATTTACGTATCTTGTTTAGACAAGAAAAACTTTTCTTTTATAATAAAGGACAAATGTTGTTCCATTTATTTAAATGAAATGTTCTATTGTAATGCACCACTTATGAATGGTCTCTATGTTCTAGATTTAGATAACCCAATTTATAACGTAAATACCAAGCGGTTCAAATCGAATGATTTGAACCAAACATATCTCACAACCTTGCATCGCCTAGGTCACATAAATGAAAAGCATATCCCAACTCCATAAAGATGGATTATTGGACTCATTTGATTTTGAATCATATGAGGTATCAGATCTTGTCTTTTAGGAAAGATGACTAAAACTCCATTTAGTGGACATGGCGAGAGAAGCGACGGACTTGTTAGGACTCATACATCGATGTATGTGGCCCTTTCAATGTCGAAGCGAGGAGGCTATAAGTACTTTATTACTTTCATGATGATATGAGTAGATTTGGCTACTTATATTTGATGAGACATAAGTCGAATCCTTTGAAAAGTTCAAAGAATTCAAGAATGAAGTACAAAACCAACTTGGTAGCGTGTTAAGCTACTTGATCGGATCGAGGTGGTGAATACCTTAGTCAGAGTTTCGTGATCACTGGTGAGTGTGGGATAATATCCCAACTCACTCCACTGGAACACCACAATGGAATGGTGTATCGAGGAGAAATCGTACTCTATTAGATATAGTACGATCAATGATGAGCAGGTGATCTACCTACTTCCTTTTGGGGTTTAGCTCTAGAGCGGTAGCTTTCACATGTCGCGTCCCATCAAAGGTAGAAAAGACACCATATCGATATGGGTGGGAAGAGTCCCAAAATGTCTTTTATAAAGATTTGGGGTTGTGAAGCTTATGTTAGGCGTCAGTCTCGGATAAACTATGACCCAAATCAGATAATTGTTATTTTGTAGGATATCCCTAGGAAACTAAGGGATATTACTTTTACAATCCCACACTTGGCAAGGTGTTTGTTGCCAGAAATGCTGTCTTTCTAGAAAGAGAATTTATTTCTAGAAATACTAGTGGGAGTAAAATTCATCTTGAAGTTCAAGATGATGATAACACTAAGGCTTCGATGGAAAATGAGCAGGCACCACAAAGTGTTGTGGATGAGGAAATTGTTGCCCAAAGAGTTGTGGAGCAAACACATTCAAGTAGACCAACCTCTTCGTAGATCTAATAGGATCCGTCGTCAACCCGAGAGATATTCTTTTCTCTTGGTGACATAGCGGTGAAGTATTGCTTGTCGATCTTGACGAGCCTACATCCTATCAAGAAGCTATGATGAGCCCAGATTCCGAGAAATGGCTAGAGGCCATGAGATCCAAAATGGAATCCATGTACACTAACCAAGTATGGACTTTGGTTGATCCACCTGAAGGGTTAAAACCCATTGGGTGTAAGTGGGTCTTTAAAGTAAAGACTGACATGGATGGTAATAAGCATACCTATAAAGGTAGATTGGTGGCTAAAGGATTCAAACAAATTCATGGTATTGACTATGATGAAACCTTTTCACTAGTTGCGATGTTTAAATCCATTCGGATCATATTTGCTATTGCAGCCTACCACGATTATGAGATCTGACAGATGGATGTTAAAACCGCTTTTTTGAATGGAAAGCTACTCGAGGATGTGTACATGACACAGCCTGAGGGTTTTGAAGATCCAGAGCATCCTGGAAAGGTATGCAAACTGCAAAGGTCCATTTATGGACTAAAGCAAGCCTCTCATTTGGAATCTTGATTCGATGATGCAATCAAGAGTTTGGTTTCATCAAGAATGAAGATGAACCTTGTGTCTACAAGAGAAATAGTAGAACACGGATTGTATGTCTTGTCTTGTATGTAGATGACATACTTCTCATCGGAAATGATATTCCCTCACTCCAGTCTGTGAAGATGTGGTTAGGGAATTGTTTCTCGATGAAAGACTTAGGTGAAGCTGCCTATATTTTAGGCATCAAGATATATAGAGATAGATCTAAGAGATTACTTGGCCTAAGTCAGAGTACATACATTGATAAAGTGCTAGATCGTTTTGCTATGCAAAATTCTAAGAAAGGATTTCTGCCTTTATCACATGGTGTGAGTCTTTCGAAGACTCAATGTCCCTCTTCTAAGGAGGAGAGAGATCGCATGGATAAGATCCCTCATGCATACCTATAGGGTCTATCATCATGTCGCCATGCTTTGTACTCGTCAGCGTCTCGTATGCTTTGAGCATGGCGAGTAGATACGATCGGATCGGTGAAAGTCAGCTGGATAGCGGTCAAAATATTCTTAAATACTTACGAAGAGCGAAGAATATTTCACGATATTTGGAGGCAATGAGAGCTAAGCATGTAAGGGTTCTGATGATGCAAGCTTCCAAGCAGACAAGGATGACTATAGATCCTGATAAAGTCGTGTTTTGCACGAATGGTGGGTGTGGTGGAAGAGTTGAGCGAGGACACGATTCTTGATTCTACCTGTGAAGCGAGTATATTCTTTGCGTCGATCGAGCGAAAGGAGGCTGTTTGGCTCCGAGTTCATCGATGAACTTGGGGTAGTTCCTAACATTGCGGATCCAATAGACCTCTATTGTGACAACAATGGGGCTATTACGAGCTAAGGAACCTCGATCACATCGACGGACCAAACACATCTTGCGGCGCTTCCATCTCATTCGAGAGATCATCGATAGAGGAGATGTGAGGATATCTCAGTCTGAAAGCGAAGCTAACATCGCGGATCCATTGACGAGCTTTGTATGGAGGCATGATGGTCGCTCTAGGTCACTAGGTATTAGATATCATAGTGATTGGTACTAGTGCTAGTGGGAGATTGTTAGTTAAAGCCCTAGAACCAATCATGTGATGGTTGAATAGGGAACATTTTGTATCATATTCTATAAAGGCAAAGGATTGGTTATTATATTTACATCTTGCTTGTGCGCCTAATTTAAATATAATAATGCCCTAGAAAAGTAGGTTCTTATCTACAAAGACATCAATCGCGTAATTGATTATGAGAGGTCAGAGAGAACACTTTCCTAAATGTTCCTAGTCAAGTATTAATATGCAAGGGCAATATTAATACATAAAGACTAGCATGTAGGTCAATTGATGACTTGATCTCACAAGTCATGGATATATGATATCAAGTTGACACATGGGTATATATCGAGAATATATACTGAATCGACCCGCCATGAGAAAGTTTCATGGATCGTTATATGAGTGTCATAAACTTTCTCATGTGACTATTGGTATGAATAGTCCTTAGACCTCAAGTCACTACGGTTCCCTACATAAGGAGTTATGTACTTTGGTATCACAAACGCCACCCGTAGAATGGTGGACCATAAAGGCGACATCGGGTATGTAACAAATTGTGCGGAGGGATGTGAGTGATGTAAGATGGGATCTATCCCTCTCATATGACGAGAGTGATATCGGTGGGCCCCTTGATTGAGTAGAACTACTAAAACGCATGGTCATGCTCGAATGAGTCAATATGAGATATTGAGCTCATTTGTTTGAGTTAGTTTACTCAGGGATCAAGAAACACATAGATTGATCGAGGATGACACGGTCTATGCCTCATTGATCAATCTGATATCAAGGATAGAAGGACACGGTCATATATTATAGTAGTCACGGAAAGGTTAGTCGGATCTTGACTTATCTCGTAACTTGGGTAGCAATGATGTATTGCTAGATGCCGCTCATTGCTTGTGTATCTGAAAGAGTTTAGGTCCACTGCCAACGTTATGAGAGCCTATAGGGTCACACACAAAGAGCATGATAATTAGAGGAATTAGAGTATTCTAGTTTGACTAGAATAATTTGGGAATAAGCTTAAGTACAAAATGGTTTTTGGACTTTAAACTTAATGAGAATTTTAGCTAATTGATTTAATGAGATTAATTCAATATGTTACCTTATTGATTTAATAAGATTAATTCAATATGATAACATAAGCTTAATTGAATTAATAAGATTAATTCAATATGATAACATAAGCTTAATTGAATTAATAAGATTAATTCAACATGCATGAATGCCACATAAGCATGCCACATAAGCATCCACCTAAGCTAGATAAGGTGGAAGGGGACAAAATGGTTTTTGTCTCCTTAAGTGGCTGGCCAAAACAAAAGGGGTCTCAATGCAATGGATTGCATTAAATTGTAGGAGGTGAAAGGGTTTTGCCAACCCTATAAAAGGCCCCATGGAGTGGCCGGCCAAAGCATCATTTTGGATTGTGATTGTGGTGTGGTTGTGAGAGAGAGCTTGAGAAGCTTGGTGGAAGCTTTGGTTGTGTGGCTTTGTGAGTGTAGGCTAGCAAGAAGAGTAGTCTTCTTCCTCCTTTCTCTTCTTCCCTAGATTCCTCTCCTTTAGGGACTTCTCTAGCAAGAAGTAAAGGAGAGCTCTTCTAGTTTTCCTTTTGTGAGACAAGAGCGTGCTCGTGTGGATACGTATAGAGGCACGGACACTTGAACGTGCTAAAGATCCAACAAACCGAAAGGAAAAGCGGGATTGCAAAGGGCACGCAACAAAGGTAGAACTCTCCTATAAGATAGGTTTGGTTTAGAGAAATTTATTTTATACGAGTTTGCTTTCGCATGGATCACTTGGAAGGGATCCTATTTTCCGTTGCGCATATGCCATTTGGCATACGAGATTTCCCTACAGTATGCCTATGTGATGAATATGTTTATGATTTTCATATGTCATGGAATATGCCTATGTGATGAACATGTTTATGGTTTTCATATGTCATGAATTATGCTTATGTGATGAATATGATTATGATTTTAATATGCCATGAATTATGCCTATGTGATGAAAATGTTCATGATTTTAATATACCATGAATTATGCCTATGTGATGAATATGTTTATGATTTTAATATACCATGAATTATGCCTAGGAGATGAACATGTTTATGATTTTTCCTATGTCATGAAATATGCCTATGTGATGAACAAGTTGATGATTTTTATATGCCATGAAATATGCTTATGTAATGAACATGATTATGCTTTAAGACCCCTTTAGGGTACTCTTACGTTATGAATGCATATATGTTATGACATGTCTAAGAGACGCTTCCCTTTCAAGTAGGGATTAAGAGCTCTCCTTATGATAAGATAAGATGGAGATGCTTCCCTTTCAAGTAGGGATTAAGAGCTCTCCTTATGATAAGATAAGACGGAGATGCTTCCCTTTTATGTGGGGGATTAAGAGCATTCTTTATGATATGACAAGAAAGAAAGAAATTAAGTATTTTACTTTGTAAGAGGTTAAGTACCTGACCCGTCAGGTGGTCGTTAATCAAATCCAAAGGGACATAAGAAGACGTAAGAGGTCTTGCCCTGGTAAGACGTAAGAGGTCTTGCTCTAGTAGGTCTGGTGGCTCGCTACCCCAGCCTATTAGGGAACGCGCATTATGTGGTACTTAACCTGGGGCCCCCCATTCAAGTTATGATTATGTTGAAGTACCTATATGTATATGTTTTGAAAAGAAAGGACTTTTATGAAATTATGAATGCTTATGTCAAGTTTAAGAATGCTTATGATTATGTCCTTGATGCTGGTCTATGATTTATGATATTATGAATGCTTATGTTCAAGTTTAAGAATGCTTATGATTATGTCCTTGATGCTTGTCTATGATTTATGAAATTACGAATGCTTATGGTTAAGTTTAAGAATGCTTATGATTATGTCCTTGATGCTTGTCTATGATTTATGAAATTACGAATGCTTATGGTTAAGTTATGTCATGCTTATGTTTTCATTACGTTGGTGTGTTGATGAATAGTGTTGTTATGAAATACTTAAGCTATTTATGCTAGTATGCTCCTGTTTTCTAATTGTTTGATGAAGTTTGTGGCTTTTGTGAGTAAGCAAGAATCTTACTAAGCTATATGCTTATAGTTTATGTTGTCCATATACTGTAGATAAAGGAAACATGAACTAAGAGGAAGTAACAAGAGGGGCCAAGTGGGTGTGATAGTGGCATGGTGGAAAAAGACCCTATTACTATCTGCTTATATTTATATGCTCAGTCAACACCTTAAGACATTTGCTTCCGCTTATAAGACTTGAGATTTATTAGTACCATGTTGAATGTCACTTAGTCATGTTACTGTTCAATTACTTATAAAAGTTTGATATGCTAGAACTCCTGAATGGATCTTTATGTTATGCATGTGATAAAATGAGATAAGATATGGAACATGCTAATTATGAATATGATATGTGATGCATGCATGAAAGAATGTTTACGTCATGATAACATGTCTAAGTATGTAGATTGTGAAATGACCCCTATACGTTATGATATAAGAAAAAAAAAGTAGCTCCGCCCTGAGAGCAGATAAGGGCGGGCGTTACACCCTAGTCAATGAATTGATGGATTTGGACACCATCAATTCTGTCAAGACTAGCACGAGGTATACTCTTTGGTGTATCCAAGCAACTGAATCTCACTGGCTGGAGACATTGTGATGTCTAGAGTTAATCGTGGATGCTAGTTATGGTAGCTAGTTCATTGGAGTGACCAGTTGTAGGACTTCATATGGTTCTCTGCATATATAGATATGTCAATGAAGTTCTTATTGCAGTTTAACTGTGATGTTCCTTTGACTTACGATATTCAAATCATCTTGGTCATGAAGACTTATGCTTTAACATCTTAAGCGAGCACCGCTGAGGAGATGTGGATCCGGGATGATTGGGTATAAGTCGAAATGTCCGAAGGTGTTTGAATTGCCTATAAAGGATTCACCACTCCTTGTGAGGAGATGTATACCCATGGCCTCTCGTCGAATTGTTACTAAAGTCTTTGGCCAAAGCATTACATGTTTAGAGTAAGGTACTCTTGAATACATGTATAGTAACTAGAATCCGTAGGACGAGAAAATGATACTTGGGATAGGTGCGACGTAGTCAACCTAGTGGGGACTAACACAATAGACCATGTCCTGAACCAAGTGGGTATAAGATGTGTGAAGGGAAAGGGGCACGATTCATTGTAGCTGCTGAAGGGTTTCAGAAATGGTTATGGAATCAACCGTTGATTTTTCAGTTAATTGAGGATCATGATGTACTACTAGGTGTCACTCATGATCATTCTATAATTAATGGTTAATTATAGATGACCAACATAAATCGGGAACCTATTTGGTCACACGCACAATGAGCATATTTCGAAGGATTTAAAACAACCTTGAGAATGAGATTCTCAAATTGAGAGAAACTAGGTTTGGTTGGACCAAATAAGGAGCGAGCATGAAATCGTTTCAGTTGCAATGGAAGCATGGATGGGTCGTGTCTTATGAAGATATGATGGATGAACCAAATTGGTTTGGTTCTAATCCAATGGTGGAAAATAAACCAAAGTGGTTTGGTTTGTTTTAAACGAATGAACCAAAGTTGGTTCGGTTCATTTTAACTTAAAATAGACCAACGCAGTTTGGTTTATTTTACCTTAAGTTATTTGAGCGGGTTAATGGGTTTTGGTTATGAACCAATAACCATTAGGAGAATGTGTTCTCTATAAAAACAGGGCTTAAGGGTTTTGTGAAACCCTATTCTATTCTTGTCGCCCAACCCCTCTCTTCTCCTTGCCGCCACCTCTTGCAGCTCCTGTCGTCAATGCCACCGGCTGTCGCCAGCCACTTGCTACTGCCGGCGACATCCTTTGTCTCTGGTGACCAAGGTGTAGCCGGCCTTCCTCCTTTGGGCCGACGCAACTCCTCCACCAAGCTGTCTAGTTTTCTGGATAGCTTGTTTCCTTGTATGTCGGAGCATCGTTTAGATGATGTTTGGAGCTCCGACAATGGCTACCTTGCCGGGGATTCTATCTCCGATAATCCTCATAGGTAAAAGACCAAGGATTCGTCAATCGGTTGACGAATACCTCTCCGGAGAAGTGAGTTTTGGGGACTCATTTTCGAATCCGAATTTTGATTCGAATTGTGATCTTCTCTCGATCACATCGTCTTCGACACGAGGCTAGTGACTCCTACGAAGATGAGGCTCATGGCTTTGTGAAGCCATCCCAATGATACTCGGCGTGGATATGGATAAAGACGATTCTAGCGAGAGTCGCTCCGATTGATGTCATTCCCACTGCACATGATACGTCAAGTATAACTAGAGTAATTTCCTTTTATTAAAAAATTTGAAATTATGATTATGTCTACACATATTGTACTATGCATGCGTGTGATATATGTGTTGTAATAAATTAGATTTATTTCTTTTTAATTCTTCCACTGTGCACATATTTACAAAACCGAACACACACTCATCGCGGTACCGAAACCAAACAGTGGTATCAGAGCCTAGGTTGTATTTCGACATAATCGTAAAATTGTTTTGCGATAGTCGTAATTGTATTTATGGAAATTTTCTACTTTTGGAAAGTTTAGAAGTATTTATGGAAATTTTCTAATTTTGGTAAGTTTAGAAGTGTTTATGGAAATCTTCTACTTTTGGAAAGTTTAGAAGTATTTATGGAAATTAACACTTTACATAAATAAAATATGTGATTAGATTTGGAAATTTTTTTCCTAATTTAATCATGATTTGATTTGTGAATCAAATCTAAAACATATTTTATTTCCATAAATAGTTTTGACAATTTAGGAAAGTTGTTTCCTAAATTAAATTTGACTTTCCTTAATTAAGACTTTCTATAAATATAATATGTTATTAGATTTGGAAATTTGTTTCTTAATTTAATCATGATTTGATTTGGGGAATCAAATCTCAAACATATTTTATTTCCATAAATAGTTGTGACATATAAGGAAATTATTACATGCCATAATTGTCTGTCATGTAATTGCATTAGATGCATATCATTATGTCATACGTGTCGTGACATGTAGATGTATACCATGTATGTCATGTCATGTAGATAATAGTTATTTGCATGCAAAGAGGATGAGACATAAAAAACCCTTACTCAATATTAAAGCCTACACCATCCATTAATATGGTTAGAACTAGAGTTATGTTTCTTGTTTGGGTTGTTGGACTCTCTCCAATCCTGGCTCGAACCTGAACATGTTCAAACCATGGAATAGTTTAATACTAATATGGTAAGAGTCAGAGATCAATCGTTAGCTTTGGTTGTTGGACTCTCTCCAAGCTGGGCTAATTGGTTGAATGCACTCTAACCATATTAAAATTATTTCTCGATTAATGGGTTGGCTTTAACTTGAAGCATCGGCTTGTTGGACTCTCTCCAAGGTCGATGTGAAGGGAGGTGAAGTTGGGTGCTATGCATATGATGCATACTTGTTAATGAGTTAACAACCCGATGTATGTGTGAACATTCAATTAGTTGATAGCACATTGTGATAGTTGCATATATGTGATATGCAATCAGTATACATGATACCTACCATTGTAGCTATGAATGGCTTGTTGGACTCTCTCCAAGGTTGTTCATATCTATGTTGGATATCAGTCCATTCGAAGATGGACCTATGATCTCCCGAAGTAATTTTGGAGTTTTTTAAATTCGAAAAAAGAATGGGATTTATGAATGTATATTGATGCATTTTAAATCATCTTCCTCATATATGCTCATTTTGTATTTCTAGGTTAATCGATTGATCATGACGTCTTTGAATTTGCACTCTATTTTGAATTCAAATAAATTGACTGGGTCGAACTTCTTGGACTATCTTAGAAACTTGAGAATTGTTCTCAAGGCGAAAAAGCTTGTGTATGTCTTCAAAGAGCCTCTTCCCGCTCGTCCTAGTGATGACACAACTCTAGACCAATTGTTGGCCAATCAGAAACATGTGAATGATTCTAAACTAGTGAGTTACATCATGCTAGCTGCGATGGTACCCGAGCTATGGAAGCAGCATAAGCATATGGATGCTCATACCATAGTCCTTCATCTTTATGAGTTGTTTGATGAGAAAGTGAGATTCAAAAGGTTCAAAGTCTCCAAGCTCCTCTTCACCTCTGAGATGCAAGAAGGTTCACCTGTGGTACTGCTCAACATGCTGAAGACTGTGGAGCCTTCTATGAAGCATGAGCAGGGGACGATGTTGTTAGTTGATTCCTCGAAGAAAGGTTCTAAGAGGAAGTCAAAGGAACAGCAGAAGGGGAAGAAGAAAAAGGCTAAAAAGGCAAAACCAGCTCAAAAGGGCACTTTCCATCATTATGGCAAGGAGGGCTATTAGCGAAGAAACTATATGATTTATCTTGAGCCCTTGAAGATGAATAAGGCATCAGATGCCCCATCTTCTTCAGATATCTTCATTATTGATTGTCATTCTATTTCCTCAGACACTTGGGTATTGGATACTGGATGTGGCTCACATATATGTAATGACATACATGGGCTAAGAAATAGAATAAGACTCATCAAGGGAGAGTCAAATTTACATGTTGGGAATGGAGCAAAGGTTGCTGCACTCGCCATCGGAACATCTTTGTTGAGACTCCCTACAAGACATGTCTTAGAACTGGACAATTGCTTTTATATTCCTTCATTGATAAAGAACATCATTTCTATTTCTTGTTGTTATATAACAATTGTTACCATTTGACATTTAGTAACAATTGTTGTTATATAACCTTGAATGGTGTTCTTTATGGGATTGGAACTTTAAGCAATGGTATTTATACATTGGACGTATCCAGTGACATATTCAATATTGAAGCGAGCAACAAGTATGCTCGAAAGGATAATCAATTAGACTCCTACATGTGGCATTGTCGTCTTGGCCATGCAAGCAAGAAATGCATGTCCGAATTACACCGATGTGGAATTCTGGAATCGTTTGAATTGGATTCATACGATGTTAGTAATATATGAGAGATGTCCTAAGGCAATCGCCTTATGTATGAACCATTTATATGATAAATGAAGATTCACTATTTGAGTATACATGTTTCATGTATTTGATTGGATCTTAAACTCATTTACTGAATGTCCACGATGCGATTCACAGCATGAGAGAATTTGTGATTGGATCACAACTAGTGAGTATCTCTACATGTGTAATTGTGATGTATCGGAATTATCCCTAGTCGATGAATTGATGGATTTGGACACCATCAATTCTGTCGAGACTAGCACGAGGTATACTCCTTGGTGTATCCAAGCAGCTGATTCTCACTGGCTGGAGACATTGTGATGTCCGGAGTTAATCGTGGATGCTAGTTATGGTCACTAGTTCATTGGAGTGACCAGCCGTAAGACTTCATATGGTTCTCTGCATATATAGATATGTCAATGAAGTTCTTACTGTGGCTTAAGTGCGATGTTCCTTTGACTTTCGGTTTTCAAGTCATCTTGATCATGGAGACTTATTCTTTGACATCTTAAGCAAACATCTCCGAGGAGATGTGGACCCGGGATGATTGGGTATAAGTCGAAGTGATCGAAGGTGTTTGAATAGCCTATAAAGGATTCACCACTCCTTGCGAGGAGATGTATACCCATGGCCTCTCGTTGGTTTGTTACTAAAGTCTTTGGCCAAAGCATTACATGTTTAGAGTAAGGTACTCTTCGATACATGTGGAGTAACTAGAATCCGTAGGACGAGGAAATGATACTTGGGCTAGGTGTGACGTAGTCAGCCTAGTGGGGACTGACACAATAGACCATGTCCTGAACCAAGTGGGTATAAGATGAGTGAAGGGAATGGGGCACAATTCATTCGAGCTACTGAAGGGTTTCAGAAATAGTTCTGGATCAACCGTTGATCTTTTCGGTTAATTGGGGATCATGATGTACTACTAGGTGCCACTCATGATCGTTCTATAATTAATGGTTAATTATAGACGGCCAACATAAACTGAGAACCTATTTGGTCACACGCACAACGAGTGTAATCCAAAGGATTTAAAACGAGCTTGAGAATGGGATTCTCAGACCGAGAGAAACTATGTTTGGTTGGACCAAACATAAAGCGAGCATGAAATTGTTTCATGCAATGGAAGCGTGGATGGGCCGTGTCTTATGAAGACATAATGGATGGACCAAAATGGTTTGGTTCTAATCAATGGATGAGAATAAACCAAAGGGTTTGGTTTATTTTAAACGAATGAACCAAAAGTTGGTTCGTTCGTTTTAACTTAAAATAAACCATCATGGTTTGGTTTATTTTAACTTATCTTAATGGAGCGGGTTAACGGGCTTTATGGATATGATCCATTAACCATTAAGAGAATTAGTTCTCTATAAAATAGGGCTTAAACCCTAACCCTAAGGCTAATGAAGTTTTGGCCGCCCAACCCTAGCCTCCTTTTGTTGTTGCCGCCCAACATGGTGTTGCCGCCAACTTCATGGAGCTGCTGCCACCTCCTTGCCGCCGGCATCCAAGCTTCAGCCGGCGATGCTCCGGCGACCCTCCGGTGATCTCTTGTGGGTTCGGTGATAAGGTGAGCTCCACATCTCCTTTGGCCGGCCTCTATTCCTCCACCAAAAGCTGTCCAGTTTTTCTGGACAGCTTGTTTCTTAGTTGTCGGAGGGTCGTTTGGACGACGGTTAGTGCTCCGACAGCGGCTAACTTACCGGGGATTTGATCTCCGGTAATCCTCTGAGGTGGAGGACGAAGGATTCGTCAAACGGTTGACGAATACCTCTCCGGAGAATCGAGTTTTGAGGACTCGGTTTTGGATCCGAATTTGGATTCGGATCGTGATCATCTCTCGATCACGTCGTCTTCAACACGAGGCTAGTAACCCGTACGAAGACGAAGCTCGTGACTTAGCGAAGTCATCCCGAGGAGCTCGGCGTGGATACGGATAGAGACGATTCTTACGAGGATCGTTCCGGTTGATGCCGTTCCCGCTACACGTCATACGAAAGGTATAACGTAGATAATTTTCTTTTATTGCAAATTTTAATTTACGGTTATGTCTACACTTGTTGTAATATGCATGCGTGTGTTGTGTGTGTTGTAATAAATATAGATTTATTATTTTAATTGCTTCCGCTGTGCTCATGTTTACGAAACATGATCGAACACACACACGCCGCGGTGCCGGAAACCCAACATACGATACATGCGAATCATGCTTAAAAGGCAAGATGACTATGTTCCCTTTTATAGGAAAAGGTGAACGGGTGGGAGAGTTGCTGGGTCTAATACATACTGATGTATGTGGACCTATGTCAACTCAAGCTCTAGGAGGCTATAATTACTTCATTACCTTCACCGATGATCACTCACGGTTTGGGTATGTGTTCTTGATGAAACACAAGTCTGAAGCCTTTGAAAAGTTCAAAGAATTCAGAAATGAAGTAGAGAAATAACATGACAAGAGTATTAAAATACTTCGATCGGATCGAGGTGGTGAATACTTAAGTCAAGAGTTTCTAGATTATCTAAGAGATAATGGTATATTGTCTCGATGGACTCTGCCATATACACCGCAACATAATGGTGTATTTGAGAGGCATAACCAGACCTTGTTGGACATGGTCAGGTCAATGATGAATTATGCGAATCTTTCCAAGTCCTTTTGGGGCTATGCACTTCAGATAGCTATTTACTTGCTAAATAGAAAGCCAACTAAGGTAGTCTCAACTACTCCATATAAGATATGGAATAACAAGAAATCTAATGTATCTTACTTGAAGATATGGGGTTGTCCTGCTTATGTGAAGCGGACTATATCAGACAAACTAGATCCTAAGTCTGATAAATGTCTATTTATTGGATACCTTAAGGAAACAAGGGGTTACCAATTCTATCATCCTGTGGAACAAAAGGTGTTTGTTTCGAGGCATGTTGTGTTATCTAGAGAAAGAGTTTCTCTTCCAAGAAAAATAGTGGGAGTGTCGTTGAGCTTGAGGAGGCTCGAGAGACTCCAATAGACATTGATGAGATACCTGGTAAAGCACCACAACCGATAACTCATAGTGATGAGCCATCAGTTGGACCTATTGTGACAACACATCTTCGTGGATTTGGTAGAACACGCAACATTCCTGAGAGATATGGATTTCTCATAAGTGAATCGAACGATGTGTTACTCATTGATAATGAGGAGCCTACCAGTTATGAAGAAGTTCTGAAAAGTTCAGAAAGGGATAAATGGCTTAACGCCATGAAGCTGGAAATGGATTCCATGTATGAAAAATAAGTTTGGAACTTGGTTGACCCACCTAAAGGCATAAAGCCTATAGGGTGCAAGTGGGTTTTCAAGAAGAAAATCGACATGGATGGTAATGTGATTATCTATAAGGCTAGACGGTGGTGAAAGGATATCGTCAAAAGCAAGGTATTGATTATGACGAGACCTATTCACCTGTTGCTATGCTTAAATCCATTCGGATGCTCCTGGCCATAGCGGCTCATTATGATTATGAGATATGGTAGATGGATGTGAAAACATCTTTCCTTAATGGAAACCTACTCGAGGACGTGTATATGATACAGCCTGAGGGTTTCACATTGGTTGATAAAATCAATGTATGTAAACTGTGATGGTTCATATATGGATTGAAGCAAGCATCCAGGAGCTGGAATATTCGTTTTGATGAGACAATCAAAAGGTTTGATTTCTCACAAAATCTGGACGAACCTTGTGTGTACAAGAAGGTTAGTGGGAGTGCAGTCGTGTTCCTAGTATTGTATGCCGATGACATATTGTTGGTTCAATCGACCCAGGTTGACTCGAGTTTGACTCGAGCAGTATTTTGATGAAAGACAAAACTTATGACATGGTATTGTCATGGGAAAGTTCAACATGGAGTTGGCATGGAAAATCCAAGCATGGGGCTTGGTGTGGAAAAGTCCAAAGCATTGCGAAGTCGTGTGCTTGGTGCTTGGTGAGATATGAATTGCGAAGTCGTGCGCTTGGTGCTTGGTGAGATATGCATTGCGAAGCCGTGCGCTTGGTGCATGTGGGAAATCTTGAGAACTTGGCAAGTTCACTAGGCTCGAGGTCCTTGAGTCGGTGAAGGATGGCATTGCGAAGCCATGCACATGGTACATCCGAAGGAAGGCATTGCGAAACCTCTCACGTGCTCGAATGGAGTGAGGCCAAAGGGAAGCATACTTCGAGGGCATAAGACTCGAAGGATGGCATTGCGAAGCCGTGCGCTTGGCTCATCTGAGTAACGTAGGCCGAGGGAAGAGAGCTTCGGTGGGGAACTCCATGAGGGATGAGGTGGACTTGGCCAAGTGGCTAAGACTGAGTGTCGAATGCTCAAACAACCTTGTGTTTGAGGTTTTACCCGACATCAGTCGACTGGCATAGGTGCCAGTCGACTGCTCCAAGTCGACTAGGGTTCGACTGGTGTTAGACTGCGGTTTTGTGCTTGGCAGTCGACTGCCATGGACTGGCAGTCGACTGATGTCGACAACAGTCGACTGTCGAGGGATGGCAGTCGACTGATGGGAATGTCACGAGCACAGAACGCTCCATAGCCGACTGGGCAGTCGACTACTAGGTCACCAATCGACTGATGGGCATGATCAGTTGACTGGTAGGTGATCCGTTGGAACTTGTCCAACGTGGATCTGGCCGTTGTGAGACAACGGCTACAAGGGCAGTCGACTGGGGCCTTTTGGCAGTCGACTGCTTGGCACAAAAACAACTTGATACAAGTTATAAATGGAGCTCAAGTGGGAGGATTTCACCAAGACTTTAAGGAAGCTATTGGAAGGGAATTGTTGTTGTATTCCAGTCCTTCAAGAGCCATCCAAAGCAAGCAACAAGAAAGGTTTCAAAGCAACGAGTTGTAAAGCGTTCTTTACTAGTATTTCTTAGTGTCTTTGTATTTCTTGTAGTATTACTGTTGTAATAGCTTGTGAGAGGTTTCTCCACCTCCGACGTGTAGTCGAGAAGGAGTTTAGTTAGTGTTGTACACATAACTAGAGCTCGGTGAACTCGCCCGTGGAGTAGGAACCATTCGGTTCCGAACCACGTATACTGTGTGTGTTTGCGTATGCTTGTATTGTTGTTAGTATTATTATTGTTTCCATTGTGCTAACGACAAATTGTAGACGAGCACGCAACGAGAATGATCATATTCTACCGTACGACGATTGAGGGCTATTCACCCCCCTCTAGCCGGCCACCCATCGACCCTACAAGTGGTATCAGAGCTAAGGCGCTTGTTGAGGTCTAACCGCCGACACAATCACTACAAGATCGCCGGCTACAACCTCCAACCACCAAAATTCGAAGGAGATTTTCTATGGTGGAGAAGGAAAATCGAGGTATATCTCAAAACCGATTTTGATTTCATGCTAATCTTAGAAAATGGTTTTGAATTGCCTAGCGATAAAAGTAATAGGAAAATTGAGAAGTCAAGGTGGACTCAAGACCAAATCAAGGACTTCGAGACAAATCTCAAGGTAATCGAATTACTTAGTGATTTGATTCCTAACAACATTTGGTTTAGGCTAGGTAATTTTAGGGATGCAAGGGAGTTATGGAATAAGGTAATCAAATTCCAAGAAATTCCCCAATCGGCACAAGTAGAAGAGAATGTCGAGGAAGAAGCACCCACCACATTTGAAGATGTTGATGATTTGGTGGAGACCTCCACCTCTAGCATTGAGGGGGATGAAAGGGTTTCTATTCCGGAGCAAAGTCAAAACGAAGCATCTACCTCCGGAAGATGTGATCAAGAAGAATCCTTCACCTCCCTAGGTAACTCAAGTGTTGTTATTTTAAATAAAAATCACATAATATGCTTTGAGTGTAGGGAGAAAGGGCATTACAAGAGTAAATGCCCAAAATTGGCTAAGAAGAAGGCATCGGCACCAAAAGTCAATCCAAAGTCAAAGAATGCCGGAGTCCCCTCAATTAAGAGCAAAGAGCACATTGTGTGCTTCAAATGCAATCAAAGAGGGCACTACCGAAGCCAATGCCCTAGGGGGAGGAAGAAAGGGCAAGAGGGTGTATCTCATGTAGGGGGAGCTTCTAAAGCTAACCCTAAGGTAAATTTAAATTATGCACCTTCTAGTTCTAGAATTAAAAAGCATACTAAGAACTATTTTAGCTCTCTTGCTATTATTAATGAAAAACATGCTAGTAGAAATAAATAGTTTTGCCTAGGTGCCAAGCATGTTCTTGTAAATAAGGACAAACCTAGGACTCATAATTCTAGAAATATTTTACCAAAGGAGTCCATTAGGAGAATAGAAGAAAATCTAGTCATTAACCCTAAGAAGGGTAGACACATGTCTAAGAGGAAGAACATTTCCCAAAAGATAAATGAAAATTCAAATTTGGGAAAATTAGAGCTAGAAAACCAAGCCTTGAGGTCAAGGCTAGAAAAACTTGAGAAGACCCTATCAATAATCACAAATTCAATTAAGGGGTCCAATGTACAAAATTTAGGTCCTAGGGTTCAAAAATGGTCTAAGGGCAAGGAAGGTTTGGGTCACAAACCTAAGCCCAAGAAGACTTATCATAATGTTCCATTTAATTATGGAACAATTTCTAGGTTTAGAAAAACCAAGGCTGATAGGGAAGTTATCCCTATGTCTAGCCATGGTGTGTGCTTAGTGGCTAAGGACTTAAGGAAAATCAAAAAAGCCACTAAGAAGGTCAAAGGAGGAGTCACCTCTAAAGTTGACCAAAGTAAGACCCAAAAGACTATGGCTTCAAAGCCTAAAAGGGTCATTAGGAAGGTATCTAGGGAAGTTATCCCTAGTGAATACCTTGTTAACCCAAGGAGCTCAAATAGGTATTGGGTTCCTAGAAGCGTGATCGATTCACGCTAGATGAGTTAGGGTGTGTCAACCCTAAGTGGATGGGTAGTTAACCTAGCCATGATGAGTTGACACATTAGGATGTACCAATGTGCTTGAGAAGTTGAAAAATGATTAAATTGACACTCTTAGAGGTATTGGTGTGTCATTTTGGGTTTATGGCACACTTGGGAGATAATGGCATTAAGGCAAAAATGGACTTAACCCTAGAAATGGCAATTTGGATTCAACACTTAGGTATTCTATACCTTAGCATATTTTACTTGCCATGATTTATTTGCCTTGCCATGTCATGACATCATTTTCATTTTTATCTCTAAAAATGTCATGATCATGTTTAGACTTATTTTTATATGTCATGTATGCTAAAATTTCATTCACATACCATGACATCATGATTTTGGCACATGTTTAGTTATATCATATATATGCCATAATCATATCATGCATAAAATAAAATGAAATTAAGGACTATGGCATGATTTGATGGGAATCAAATAATATTTTCTTAGAATATGCATGAGACCATTAAAGAATAAAAACCTACATCTCACTAGATTAATTGCCTTGTATGTGTTTTACACATCTAGATACAAGTGAGATGTTTAGGGAAAATTAATTAAAGGTTTCAAAAACATTTTGAAAAACCTTGGTGAAGTCTATTTTTTGATAGGTATCACCATTGAATGGGATGATACAAAGAGGGCTCTTTATTGAAGCTTTTCTAAACTTTTGGACTTTGTATCAATCTCACTATTTTGTGGGTAAAATAATTTCCCAATATTTTTCACCCATAATAATTGTGATATGTAATATACTTACAAAATTTCATGATTTATCAACGTATGTATATTTACTTACGAATTTTAGAAATTCATTTCTGAAATTCAGAAAACTGCAAGTGCAGTTATCAGTCGACTGCCATGGTGGCCAGTCGACTGATGGGGGTGGCAGCCGGCTGGTTTCTAAATTCAGTCGATTGCCTAAGCTGATTTCGGGTAAACCTTGATGGTTAGGCCTATGTTCAGCTATGTTTTGGTCCCCTAACCACTCCTAACCCTAGGATATGCTTGGGAGAGCATTAGAAAGGGTGGAAATCCATTGGACATGGACTAGGAGAAGTGTTTAGGGAGAGTATCAATTTTAAGGTGGATGAGAGTTCATTGTTGAACTTTGCCTTAATTTTGATTTGGTTAATGTTCCTATTGGCTAAGGGACTCTCCATGGACATTGTTGAAGCAATGGTCAAGGGGGAGCAAGCCTCCAGGGGAAGGTATCCATCATGGGAAGATGGATGTGCATTTCCTCATGGGAGGAAAATTGGGTTGCCTCTCTTAAGTGATATGGGATTATTACTAGAAAGATTGAGGGCATGCCAAGGGGAAGATTGTAAGATCTTATTGGGACATGAGACATTGAAACCCTTGAGGACCTTTTTGATGTAATGTCAAAAAGAGGAGAATTTACCAAGTTATCAATTAGGTTTAGAATTCTCATTTGGGATGTGAGAATTGCCAATATGGGAGAATTGGTAGACTTGAGGAATAGTTTTGTCAATCATCAAAAAGGGGGAGATTGTTGGTGCAATGGCCAAGGTTGACCCGAGTTTGACTCGAGCAGTATTTTGATGATAGACACAACTTATGACATGGGATTGTCATGGGAAAGTCTAACATGGAGTTGGCATGGAAAATCCAAGCATGGGGCTTGGTGTGAAAAAGTCCAAAGCATTGCGAAGCCGTGCGCTTGGTGCTTGGTGAGATATGCATTGCGAAGCCATGCGCTTGGTGCATGTGGGAAGTCTTGAGAACTTGGCAAGTTCACTAGGCTCGGGGTCCTTGAGTCGATGAAGGATGGCATTGCGAAGTCATGCGCTTGGTGCATCCGAGGGACCGCCGGACGGGGAGCGAATGGAGTGAGGCCAAAGGGAAACATACTTCAAGGGCATAAGACGTGAAGGATGGCATTGCAAAGTCGTGCGCTTGGCGCATTCGAGAGACGTAGGCCGAGGGAAGAGAGCTTCGGTGGGGAACTCCATGAAGGATGAGGTGGACTTGGCCAAGTGGCTAAGACTGAGTGTCGGATGCTCAAACAACCTTGTGTTTGAGGTTTTACGCGACATCGTAGCATAGGTGCCGATCCGATCGCTCCAAGTCGACTAGGTTACCGGTGTTAGGTTTTGTGCTTGCGATCGACTACCATGGATCGGCGATCGCCATGGGCCGATCGATGACCGCAATGATCGATGGGAATGTCACGAGCACAGAACGCTCCATAGCCAACTGGGCAGTCGACTACTAGGTCACCAGTCGACTGATGGGCATGATCAGTCAACTGGTAGGTGATCCGTTGGAACTTGTCCAACGTGGATCTGGCCGTTGTGAGACAATGGCTACAGGGGCAGTCAATTGGGGCCTTGTGGCAGTCGACTGCTGGGCGCGAAAACATCTTGATGCAGGTTATAAATGGAGCTCAAGTGGGAGGATTTCGCCAAGACTTTAAGGAAGCTATTGGAGGGGAATTGCTGCTGCATTCCAGTCCTTCAAGAGTCATCCAAAGCAAGTAACAAGAAAGGGTTCAAAGCAAAGAGTTGTAAAGCGTTCTTTACTTGAATTTCTTAGTGTCTTTGTATTTCTTGTAGTATTACTGTTGTAATAGCTTGTGAGAGGTTTCTCCACCTCCGACGTGTAGTCGAGAAGGAGTTTAGTTAGTGTCGTGCGCATAACTAGAGCTAAGTGAGCTCGCCCGTGGAGTAGGAACCATTCGATTCCGAACCATGTATATCGTGTGTGTTTGCGTATGCTTGTATTGTTGTTAGTATTATTTTTGTTTCTATTGTTTCCACTGAGCTAATGACAAATTGTAGACGAGCATGCAACGAGAACGATCGTATTCCACCGTACATTGATTGAGGGATATTCACCCCCCTCTAGCCTGCCACCCATCGACCCTACACATATTACTTATAGGAAATGATATTTCTCTCTTTCAATCAGTTAAAATTTAGTTTTCTAAGACATTCTCCATGAAAGACCTGGGAGAAGGAACCTACATCCTCGGGATTAAGATCTATAAGGATAGATCGAAACGGTTGCTTGGTCTTTCGCAGTCTACATATATAGACCCAGTGCTAAAGAGGTTTAGCATGTCAGAATCCAAGAAAGGTTTCCTACCCATCAGGCATGGGATAAACCTTTCGAAGTCTATGTGTCCGCGCACCAAAGACGAGAGAATTTGCATGAATAAGATTCCCTATGCATCCGCAATAGGATCTATCATGTATACTATGTTATGTACGAGGCCCGATGTATCGTATGCTCTGAGTGTCACGAGCAGATACCAGATTGATCCAGGAATGGATCATAGGACGGTTGTTAAGACAATCCTTAAGTACTTATGAAGAACTAAGGATATGTTCCTAATATATGGAGAAGGTGATATGGTAATACACGGGTATACGGATGCCAGCTTTCAAACAGACAAGGATGATTCCAAGTCTCAGTCTAGGTACGTATTTACCTTAATTGGAGACGCAATAAGTTGGAAAAGTTCCAAGCAAGATCCTATAGCGGATTCTGCCACTGAGGCAGAATACATTGCAGCAAAGGAAGCGGTTTGGATCAAGAAGTTCGTCTCTGAACTTGATGTGGTCTCATCAATAATCCAAACATGTGCTTCGCCACTATCATTTGATCAGAGAGATCACAAGTAGGAAAGAAATACAAATCGAGAAGATTCCCACTGAAAGGAACTTAGAGGATCCTTTAACTAAGGTCTTAACTCAAAGTAAGTTTGAGGGCCATGATAGGGCTTATGATATTGGATACTGTAGCGATTGAAATTAGGCCAAGTGGGAGTTTGTTAGTAATATATGAGAGATGTCCTAAGGCAATCGCCTTATGTTTGAACCATTTATATGATAAATGAAGATTCACTATTTGAGTATACACGTTTTCATGTATTTGATTAGATCTTAAACTCATTTACTGAATGTCCATGATACAATTCACAGCATGAGAGAATTTGTGATTAGATCACAACTAGTGAGTATATCTACATGTGTAAATGTGATGTATTAGAATTATCCCTAGTCAATGAATTGATGGATTTGGACACTATCAATTCTGTCGAGACTAGCACGAGGTATACTCCTTGGTGTATCCAAGCAGCTAATTCTCACTGGTTGGAGACATTGTGATGTCCAGAGTTAATTGTGGATGCTAGTTATGGTAACTAGTTCATTGGAGTGACCAACTATAAGACTTCATATTGTTCTCTGCATATATGGATATGTCAATGAAGTTCTTACTGTAGCTTAACTACGATGTTCCTTTGACTACCGGTATTCAAGTCATCTTGGTCATGAAGACTTATTCTTTGACATCTTAAGCAAGCATCTCTGAGGAGATGTGGACCTGGGATGATTGGGTATAAGTCGAAATGCCCGAAGGTGTTTGAATAGCCTATAAAGGATTCACCACTCCTTCCGAGGAGATGTATACCCATGGCCTCTCGTCGGATTGTTACTAAAGTCTTTGGCCAAAGCATTACATGTTTAGAGTAAGGTACTCTTGGATACATGTGCAGTAACTAGAATCCGTAGGATGAGGAAATGATTGTTGGTGCAGTGGGCACCAAAGTCGAACCGGTATTTTGATTATGGCAAAAGGCTCAATAGTTAAGGGTATATTTGTTATCTTACGAGCTCAATTAAGTGTGCAGAAATGCTAAAGTTGAGCGGAAGGTCTGCGACACCCGGTGGGAACCGAGGTGGTCGGGCAACGCCAGAGGGACTTCGGAGGAAGCCGAGGTACTCGGGTGAAGACCGGAAGCGAGGCTACAAGGTAAGCTCGTGTGAAAGCGAAGCAAGGTCGTTAAGCGTAGATCCGACCCAATACCTCCAATGGAAGGTCTAGGTCGAGATCAAATGGTTAGAACCATCGTACTTTATATTTTAAGCTAACTTGTACTGCAGTCCAAAACCCTTTGACTACAGTCAACTGCTAGTCAAGTTCCAGCCTCGAGAAGAGCTCGAATTTCAAGGGGGTGAATTTGGACTTGACTCGTGTTTTGGTACAAAGGGTGATGTGGCATCAAGGTGGACATCCAAACCATCACCAAGCTTCCTTGTGGTGGACGCCCAAGATAAGGTGAGTTGGCACAAGATGGTTGGCTCCCATGATGTGGCACAAGTTGAATGGCTCCAACAAGTTGGCGCCCAAGGAGGTTGGAGGTGGCACAAGGTGGTTGGATGAAACACCTCATCCTCAAGTTGGCGCCCAAGGAGGTTGGAGGTGGCACAAGGTGGTTGGATGAAACACCTCATCCTTGAGTTGGCGCACAAGGAGGTTGGAGGTGGCACAAGGTGGTTGGATGAAACACCTCATCCTTGAGTTGGCGCAAAGGATGTGGATGAACAAGTCTTGGGGGATAAGAACCTCACCTTGGACACTACCTATGTCTAAATTCATAGATCAATATCCATAAATAGACATGTTCAAGCCAAGCAAATAACAAGAATTCAAGAGCTCTCAACACGCCGTCGTAACGCCGCTACTACTACTCACATTTGCTACGACGAAGTGCCACCGACAACGAAAGCTACATCTTCTACTTATAAGAGTTGTCGGTATATTTATTTAAGTTCTACTTCTTTAAATTGTCTTTGTGCTTTAATCGTAACAAGGAAAGGGGGAGTGTCCCTTTGCCTTGATTTCTTTGTCGTTCTACTTCCAACGAAGAGGAGTGGTTTTAGTGAATTGCCCTCCGTACGTGATCAAGGATCACTAGGGTCGTGGATTAGCAATCGAAAGATTGTGAACCACGTAAAAATATCTTGTCTACTTTATATTTCCGCTGTGCATTCTCTACTTGCTTTTTACTTATTGCAAAAGTTTTTAACGACACCGTATCGCTATTCACCCCCCCTCTAGCGACACTTTCGATCCAACAATTGGTATCGAGTCGGGCGCTAAGATTCGTGAAACCACCAATCTAGCTTTGTTTTTCTTTTTACAGATTTTTATTTATTTATTTCTGTTTTCGTATAATTATTTCACTTGCTTATCTTCTCCTACATATAGAATTGCATTAGAGGCTTTAGGATCCGGATAAGGTTGTCCTTCGGGTTAGATCCCGAGTAAGGTTGTCCTCCGGAACTTCAACGACATTCGCATTTGATTGTTTATTTCTTTTTGCAAGTTACATTTTATATATATATTTACTTCTCAAGATTACTAATCCAAGAAAAGTCTTGGAATATTCTTTCCGTGTGTGTTTTGCAAGATTCTTTTCGTGCTCTTCTTCTTGTTTTTAAATGGCCCATCTCAAGGGTTTAGCACGCCTGACCCGCTTTACAACGGTAATGACTTTCGTTATTGGAAGGGTCGGATGGAATGCTTTCTTAAAACCCAAATCGAGATGTGGATCATAATCCAAACCGTTTCACACTTCCTATTAATGAAGATGGTGAATCTTTGGGTTACGATCAATGGTCAAATTCCATGAAAAACAAGTAGAAGCCGATGCCAAGGCAACTCAAATCTTGCAATGTGGGTTGTCCAAGGAAGAGCTCAACCGCGTCGGCCCTTCATTAGTGCAAAGGACTTATGGACCAAGCTAGTGGAACTACACGAAGGCACCGAACACGAAGGTATGTAAAAGAGATTTACTTTAAATAAATTGTATAACTTGAAAATGCAGGAAAACGACCGCAACTCAACTACATGCTCGTATTCAAGACATCGCCAAACCAACTCCATGCCATCGGACAAAAGGTCGAGAATCGCGACCTTATCGTATTCTCTTAACTCGCTTTCCTAGGACCACCTTGTGGGCATCCATGGTCGATGCCTACAAGGTCTCCAAGGACCTTTCTAAAATTAGGTTAGACGAATTGTTTTGAACTTGAATTACATGAGCAAACTAACGTGGTCCAGCCGAGAAGAGTATTGCGTTAGTTGCGTGTTCCAAGAAGAAGAAGCCCGCAAGCAAGCCACCCCAAGGAAGAAGACAGTCCGAATCGGAAGTAGACTCGAATAGAATCCGAACTAGTCAATCTAGTTCGGAAGATGATCAAGAGACGAAAACGACCAACAACTCAAGGTAAGCCTAAACCTAATTCAAATACTTCTAATTTTAGATGCTATGAGTGCACAGTTCGGTCACATCAAGTCCGAGTGCCCAAAGCTAAAGAATAACGCATCAAAGACCAAGAAAGCGCTAAACGCTACTTGGGAGGAGTTGTCGGAGGAAGAAGACGATATCCAAGCTCTAATGGCCAAGCCGATCGAGCACGACTAAACCAAGAAGAGTCCGAGTCCGAATCCGGCGATGAGCTTCCATTCAAGACAAGCCACGGATCCGTATCCGGTTCAAAAGAATCATTAAGGGTAAGTCGGTCGCTACTTAATACTTTGTATGGTGCAATTAAATTTTTAAATAAGAAACTAGCTAAGTCCGAGTCCAAGGTCGAGACCCTAATTGAGGAGGTTAACCTTCTCAAACATGAGGTCTCCTAACCTCTTCGACTACTCGTATTCAAGAGGAGGACTCAACTCAAGTTGAAAAGCTTGAAGTTGAGAACTCGCTTGAAAACACAAGTCGAAGACCTTAGGAACACGTTGAAAGGTTCACTTTGGGATCCAAGGGACTTGACCTCTTACTTGGATCACAAAGGGCCGTGTACAACAAGGCCGGACTGGGTTTAACTCAAATACAACCAATAAGTCATATATGTCTATAGTAAACCAACATAAGAAAAATGTCCAAGCATGGGTCCCTAAGACCACTTTGATTTCAACTTTAGGATCTAACATGTATTGGGTTCCCAAGGACCAAATTCACTATGTGAATAGACCCACTCGATTCAATGGTCCAGGAGCCAATACAAAATGTATTTTTGTTAAGTCTTAGAAATTGCATGCTTAGTTTTTCCTTTATTTTTAGAATGGTTAGATAGGACTCATAACCAACTAAAATCCTGCGAAAAGATTGAGCCTCGGGAGCCTCTTTTCAAAAAATAAACCAACTAAAATCCTATTTAAAAGATTGAGCCTCGGGAGCCTCTTTTCAAAAATAACTAGTTAGACCAAGACGTAGTCTCAAGTAAGTCGAGTTATCAATTTCTTGAAATTAGCTTTGTCTAAGGAAGTGGTCGTTTTTCCGATCAAAGAAGGCCTCTGTGCCTCGCCACGACCTGGAAGCTAATCTCTTGAAAAGATTACTTGATGAGCTTAGACTAAATCCGAATCTAACCTAATGTTGGTTAATTTAAATTCATTAAAATTAATCAAGTAAAATTGATAGTCATCTCACAATAACACATAGGAATAACATGTTTTGATCATGTAGATATTGGTGAGATGATTTAGGTTTAAAACTTACAAACAACCCTTTAGTAATTCCAATATCCGATCCAACTACCTTATGTGTAGGATCAAATGGTTGCTCCCGACACATGACCGGGATCAACTCAAATTTTCGGGTTACGATTCAAACGACAAGGATCGGTAGCCTTGAAATAACGGCAAGCTCAAAATCATCGGATCGTGATATTGAGCTCAACTCTAACTTTACAATTCAAAATGTCTTATTAGTAGAAAACTTTCAATATAATTTACTTAGTGTAAGCCAATTGTGTGATAACAATTATAAGGTCATATTTCTAGAAAATGAATGTAATCAAAATAAATGCAACATCTAAAATAATACTTAAAGGAACTAGGAGTAGCAACATCTACACAATAAATTTACCCAACTCCTCAACCAAGTGTCTTATGACACAAAGAAGAGGAATCTTGGTTATGGCAATCAAGACTTGACACTGCACTCCAAGACTCGGCCCACAAGATGAGTCAGAGTGGCTTGGTTATAGGTTTGCCTAAACTAAACAACTTGGATAATAAAATATGTAATGCTTGTCAACAAGGTAAACAATCTAGGACACAACATCAATTAACTAATCAAGAACGAACCAAAAGTGTTCTTGAGCTCCTACACATGGATCTATTTGATTCACATGGAGCTAAGTCACTCAATGGTAGTCAATTTTGCTTAGTCATAATTGAACTATTCTATATTTTATTTGGTTAGGTTTATCAAACATAAAAATGATACCCTAGACCAACTAATCAATCTTTGTAGGTTAATCGAAAATCAAAAGAACCTTAAGATTAAAAGACTTAGAAGCGATCATGGTGGTGAATTCGAAAACCACAGTGTTTACAGATTGTAACCTAAACGCGATACCACCATGAGTTTTCATGTCCTAGAACCCCACAACAAAATGGGTTAGTCGAACGGAAAAATAGAACCCTACAAGAAGCCGCTAGGACAATGTTAAACGAGTATAACCTACCCGATAGATTTTGGGAGGCCGTTAGTACGGCTTGCTATGTCCAAAATAGGATCCTTATGGTAAAGAGGCACCAAAAGACCTCAGACGAGATTTATCACGATAAAATACCGAACATCAAGTACTTTAGGTATTTGGATGCAAGGTACATATCTTAAACACTAAGGATTACCTAGGAAATTCAAATCCAAAACCTCCATCGAACCTTTCTAGGATACTCAACCACCGAGAGCTTATAGGGTATACAATCACGACACTCTTAGAGTCGAAGAAACCATTAATATAGTTTTCGACGAAGGACACGAACCCGTTCAATCCTTAACAAAACCAACTAGCAAATCAACTTATAGCGAACCCGACTCTGATCTTGAACTTGAATCTCGTCCTAACCCAAGTCATCCTATCGACCAAGTGATAGATGACTCTAACCCAAGTCAAACTAGAACTCACCCAAGTCATCCTATCGACCAAGTGATAGATGACCCTAACCCGAGTCACACTAAGACTCAAACACATCATCCTATCAATCAAGTTATAGGTGATCCAAATTTAGGGGTTCGAACTAGAGCTTCATATCGAAACCTTAGTCAAATCTCGTTAATTTCCAAAATCGAACCCAAAACTATTGAACAAGCACTTCTTGATCCCGATCGGATTATTGCTATGCAAGAAGAGCTAGCTCAATTCACTAGAAATGAAGTCCGGAATTAGTACCACCACCTAAAGAAAAATCAATTATTGGAACAAGGTGGGTATTTCAAATAAACTTGATGATAAAGGTGAAGTAGTTAGAAATAAAGCTAGGTTAGTCGCAAAGGGTTTAGTCAAGTCGAAGGTTTAGATTACGATGAGACCTACGCCTGAGCTGACTAGAGTCCATCCGAATGTTGTTAGCATATGCCGCACATCGAGGTTTTAAATTGTTTCAAATGGATGTCAAGTCAGCATTTTTGAATGGATACATTAAGGAAGAAGTTTACGCTACCAACCTCCGGATTCAAAATCTAGATAAACTCGACCATGTCCTTAGACTTAAGAAAGCCCTATATGGACTCAAACAAGCCCCAAGAGCTTGGTACGAAAGGCTTTCGATCTATCTTAAGTCCAAAGGATTCAACCAAGGTTTAGTCGACCCAACCTTATTCGTTAAAACCGTAGTAAAAGAAATCTTTATAGCCCAAATCTATGTAGATGATATAATTTTTGGAACTACCAACTCGATCATGATAAACGAATTCATCTCACTTATGGAAAGTGAATTTGAAATGAATTTAGTGGGAGAGTTAAGTTTCTTCTTAGGTTTACAAATTAAACAAACTAAAGATGGAATATATTTACATCAACAAAAATATACTAATGACTTAATAAATCGATTTGGAATGCAAGATGCTAAAATAATCAATACACCTATGGCAACTAATGTTAATATAAACGAAGATGTAGAAGGAAAACCCGTTGACCTAAAATACTATAGGAGCGCAATAGGAAGTCTCCTATACTTAACCGCGAGCCGACCCGACATTTTATTCGCGGTAAGTATGTGCGCAAGGTTACAAACCTGTGCCAAGGAGTCTCACCTAACCCTAGTCAAGCGTATCCTTAGATATCTAAAGGGCACGCTAAACGAGGTATTTGGTACCCTAGATCTACCGAGTTTAATCTAATCCTACTCTGACCGACTATGCCGGTAGTAAACTCGATAGAAAGAGCACGAGTGGTTGTTGTCAAATCCTCGGCTCAAGTCTAGTAAGTTGGTGCAAGAGGAAGCAAAGATTGCGTTGCCTTATCTACCACCGGGCGAATACGTTGCGATGGGTGAGTGTGTCTCTCACTCGTGTATGAAGCACACTCTCCAAGACTTTAGCTTAATCTTTAACAACATTAAAACCTACATAGATAACATTAGTTCAATTAACTTAACTAAAAATCCAATATGTCATTCTAGGACAAAACATATAGAAGTTAAACACCACTTCATTAGGGAACATGTAACTAATGGAACTATACAACTAGAGTATGTTGAGTCCAAATCAAACCTAGCGACATCTTCACCAAACCACTACCCAAGCGAATTTAGTTTATTAAGACGAAAGTTAGGTATGTGCGTAATAGAGTAGGATTTAAATTTTTCTATATATGTACTCTACTTTTGCTTCTTTTATGAAATTAGCCTAAGTCTTACCTTAGAAATCATATACCTATAGATTTAAGGAGCTAACACATCTCACAACACATAGGACTAATGTGTTTGTGTACTTAGCCACGAGACGGGCGTGAGATGTTAGGACCTTACTCCTCGGTTCCAGATGTAGATTCAAAGGCATCGACATGAACCATGGAGTATAATTATTTAAAATTAATCAACTCCTTCAAGACTTATTGATCATTCTATATCAATCAAGTCCAACCGAGTTGTACATTTTAGATGAACATATTTTCAAGCTTATTATTATTTAAAAAAAATATATTTATATTGGGAACTTGCTTGGACTTACAAACCCTAAAATATATTTACAAACTTTTGAGTTAAGGCAAAAGGGGAGAAAGTCACAAAGTAAGGAAGAAAGTAAACAAAATTATTACCTTTTATATTAAGTAATTCCGCTTTTAAGCAACTATTAAGGGGGAGTAAAAATTATTTTTCAAGAACTCACCTTCGTCAAGGGGAGGTTACCTCAAAGGAGAACTTGAAACAATAATATTTCTCACTCATGCTTAATCTTTATGCTAGCTCATTCATACTTAATCATTATGCTAGCTCATTCATATTTAATCATTATGCTAGCTCATTCATATTTAATCTTTATGCTAGCTCATTCATATTTAATCTTTATGCTAGCTCATTCATGCTTAATCATTATGCTAGCTCATTCATATTTAATCTTTATGATAGCTCACCATGCTTAATCATTATGCTAGCTCTTATGTTAATTTTTCCTTAACTTTTGTGTCGGTTTGCCATGAATCAAAAAGGGGGAGATTGTTGGTGCAGTGGGCAGTGGGCACCAAAGTCGAACCGGTATTTTGATTATGGCAAAAGGCTCAATAGTTAAGGGTATATTTGTTATCTTACGAGCTCAATTAAGTGTGCAGAAATGCTAAAGTTGAGCGGAAGGTTCATGACACCGGTGGGAACCGAGGTCGGGCAACGCCGAGGGACTTCGAGGAAGCCGAGGTACTCGGTGAAGACCGGAAGCGAGGCTACAAGGTAAGCTCGTGTGAAAGCGAAGCAAGGTCGTTAGCGAGATCCGACCCAATACCTCCAATGGAAGGTCTAGGTCGAGATCAAATGGTTAGAACCATCGCATTTTTATATTTTAAGTCAAAACCCTTTGACTACAAATAATCGCTAGTCAAGTTCCAAATTTCGAGAAGAGCTCGAATTTCAATGGGGTGAATTTGGACTTGACTCGTGTTTTGGTACAAAGGGTGATGTGGCATCAAGGTGGACATCCAAACCATCACCAAGCTTCCTTGTGGTGGACGCCCAAGATAAGGTGAGTTGGCACAAGATGGTTGGCTCCCATGATGTGGCACAAGTTGAATGGCTCCAACAAGTTGGCGCCCAAGGAGGTTGGAGGTGGCACAAGGTGGTTGGATGAAACACCTCATCCTCAAGTTGGCGCCCAAGGAGGTTGGAGGTGGCACAAGGTGGTTGGATGAAACACCTCATCCTTGAGTTGGCGCAAGGAGGTTGGAGGTGGCACAAGGTGGTTGGATGAAACACCTCATCCTTGAGTTGGCGCAAAGGATGTGGATGAACAAGTCTTGGGGGATAAGAACCTCACCTTTGACACTACCTATGTCTAAATTCATAGATCAATATCCATAAATAGACATGTTCAAGCCAAGCAAATAACAAGAATTCAAGAGCTCTCAACACGCCTTCGTAACGCCGCTACTACTACTCACATTTGCTACGACGAAGTGCCGCCGACAACGAAAGCTACATCTTCTACTTATAAGAGTTGTCGGTATATTTATTTAAGTTCTACTTCTTTAAATTGTCTTTGTGCTTTAATCGTAACAAGGAAAGGGGGAGTGTCCCTTTGCCTTGATTTCTTTTTGTAATCGTTGCTCCTACTTCCAACGAAGAGGAGTGGTTTTAGTGAATTGCCCTCCGTACGTGATCAAGGATCACTAGGGCCGTGGATTAGCAATCGAAAGATTGTGAACCACGTAAAAATATCTTGTCTACTTTATATTTCCGCTGTGCATTCTCTACTTGCTTTTTACTTATTGCAAAAGTTTTTAACGACACCGTATCGCTATTCACCCCCCCCCTCTAGCGACACTTTCGATCCAACAATGATACTTGGGCTAGGTGTGACGTAGTCGACCTAATGGGGACTGACACAATAGACCATGTCCTGAACCAAGTGGGTATAAGATGCATGAAGGGAACGAGGAATGATTCATTATAGCTGCTGAAGGGTTTCAAAAATGGTTGTGGAATCAACCGTTGATTTTCTGATTAATTGGGGATCATGTTGTACTACTAGGTGCCACTCATGATCGTTCTATAATTAATGGTTAATTATAGACGACCAACATAAATCGGGAACCTATTTGGTCACACGCACAACGAGCGTAATCCGAAGGATTTAAAACGAGCTTGAGAATGAGATTCTCAGATCGAGAGAAACTAGGTTTGGTTGGACCAAACAAGGAGCGAGCATGAAATCGTTTTAGTCGCAATGGAAGCATGGATGGGCCGTATCTTATGAATACATGATGGATGAACCAAATTGGTTTGGTTCTAATTCAATGGTGGAAAATAAACCAAAGTGGTTTGGTTTGTTTTAAACAAATGAACCAAAGTTGGTTCAGTTCGTTTTAACTTAAAATAGACCAATGCGGTTTGGTTTATTTTAACTTAAGTAATTGGAGTGGGTTAATGGGTTTTGGTTATGAACCAATAACCATTATGAGAATGTGTTCTTTATAAAAACAGGGCTTAAGGGTTTTGTGAAACCCTATTCTATTCTTGATGCCCAACCCCTCTCTTCTCCTTGCCGCCGCCCAAAGTCTCCACGCCGCCGCCCAAAGTCTCCACGCCGCCGCCTCTTGCAGCTCCTGTCACTGACGCCACCAGCTGCCGCCGGCCACCTACTGCTATCGGTGACCTTTCGGCGACATCCCTTGGATTTGGTGACCAAGGTGTAGCCGGCCTTCCTCCTTTGGGCCGGCGCAACTCCTCCACCAAGCTGTCCAGTTTTCTGGACAGCTATTTTCCTTGTGTGTCGGAGCGTCGTTTGGACGATGTTTGGAGCTCCGACAGCGGCTACCTTGCCGGAGATTCAATATCCAATAATCCTCATAGGTAGAGGACCAAAGATTCGTCAATCGGTTGACAAATACCTCTCTGGAGAAGCGAGTTTTGGGGACTCATTTTCGAATCCGAATTTTGATTAGGATTGTGATCTTCTCTCGATCACATTATCTTCGACACTAGGTTAGTGACTCCTACGAAGACGAGGCTGGTGGCTTTGTGAAGCCATCCTGACGATACTCGGCGTTGATATGGATAGAGGCGATTCTAGCGGGAGTCGCTCCGGTTGATGTCATTCCCGCTGCACGTGATACGTCAGGTATAACTAGAGTAATTTCCTTTTATTGAAAAATTTGAAACTACGATTATGTCTACGCATGTTGTATTTTGTATGTGTGTGATGTGTGTGTTATAATAAATTAGATTTATTGCTTTTTAATTCTTCCGCTGTGCACATGTTTACGAAACATGTTCGAACACACACTCGCAGCGGTGCCAGAAATCCAACAATAAAGGCTCAAGCCGACCGAGCAGAACTGTCCACCCTTCATTTCTAGACTCCCTACTTACAAAATACTCTAGATATGTTTAAAGCCCAAGCTCTTCAAGCAAGAACCAGTACCTCTTATAAAAATTCTTGGACTTCAGCTGCTATAAATGACATGTTCCTAGATAGAGATTTTGCCTTCCTTCACTGGGGCTTCCAAGATAATCAATTCAAAGCAGCTGGCTATCCACCTCCCGGGCACTCTACCAACTTTTTTGGATATCGGCAATACAATTGACCGCACTCTTCCTAACTTACTGTCTTTTCATTTCCCTTCTAATACTGAGAAAATATAACTAGTATTTATCATAACATTTGCAATACAATACATGACTTTTTCAACATTGTATTACTTAAAAGAACAAAAAATACATGTTATAATGTTTTATCCACTAAAATAAGGGCACAAGTGATACACATTCCAGCGTCTTGTTAAAAGCCTCCCCTGAGCATCCTTTAAGTAATAAGCTCCTACTTCTGCTCGGCTCTCCACATGGAGGGGTCCTTCCCATTTAGGTCCCAGCTTACCCTTAGACCACTCAGGTAGCACCTTCCTCAACACTAAGTCTCCCACCTGAAAAGAACGAGGAACCACCTTTTTATTATAAGATTTAATCACTTGTGACATATACCTTTCCGCATTGTATAAAACAACATCCCTTTTCCCTTGAATCAAATCTCATTGGTATGGCTGGGGTGATTTAGTATTGGTTTGTCTTGACCAAATGCACATTATCGCATGCTTGGTATTTACTTAACTTTGTGTGTACTGGGTTTGCCATCCAAATCAAGACCGACTTAGAGAAACATAAAGCATGACTTCAAAACAATAAGAGTCCATATAGTTACATGTATAAAGCAAAACCCTGAAAACGTAAGTAGCAATATGTAACTGAAACGTTAATAACCTTAATTCTAGGGAACTCATACTTCCCTTTGCCTCCCCCCCTGTAATGCCTGTAAAATTCCTAGTAATTTTACAAGAATTTTTGGCATGATTATAATGGGCTTTATGTGGGCTCTTTCAAAAATAAAAGAAATAGAGCCAAAAAGGATGCATGGCCTAGGAATTGAACCCCAAACCTCTAGTAGATACCTAAGCCCTAAAGATGCATCCAATAACCAGAAGCCCAGCAGGGTTGTGCTATTAGAGGAATATGGGAAATTATAGTTAGGGGTAAGGGAGACTAAGGGACACTTCAAGAGAATAAATAGGGAATGAGGAGACAAGAGAAAAGTCATTTCTCATTCTCCTCTCCTTCTCTTCTTCTTCCTCACCGAAACCTACCCCTCTCCCTTTCCATTTTTCTGAGATCTATCCAAGCAAGAAGAAGGCTTTAGGTTTGGCATCCCTTAGGGTATCTTCCAACTAATAGCAAAGCGAAGGATGTAAGTATCCCCTCACCTGCATACAAGTAGTTTTTCGATTGATGTTGTTATGTCAAACTCCTCATGAACCATTCGACCAAGACCTTTACTTGAGTTTTCAATGAGGATCCATGCCATACCTTGTATGAATATGATGATGATGGGTTGCTAAATAGGCTAGGTTAAGTGTTTGACCTCAAAAACCCCAATGAATTTTCGGCCAAGTCTCTTTGAAACCCTAATGTGTTTTTCTATGTTAGGTTTTAGATGAGTTTATGCTATGTTTTGATGTTAGATGAAGATAACATGTTCTATGCTAGGTTTTAAATGAGTTCATGCCATGTTGATGGTAGAAGAAGATGACATGTTCTATGCTATGCTATAGATGGGTTCATGCTATGTTTTGATGGTAGATGAAGATAATATGTTGTTGGCTAACCTAGAGTTAAGTGGTTGAGCCTTTAAGCCCTTTGAACCATTCGGCCAAGACCCCTAATGTGTTTTCTATGCCATGTTTAGATGAGTTCATGATAACTTTTGATGTTAGGTGAAGATAACATAACCTAGAGTTAAGTGGTTGAGCCTCTAAGTCCTTTGAACTATTGGACCAAGACCCCTAATGTGTTTTCTATGCCATGTTTAGATAAGTTCATGATAACTTTTGATGTTAGACGAATATAACATGTTGTTGGTGTTAGTGAAAGCCCTAGAGCCAATCATGTGATGATTGTTGTATGGACTTTATTGTATCATATTCCTATTTATAAAGGCATGGTTATTATATTTACTTGTATTGGTGCCAAATAACTAAATATAATAATGTCCTTGAGTAGTAGGTTCTTATCTATATCAATCGATTGGTTGAATCGATAATGAGATGATATAGAGAACACTACTCTTAATCATTCCTAGTCGAGTATTAACATTCAGGGACAATGTTAATGCGTAGAGACTAGCATGTAGGTCAACAAGATGACTTGATCTCACAAGTCATGGATATGAGATATCAAGTTGACACATGGGTATGCATTGGAGAATGTATACTGAATGACCCGCCATGAGAAAGTATCATGGATCGTTATATGAGTGTCATATACTTTCTCATGTGGCTATTAGTATGACTATTAGTCCTTAGACCTGAAGTCACCATGGTTCCTACATAAGGAGTTGCATACTTTGCTTTCACAAACGCCACCCGTAAATGGGTGGACTATAAAGGCGACATCGGGTATGTAACAATTATGCGAGGGATGTGAGTGATGTAGATGGGATCTATCCTCCTATATGACGGGTGACATCGATATTCTTGATAGAGTGAGACCACGGCGTATGGTTATGCCCAAAGGAGTCAATATGAGATATTGAGCTCATTTGATTAGAGTGAGTCTACTTGGAGTTCAAGATTTAGATTGTACCGAGGATGACACGGCCTATGCCTCGATTGGTCAATCTAGATGTCAAGGATAGAGGGACATTGTCACATATTGTGAGAGTCACAATTAGTAGTCACAAAGGTGATGTTGAGCTCAACATTCTTGTAACTTGGGTAGCAATGATGTGTTGCTAGATACCGCCATTGCTTATGTTCCTAAATCGTTTAGGACATTGCCAACGTTACAAGAACCTATAGGGTCACACACATAAGAGCAATTAGATGGAGATTAGGTTCATATGATGAACCATGAGGATTAGGTTCATGGGATGAACCAAATTGGATTAAGAGTAATCCAAATTAGACTAATTGAGTTAGACTCAAGTTGATTCAAGTGTTGAATGAGTCTAATTGAGATTTGATTCATCAAATCAATTTAAATTAATGAATAAAGATTCATTAAATTAAATTGACTTGAGTCAAGTGGTTAGATTTGATCAACCATGGGAGATTAGAGGTCATGTTTGACTTGACTTGAGAGGGAAGATGAAAGGTCAAGTTTGACTTGACCAAATGCCATGTCATGGTGATGACTTGGCATGGGCGGCCAATGATGATGCTCCACATCATCATTGACTTTGTCAATTGATGCCACATCATGAGGGAGATCAAGGGTCATGGGAGTTACATGCATGCATGTAACCCCCCTCCATGAAGTGGCCGGCCACTCTATTAGATGGAGTATTGATTTTTGGTGGCTAATTGACTTCATCTTCAACCTTGGAACTTTTCCTCTCAAGCTCTCTCTCTCTCCTTCCTCATCTTGCCGAGACACCCTAGGAGTGCTAGCACACTCAAGTGTGTTTTTCTTCCACCTATTGCTTGTGTGGATACCATAGAGGAGTGTGCACTTGACACTCTCGAGTTCCGTGACTTTTGACGAGGCGGGATTTGCGGCGTCGCTACGAGGGTAACGTTCTAACCTCTTAGATCTAAGGTAGATCTAGGATTTCTGTAAGCACATACATGTAATTATAATTTTTATACTTCGCGGATCCGTGGCGGGGCTTCAGAGGTTCATACGCATAGCGGTTTTGCGGCTCGGAAAAACCCAACGGTATCGAGCCACGTCAAAGCATGTATGTGTTTCGTTTGTAGTTTTTATATTAGATATAAAAATTACAGATTTATATGTTTCTGTAAATTTTCTTATTTTATAGAATTTTTGGGTATTTTTCTCGTAGAGTCGAAGCAATGAGTGTTGGGACACTCGTAGGCTTCAACCGTCGAGAAAAACTCTCCGAATCGGCGAGTTCTCGCTTTAGGTTTTTGGGACAGCTACTTAAGTCGCTGTAAGATCATTGTAGGGACACTTACAAAGTTTATTTTGCGAGTAGGGGTGCTGCCCTATCGAAAGGGCCATGTCCGCGATCGCGCCGAAACCGCTTAAGCGGGACCTTGGAGGGGTGACTCATAAATTCAAAATAAATTAGGAAAAATTATAGAAATTTTCTATAAAATACATAATTTAGAATTATGTATAATTCTGTGATTGTCATGGCCCAATAACCCAATTGATTGGATTATGTGTGTTGTAATTCATAATACGGCTGCGTCTTGCGTTTGTGGTTGTGCGTGTTGTATAGTGTATCGACTGCGCGTCATACCTCTTCTTTAATATTCTAGTTGTAAATAGTTTTAGACTCGAATGTAACTCGAGTTTCATATTTGTAATGTACAAAAATGGAAGCGGTGGAAAGTCCACTTGAAGAGCGAGATTCTGAGAAGGGTGACGACGACACATGGCGGTCAAAGGAAAGCGCTTGGAGAAGCCGCTAGCCTTAGGTTGATCGTCCGATCTTCTCATTGGCTTGAGAAGATCATAGTAGAACCATGACTATATCACATTTAATGATATATATATATGTTTATATATGTATATATATTTAATTGATTTTGGTATGTATGTGATGCATGCTAGTAGAAACATGTTTGTATGTATATGATGCATGCTAGGTTAATTTTCTTGTATGTATATGATGCATGCTAGAATAATTAATGTATGTATATGATGCATGCTAATATAGGATAATAAAGGCCTAAATGCGTATAAGATACACATTACGATTAGATTAGATCATAATCGAATCAACTCGAAAATGCCTACCGAGCCTTGATACCCATCACTACCTCGATCATTTGTTGTTGTTGAATCTGCCAAAGCAGAGCAATGCATATTATCTTGGTAGGGTGCGGAGGGACAATCTTGGTCCTGCCTATCACGACTCGGGTTAGAGTAAGCTCAATTAGATTGAGCAAAACTAGTTAACTCAATTGGATCGAGTAGAACTATAGGCATATTCCAATCGTTGGAAAGATAGGTTAAGATCGCATTTACACTAAATCTTGGGCGATTTAGCCAAAGCTAACTCAAGGTCTTTTGTAAATGTGGGTCTTAATCCTATAAACAAGAGTTGCATAGAGATGTAATCGGTAATGTGTTACCCACCGATCGTACTAAGTCTTGGCGATTTAAAGCTAACTCAAGGCTTAGTATGATGTGGATCTTGTCCCCAGAATTATAGCTAGTTTGTATGAATCTAGTAATGTGGTTTGACCACATCCATAACTCGATTCTACAAAATTCCTATAATTCAGTGGGAGCATCATTTGATTAAAGGCCTAATTAAATGATAAAAGGAATATGATATTAATTCTCTGCATTGTATGTTGTAGATAACTATGTCGACAAACACGAACACTCTCTCTCTCTGCGTTCTGTCCTTGAGAAGGACAAGCTCAATGGAGCGAATTTCCTGGACTGGTACAGGAACTTGAGAATTATTCTCACCCAAGAAAGGAAGTTGTACGTCCTGGAGCAGCCCATTCTGGAGGCACCTCCTGCCACTGCCTCGCGAGCTGACAAAGATGCTTACAAGAAGCATCAAGATGATGCATTAGATGTGTCATGTCTAATGCTCGCGACCATGAACTCTGAGCTTCAGACGCAACATGAGTTCATGAATGCTTATAATATGGTTGGACATCTTCGTCAACTATATCAAGGATAAGCTAGGCATGAGAGATATGAAGTCTCTAAGGCATTATTTGGGTCCAAAATGCAAGAAGGGACTCCCGTAGGTACATATGTACTCAAGATGATTGGGTACGTAGAAAACCTACAAAGGCTGGGATTCCCACTTGGCCAAGAGCTGGCCACTGACCTGATCTTGCAATCTTTGCCACAAGCCTTCAATCAATTTGTCATGAATTATAACATGAATGAAATTGATAAGCCATTACTGAAATGCTCGGCATGTTGAGAAGCTATGAGCTTAACCTTAGAAGGGAAAATCGACACCATTTTGATGGTGCAAAGAAAGAAGGCAAGCAAGCCTAAAGGTAAGGAAAGTCCCAAGCCAAGGGCAAAGGCAAAGAACTTAAACCCAAAGGAGGGTAGCCAAGGAAGGGCTTGCTTCCCTTTGCAGAAGCGAGGACAACTTTGGAAGCGTAGCTATGAGGCATACGGAAGATCTTAAGAAGAAGAGAAGTGAGACTTCTACTTGGTATAAATGTTATAGAAGTCAATCTATCTATTTCTTCATCATGGGTATTAGATACGGATGTGCATCTCACATTTGTACCAATGTGTGAAATGAGAAATAGCAGGCATTGACAAAGGCGAGGTGGACCTCTGAGTAGGCAATGGAGCAAGGGTTCTTCTTTATTCTTTGTAGGAACTTATGATCTATCTACGCCCTCGGCTTGTACTAGAATTAGATGAATGTTGTTATGTGCACCTTAACTAAGAACATAATTTCGGTTTCTTGTTTGGACAAGAAAGGAGTTTCATTTATAATAAAGAACAAATATTGTTCAGTTTATTTAAATGATATGTTCTATTGTAGTGCACCTCTAATGAACGGACTCTACTTTCTAGACTTAGAGAGCCCTATCTATAACATAAGTACCAAGAGGTTCAAGTCAAATGAGTTGAACTAAACCTATCTCTGGCATTGTCGCTTAGGTCACATAAATGAGAGTCGCTTATCTCAGCTCCATAAGGATGGGCTGCTAGACTCATTTGATTTTGTATCATATGAGACAAGCGAGTCTTGCCTTTTAGGCAAGATGACCAAGACTCCCTTTAGTGGACATAGCGAAAGAGCAACAGATTTGTTAGGACTTATACATAGTGATGTATGTGGTCCTTTCAATGTTGCTGCTAGAGGTGGTTACAGGTACTTCATTACATTTACTGATGACTTCAGTAGATATGGTTATGTGTATCTTATGACACATAAATCTGAATCCTTTGAAAAGTTCAAAGAATTCAAGAATGAAGTACAAAACCAGCTTGGCAAGAGTATTAAGATACTTCGATCAGATCGAGGTGGTGAATACCTTAGCCATGAGTTTCGTGACTATCTAGCTGAGTGTGGGATTCTATCCCAACTCACTCCTCCTGGAACACCACAGTGGAATGGTGTATCCGAAAGGAGGAATCGTATCCTATTGGATATGGTACGATCTATGATGAGTCACACAGATCTTCCTATATCCTTTTGAGGATATGCTCTGGACCACTGACCTTTACCCTTAACCGTGTACCATCCAAGGTGTGGTAAAGACACCATATACGATATGGACGGGGAAAAATCCCAAGATGTCTTTTATGAGGATTTGGGGTTGTGAGGCTTACGTTGACGTCAAGTCTCGGACAAGCTGGGACCCAAATCCGATAGGTGCTATTTTGTTGGATATCCCAAGGATACAAAGGGATATTACTTCTACATTCGGTCGGCTCAAAAGTGTTTGTAGCAAGACTGGGGTTTTTCTAGAAAGGGATTTTGTTTCTAGAAAAACTAGTAGAATGCGTTCGATCTTGAAGAAATTCAAGATAAGGACCATGCTGAGGCCTTGATGGAGGTTGAGCAGGAACCACAAAGTGTTGTGGGTGATGAGATTGTTGTTGCAAAGAGTTGTGGAACAACCACTGTTCAAGTAGACCTACCTCTTGCAGTCGATAGCATCGTTCATTTCTCTTGTCGACCATGATGACGTTATGCTCATTGAGAATGAGCCTACCTCTATCGAGGAAGCTGTGATGAGCCAGATTACGAGAAATGGCTAGAGGCCATGAGATCAAGATGGAATCCATGTACACTAACCAAGTATGGACTTTGGTTGATCCACGAAGGGGTCAAACCCATTGGGTGTAAGTGGGTCTTTAGGAGAAAAAGCGGCATGGATGGACTTACGCATACCTATAAGGGCGATTGGTGGCTAAAGGTTTCAAGCAAATTCATGGTATTGACTATGATGAAACCTTTTCTCGATGGCGATGTTTAAGTCCATTCGGATCTTGCTTGCTATTGCGGCATACCACGATTATGAGATCTGCGGATGGATGTCAAAACGCGTTTACGAATGGAAACTTACTCGAGGATGTGTACATGACACAACTTTGAGGTTTTGTAGATCCACATCTTTGGGAAGGTATGCAAACTGCAAAGTCCATTTATGGGCTAAAGCAAGCTTCTCGGGTTGGAATCTTCGATTCGATGATGCGATCAAGCGTTTGGTTTCATCAAGAATGAAGATGAACCTGTGTCTACAAGAGGGTTAATGGGAACACAGTTGTCTTCCTTGTATTATGTGGATGACATACTACTCATTGGGAATGACATCCCTTCGCTCTGATGCTGTGAAGACTTGGTGAGGCGTGCTTCTCGATGAAGGACTTAGGTGAGCGACTGTATTCTAGGCATCAAGATCTATAGAGATAGATCTAAGAGATTGCTTGGCCTAAGTTAGAGTACATACATTGACACGGTATTACTTCGGTTTGCCATACAGAATTCCAAGAAAGGACTTCTGCCGATGTCACATGGTGTGAGTCTTTCGAAGACTCAAAGTCCCTCTTCTAGAGAGGAGAGAGACGCATGGATAAGATCCCTTACGCATCTGCTATAGGATCTATCATGTATGCCATGTTATGTGTACTTCACGATGTCTCGTATGCTTTGAGCATGGAGTAGATACCGATCGGATCGGTGGCGTCAGGATGGCGATCAAGAATATTCTTAAGTACTTGAGAAGGACTAAAGAATATTTCTTGATATTTGGAAGCGATGAGGAGCTAGAGTAAAGGGTTACTGTGATGCGGCTTCAAGCCCGGGATGATTATAGATCGCGTCGGGGTTCGTGTTTTGCTTGAATGGTGGCGTATGTGGTGGAAGAGTTGAGCGAGACGATTCTTGATTCTACAAGAGGAGTATATCGCTGCATCTGAGGCGTGAAGGCGATTTGGATCCATGAGTTCATTGAGCTTGGGGTGGTTCCTAGCATTAGCGGATCCTATAGAGCTCTATTGTGACAACAATGGAGGCGATTGCGACTAAGGAACCTCGCCTCACACAGGACCAAACACATACTACGGCTTCCATCTCATTCGAGAGATTATCGATAGAGGAGATGTGAAGATTTGCGAGTACCCATAGAGGCTAACATCGCAGATCCCTTGACGAGGCTTTGGCGCGAGAAAAAGCATGATGGTTACACTAGGTCATTGGGTATTAGATACTACGGTGATTGGCACTAGTGCTAGTGGGAGATTGTTAGTGAAAGCCCTAGAGCCAATCATGTGATGATTGTTGTATGGACTTTATTGTATCATATTCCTATTTATAAAGGCATGGTTATTATATTTACTTGTATTGGTGCCAAATAACTAAATATAATAATGTCCTTGAGTAGTAGGTTCTTATCTATATCAATCGATTGGTTGAATCGATAATGAGATGATATAGAGAACACTACTCTTAATCATTCCTAGTCAGTATTAACATTCGGGGACAATGTTAATGCGTAGAGACTAACATGTAGGTCAACAAGATGACTTGATCTCACAAGTCATGGATATGAGATATCAAGTTGACACATGGGTATGCATTGGAGAATGTATCTTGAATGACCCGCCATGAGAAAGTATCATGGATCGTTATATGAGTGTCATATACTTTCTCATGTGGCTATTAGTATGACTATTAGTCCTTAGACCTGAAGTCACCATGGTTCCCTACATAAGGAGTTGCATACTTTGGCAAGCCGTCAAGCGTCACCCGTAAATGGGTGGACTATAAAGCGATTCTTGGGTATGTAACAAATTATGCGGAGGATGTGAGTGATGTAGATGGGATCTATCCCTCCTATATGGGGGGTGACATCGATATTCTTGATAGAGTGAGACCACGAAGTGCATGGCCATGCCCAAATGAGTCAATATGAGATATTGAGCTCATTTGATTAGTGAGTCTACTTGGAGTTCAAGATTTAGATTGTACGAGGATGACACGGTCTATGCCTCGATTGGTCAATCTAGATGTCAAGGATAGAGGGACATTGTCACATATTGTGAGAGTCACAATTAGTAGTCACAAAGGTGATGTTGGAGCTCAACATTCTTGTAGCAGGTAGCAATATGATGTGTTGCTAGATACCGCTCATTGCTTATGTTCCTAAATCGGTTTAGGGACATTGCCAACGTTACAAGAACCTATAGGGTCACACACATAAGAGCAATTAGATGGAGATTAGGTTCATATGATGAACCATGAGGATTAGGTTCATGGGATGAACCAAATTGGATTAAGAGTAATCCAAATTAGACTAATTGAGTTAGACTCAAGTTGATTCAAGTGTTGAATGAGTCTAATTGAGATTTGATTCATCAAATCAATTTAAATTAATGAATAAAGATTCATTAAATTAAATTGACTTGAGTCAAGTGGTTAGATTTGATCAACCATGGGAGATTAGAGGTCATGTTTGACTTGACTTGAGAGGGAAGATGAAAGGTCAAGTTTGACTTGACCAAATGCCATGTCATGGTGATGACTTGGCATGGGAGGCCAATGATGATGCTCCACATCATCATTGACTTTGTCAATTGATGCCACATCATGAGGGAGATCAAGGGTCATGGGAGTTACATGCATGCATGTAACCCCCCTCCATGAAGTGGCCGGCCACTCCATTAGATGGAGTATTGATTTTTGGTGGCTAATTGACTTCATCTTCAACCTTGGAACTTTTCCTCTCAAGCTCTCTCCCTCTCCTTCCTCATCTTTCCGAGACACCCTAGGAGTGCTAGCACACTCAAGTGTGTTTTTCTTCCACATATTGCTTGTGTGGATACCATAGAGGAGTGTGCACTTGACACTCTCGAGTTCCGGCGGACTTTTGGACGAGCGGGATTTGCGAAGGGCATCGCATCGAGGGTAATGATCTTATCTCTTAGATCTAAGGTAGATCTAGGGTTTTTATACAAGCACATACATGTTTTGTTTTAATACTTCTTCGCACGGATCCGTGGCCGGGGGCTTCCGAGGTTTCCGCAACGCAAAAAGCGGTTTTTGCGGCTCGGAAAAACCCAACAGTTGGCTAACCTAGAGTTAAGTGGTTGAGCCTTATGTCCTTTTAAACCATTCGGCCAAGACCCATTTAGGCCTATCATGCTATGATCTATAAATTACCATGTTATGTTTTGAATGTAGATATAGGTAACATGTGAAAGCTAAGCTAGATTTAAGAAATGGATCTTAGGTTGTCTTGGAACTCTCGGCCAAGGCTTATTTAAAATCCTAAGTGCCCTCCCATGCCATGCTTTATATGTTAAAGAATTAACATGTGGTTAGTTAGACCATATATAAGTTGTTTGGTGTTTAAAACTTTGATAGAGCTCCATGAAGTTTAGGTCACTCCATGTATACTTGTTCATGATGTTTATGCCTTATGTCATGCCCTATATGTGTGTGATGTTAACATGATGTTAAGGGGTCCTTGCTCAAGTGGTTTAGCATGATTGGTTAGGTCACTACCATATGTCTATATCAATAGTAGGGATGCATGATAAATTTCTGCTCATTACCATGTTAAATGTATGTTCACGTTATGCTCATTACCTTGTGATTGTATGAATGTATGATGTTTTATAAAGAAGGAACATGATATGCATGAAAAGAAATATGATATGTTATGATGTATGATATGTTATGAAGAAGAAATATGTTATGAAAAGCAATACGATATGTTATGAAGAAGAAATATGTTATGATATGAAGAGGAAACATGATATGCCATGATAAGGAACATGATATGTTTATGAAATGAAATATGATATGTTATGATAAGAAGCATGATATGTATTTTACTTTCTGCATGGCTTGTACCAGGACCCTAATAAGGTCTAAGGGATGGGCTCCTATGTGCCCCTGGGTCGACAGTCGTAGTACGGACTCAATACGGGATGGGCTCCCAGATGCCCTAGGCCGACGATCATAAGTACGGGCTTAGGATGGGCTTCTGTTATGCTGCCCCTAGGCCGACGGACTTAGTACGGGCCTAGTACTCTAGTGGGTTCGGGATTAGCTACCTCGGGTACATTAGGGATGCGCGCTATGATGATGATGATGTGGTATAATGTCGGGCCCAATATGTTGAGATTTATGTTTAAATACCTATAAGATATGTTTTCAAAGAGCATCCTGCATATATCTTCATGTTATGCCTGCTTATGTTCTTGTTATATTCATGTTATGTCTGCTTATGTTCTTATTATATTCATGTGATGCCTGCCTATGTTCTATGATGTTTATATTCATGTTATGTCTGCTTATGTTCTTGTTATATTCATGTTATGCCTGCTTATGTTCTTGTATGTTTACATGTTATACTTGCTTATGATCTTTTATATTTATACGAATGTTATGCTTATGTTCCAGTATGTTATATGCATGTTATGTTTGACTATATGTCTTTGTATGTTTATGTGAAGGTTATGCTTACATGTGTTATATGATCATGTCACTACTCTATGTTTAATGCTTGACGTATGGTTTTGTGAGTAGGACAGGATCTTACTAAGCCTATATGCTTATAGTTTATGTTCCCTTGTACTGCAGATAAGGGTAAAGGGTGGCTAAACTAAAGGGAGCAGCAGGAGGGGTAAAGTGTGTGTGGTAGTGGCATGGAGGAGATCTGTTATGTTTCCTTATGCATGTTTTTGCCTTAAGACGATTCTCTTTATGGACTTGAACTAAGCACTAAGTACTTATAAAATAATGATGCATGCTCTATGTTTAAGAAGAAGTATCTATGAAATGACGATGCATGTTTATGTTTAAAAGAAAAAAAAAGTCTAAAGTCTTCCACTGTAAGAAGTATATGTAGTCTTCCGCTGTAATGTATGTATGTACGATCGCGTCACGCGCCGCCCCTCTGGACCCTTGGAAAGGGCGGGCGTGACCCCAGTCCCTCTATAAAAGCTAAATTCTTTCCCCTCCTTTCTCATCCTCCCTTTCCTTCCTTCCATGGCTTCCCCTTCACACCCTATCCTCATAATCTATGATACAAACTCCGCTACCGATTCAGAAACTCACTCCACCGCAACCTCCACATATCGCCCCCTACCCCTTAGGAATCCCATCAATGCAGCAACTCCTGGTTCCTTAGGGCCCTTCCGATCTCCCTTCCCTTCCTTCGGCAATCGTCTATGGCTCTTCCAACACCTCAACAACAACCCCGACCAGCTCCCCCTCTTCCCCAAGCTGATGTCCTGCCGATAATTCCACAACCCCTCTTAAGAGGAGAATATTCTATGGATTCTTCTCCCCTTTTGTAAATAAGAATGTTCTTATTTGCATTCTCATTCTTCTGTGGCTTCTTCTTATTTGTATTTTCAGGCAGTTTATATAAAGAATCATGTATTCTTCTCATATGCATACTAAAGGTTACGAACAAAAAAGAAATATCCAATAATGAAGATATAAAAACACCCTCATGGGATATCAGAATCATGCTAATCATCATATAAGTCCAACTATGGAATACTTTCATCTCATCTGCAAACAACTCAGAATATCCATAAGAATAAGTTACCATGAATACCCCCAAGTCATTGATTAAGTAGGCTGATATATTAAAAAAATATATAACACCCCATCCCTTTTTCCCAGCAAAATGGTAAAACTCAGGGGTCAACCATATACTCCATTCTAAAATATCACAGGAACAAAGGAGAAACTATCATTAACAACGGCTTCTTCAAGGATACCACGAAATACCTTTGATACCGCCTTTTAATCAAAGAAACCCTTCCTGTTGGGACCTCGGTGGCCGCTAGAGGGGGTGAATAGCGCATTTTCATCGTTAGTCGATGAATTACGATCGCATTCGTCTCTACAACACTTGTTAACGCCGTGGAATATATAATAACAAAAGTAAATACAAAACAAGCACAAGAGATAACACGATATAATGTGGTTCGTAACAGAATGGTTCTTACTACACAGATTGGGCTCGTAAGAGCCCTAGCGATGCAATCACACACCACTAATCCAATAAACTCCTTCTCGACAACAAGTCGAAGGAGGAGAAACCTCATACAATGAATTACAACAAGTAATACAATGAACAACAAGCAAATATGAATGAAATACAACAAAATAAGTAAAGAACACTTTACAAAAACTCTTTTGGAAGCTTGCTTATTGATTGCCTTGGACTAGCCTTAAAGACCCTGATTTGCACCAGCAAATCGCTCCAAATCATCCAAGAAAATGGGTGCCAAATCCCTCCTTCCAAGCTACTTTTATAACCTGCAATCGGGTTGGATTTTGCCTAGCAGTCGACTAATCGCGACCATCAGTCGACTGCTCCTGTAGCCGTTGTGAGATAACGGCATGAGCCACATTGGATAGGTTCCAACGGATAGACCATCAGTCGACTGATCATGCCCATCAGTCGACTGATGGCTCAATCAGTTGAGTGTTTGGGCTGATCACTCAACTGGAGAGCTTACTATGCTCGTGGCCAAAGTATCAGTCAACTGTCATACCCTAGCAGTCGACTGATGGCACAATCAATTGACTGCCCAATGCTGGTAGTTGACTGCTAGGCCATCTTCCCACAGTCAAACCCTAGTCGACTCCCATCAGTCAACTGACAATAGTCCCAGTCGACTAATACACCTCAAACATGAGGTTTTAACCCAAGTATGGTGCTCCCATACTTGCTAGACCACCCTTAGCCTAGATCTAAGCCTTCTAGCCACCTCCATCAGCCTCACACCTATCGGATCCCTCCAAGTCATCCATGACTTGTTCATCTATACGCTAGCCTTCAGGTGCTTCCATCATCTATTGTCATGCTAATGTGGTCTACTCCACCAAGGCACATTGGGCTTACGCTGCCAAGACTCCGCTTGGACTCTACGCCGCCAACCATTGGACTTATGATTCCAAGACTCCACCCTTGGACTTTACGCCGCTAATATTCCCCTTAGACTTCTTAATTGTCAAGACTTAAGCTTGGACTTTCCCTTGCCAACCCATGTTGGACTTTCCATGTCAAGACCCATGTTTGGACTTTTCCTTGCCAAGACCCATGCTTGGACTTCCCTTGTCAACCCATGTTGGACTTTCCATTCCAAGACTCAAGCTTGGACTTTCCATGCGAAGTACACAAGACTTGGACTTCTCCTATGACAATAGTCAAACCATCGTCAAACATCAAGTATGACCTGGGTCGATTGTACCAATAATCTCCCCAACACATTGTCAGACATCAATGTCAAACATCAAAATACTACTCGAGTCCAACTGGAATCTGGTCAATCGTGACCTGGGTTGATTACACCAACATTCTCCCCCTTTTTGATGTTTGATAAAAACACCCTTGAGTTAGGCCCCTAACTAAAATTCCCTTACCAATTATCCCAAATTGGTAATTCTAACATTCTCCCATTAATTCTCCCCCTTTTTGACATACATCAAAAAGGTTCTCCCCAAGAAGGTCAATGTCTCATATCCCAATGAGATCTTTCAATCTCTCCCTTGGTCCAAAAACATCTAGGATGCCTACAATCTTCCTAGTGATAAGTTCTATATCACTTAAGAGAGGCAATCCTACAAACTCTCCCAATTTCCAAATTGGGCATCTCAAATTCCCATTTCTCCCCCTCATGAGGAAAATTACATCCATCATCCCATGATGGATACCTCCACCTAAAGGCTTGCTACCCCTTGTCCATTGCACCGACAATGTCCTTGGGAAGTCCCTAAGCCTATAGGCACTCTAAACTATCAAAAATAAGGTCCAAAGTTCAACATTGAACTTTCTCACACCTTAAGATTGATACATCACCCTAACAACTCTTCTAATCCATATCCAATGGAATTTCTCCCTTTCCAATGCTTTCCAAAGAATATCCTAGGGTTAGGGGCAGTTAGGGAACCTTAACAAAGCTGAAACATGAGCTAAACATCCTTGTTTACTCGAAATCAGCTCTAGCAGTCGATTCTATCAATCAACAGTCGACTGCCCTACCCATCAGTCGACTGTCATCAAGCGGCAATCGACTGATAACTGAAATTTCTGAATTTCAATTATCAGAATCGAATTTTAGAAATTCATAAGTAAATATACGTAGTTTGAAAAATCGTGAAACTTCATACGTATAATACTTATAACAAATGCAATGGGTGAAAAATATTTGAAAAATAATTTATGAAGGTTGAAGCTTCACTTCTTGCTTCGCTTCGGTCGCTTGTACATGGCGATCCTATCATACATCCCCGGATAAAAAAAATTAATCTAGACGAAGATGGATTACCCAAGCAACTGATGCATCATTGTGCTATTCGACTTGAGGAGTCGCTTGAACAAACTTATTGTTCAAACAACCTAACTCTTATCCTTGATTAGCCGTGGAATAGATGATGTACGAATCATCGATTTTTGTGTTTATCATCGGGGTCCATGATCATACAACTACAAACAAATTGCATAGAACAAGAAAGAAACTTAAACAAGAATTATACCTTTTGTTTACCTCTTGATCTTCTATTGTATGACCTATCCTCCTCTTGGACGTTGTGTGGTCAATGATCTTCCAAGAGTTGAAGCCTCCTAGATCACATATCTTCCCTTTCTTGCTCGCTCCGAACAAGGGAGGATAACCAAACTCTTCTTCTCCTATCTAGTGCCGACCACCAAGCCTCCTTGCTTGGATGTTGTCGCCGGCCAAGGAGAGGAAGAAGGAGTTGGCGCTGGACCTTTCAAATGGAGAAGAAACCGCCGGCCCTAAGAGAAGGAAAAGGAGGTAGAAGCGTCGGCCAAAGCTTGAAGGAAGGAGTCACCAGCCAAGTGAAGGAGGAGAAAAACAAAACCTAAGCCTCCAACCTTGTTGTCGCCGTCCCTAGGAGGAGAAAACGCTAGCAACCAATGCTTGCCGCCACAAACCCTAGCACCACTTCAAAAACCCTAGAAGCTATTTTCGCCCAAGCCTCTTCCATCTTATTTATAGATTTCGCCCAAGCCTCCTTTTAATCGTGTCCGTTGGATCTAGGCTTCTTGAGGGTTTTAATAGGCTACAATAGGGACCATGAGGAGGAGTTGGATCTTGGCCACCTAATGGATCCGACCCACATAAAATCCGATCCATTAATGATAATCTATTCCACTAGAGGATTATCATTGATTTACATCACCAACCCCCATAATTAAATATGGGCTTCATATATTAATTGTACAAGTATCTCCCCGTGTTTAAGATATCGAATATTCGTTAATTAATTAATTTACTGACAATTAATTAATTAACATCTAACTCCATGAGTAGTACTACTCAACCTTATCATCATGCTGGACCATGTCCACCTGTAGGATTTACATGATGATCTTTATGAGCTCCTTAAGGGGACATCATCATCCTAATACATAGGACACAATTTCCTCCTATAATCAACAGAACACTATGTAAATAATATCATTTCTCAATTTATCGGGCCTATTGATTTAACCCATAAATCTTGCCCATTGGTAAATCAAATAAATAAATATTAAGTACATATGCCCGTTATTATATCGGGATTAAGAGCATGTACACCATAATATCCAAGGTTGGATTCAATTATGTAGTCAGCAATAAATTGAATCACCTCTAAGTCGGTCTTGCTCAATACACACAAAGTGTACTAGTGTAATTCTATGGTCAAGATAAATCAATGCCAAATTACACTACAATCATACCAATGGTTTGTCCAAAACCATCTTGGTTGTGAGCCTCTACTTATACTCTACAAGGAACTGATAACATGATCCTCTATGTGACACCACACACCATTTTATCTACAATGTAAAGTATTAGACAAGATGCACACATATAATAAATATAAAATGCAAACAATGATCATGTGATTCTTATTTCAAAATGAAGATGTTCATACAAAGATTAGGCTTTCAGTATACATCCCAATAATCTTCCACTTATACTAAAAGACTATGCTTCCATCAAAGTGTCATACATCTGATTCTCATTCCCTCCACATGCCTATCAAAAGCTCTAGCTGGAAGGGCCTTAGTGAAAGGATCTGCCAGGTTATCCTCTAATGCAATATTGGCGACAGCAACTTCTCCTCACTTTACGATCTCTCGTATTAGGTGGTACTTGCGCTCTATGTGTTTACTTGCCTTATGGGCTCGTAGTTCCTTTGAGTTTGCAACTGCACCACTGTTATCACAATAAATTGTGATAGTTCTGAGAAAACCAGAAATCACATCCAAGTCCATCAAGAAGTTCCTGAGCCATATAGATTCTTTAGCTGCCTCAGAGGCTGCCACATACTCAGCTTTCATGGTAGAGTCGGCCACACATTTCTGCTTGACACTCCTCCATACAATGGCTCCACCTCCCAAAGTAAACACAAAACTCGAGGTAGATTTACTGTTATCCCTATCTGATTGGAAGTCAGAATCTGACCCACAAGGAGTAATTGATCTGCCTGATATACCAGCATATAATCCCTAATCCTTCTCAGGTACTTCAATATATGCTTTACTGCAGTCCAATGTCCCTATTTTGGATTACTCTAATATCTGCTAACCATGCCTACGGTAAAGTAGATATCCGACTTCATACATAACATAGCATACAAGAGGCTTCCTACCGCCGAAGCATAAGTAACCGCCTTCATCTCCTCTATCTCCTTTGATGTTCTAGGACACATCTCTTTAGATAAAGGTACTCCATGACTGAAAGGTAGAAAACCTTTCTTGGAGTTCTTCATGCTAAAACGAGCCAAAATAGTGTCTACGTATGAAGCTTGAGATAAGAACAATATCCTTTTCTTGCGATCCCTTATAACCTTGATCCCAAGGATGTGTCCCACTTCTCTCAAGTCCTTCATATCAAACTGTTTAGACAACTATACCCTTATGTCTGACAACACTTTGACATTGTTGCCAATGCGAAAAATGTCATCTACGTATAGTACAAGAAATACCACTATGTTTCCATCACATCTCTTGTATACATAAGACTTATCCGGACTTTGAATAAATTTATATGAATGGATTACCTCATCAAAGCGGATGTTCCAAGATCTCAAAGCTTGCTTCAATCCATAAATGGACCGATTAAGCTTTCACACAAGATGCTCTTTGCCCTTTGCAATGAATCCCTCTGGTTGCTCCATATAGATGTTTTCTTCAAGACTTCCATTAAGGAAAGTTGTCTTGAGATCCATCTGCCAAACCTTGTAATTCATATGAGTAGCAATAGATAAGAGAATCCGGATAGACTTAAGTGTTAGTGAAAGCCCTAGAGCCAATCATATGATGATTATTGTATGGACTTGTTGTATCATATTCCTATATATATAAAGGCATTTCTTTATGGTTATTATACTTACTTGTATTGGTGCCAAATAACTAAGTATAATAACATCCTTGAGTAGAAGATTCTTATCTATATCAATCGATTGGTTGAATCGATAATGAGATGATATAGAGAACACTACTCTTAATCATTCCTAGTCAAGTATTAATATTCAGGGACAATGTTAATGCAAAGAGACTAGCATGTAGGTCAACTTGATGACTTGATCTCACAAGTCATGGATATGAGATATCAAGTTGACACATGGGTATGCATTGGAGAATGTATACTGAATGACCCACCATGAGAAAGTATCATGGATCATTATATGAGTGTCATATACTTTCTCATGTGACTATTAGTATGACTATTAGTCCTTGGACCTAAAGTCACTTTGGTTCCCTACATAAGGAGTTGCATACTTTGGCTTCGTCAAACGTCACCCGTAAATGGGTGGACAATAAAGGCGATTACTGGGTATGTAACAAATTATGAGGAGGGATGTGAGTGATGTAGATGGTATCTATCCCTCCTATATGATGGGAGTGACATCAATTATTCTTGATAGAGTGAGACCACTAAGTGCATGGCCATGCCCAAATGAGTCAATATGAGATATTGAGCTCATTTGATTAGAGTGAGTCTACTTGGAGTTCAAGATATAGATTGTACAGAGGATGACACGGTCTATGACTCAATTGGTCAATCTAGATGTCAAGGATAGAGGGACATTGTCACATATTGTGAGAGTCACAATTAGTAGTCACAAAGGTGATGTTGGATCTCAACATTCTTGTAACTTAGGTAGCAATGATGTGTTGTTAGATACCGCTCATTGCTTTTGTTTCTAAATCGGTTTAGGAACATTTCCAACGTTATAAGAACCTATAGGGTCACACACAAAGGGCAATTAGATGGAGATTAGGTTCATATGATGGACCAAGAGGATTAGGTTCATGTGATGAACCAAATTGGATTAAGAGTAATTCAAATTAGACTAATTGTGTTGGACTCAATTTTATTCAAGTGTTGAATGAGTCTAATTTAGATTTGATTCAGTGAGTCAATTTAAACTAATGAATAGTAATTCATTAAATTAAAGTGACTTGAATCAAATGGTTGGATTTGATCAACCATGGGAGATAAGAAGTCAAGTTTGACTTGACTTGAGAGGGAAGATAATAGGTCAAGTTTGACTTGACCAAATGTCATGTCATGGTGACTTGGCATGGGACCAGCCAATGATGATGTTCCACATCATCATGGACACATCATGGTGTGCCACCTCATGAGGGAGACCAAGAGCCATGGCTCTTTGTATTACATGGAGGTATTTAACCCTCCATGAAGTGGTCGGCCACTTTAGAGAAGTGCATTAGTGTGAAGTTAGTGGGAAATAACTTCAACTTCTTCCTCCTCTTCTTGCTCTCCTCCTCATCCTCTTTTGCCAATACCTTCATGAGTGCTAGCACACTCTAAGTGATCTTCTCCACCTATTGTTTGTGTGGATACTTGCAGAGGAGTGTACACTTGACACTCTTCAAGATCCGGCAAACCGTTTGGACGAGCGGGATAAGCGAAGGGCGTCGCTACAAGGGTAATGCTTTTCACATGTAGATCTAAGATAGATCTAAGTCTTTTAACACATACATGTATTATTTTTGTTTATCTTCGCATGGATCCGTGGATGACTTCCGAGGCTTCCGCAACGCAAAAAGCGGTTTTTGCGGCTCGGATAGTCCAACAGTAGTATCTGAGCCACGTGCGAAGCATGTACGTGTTTAGTTTTGTAATTTTTGTATTAGATATGAAAAATTACAAATCTGTAAGTTTCTGTAATTTTCCTAATTTTATAGATTTTTGTGAGAATTTTCTCCTAGAGTCGAAGCAATAAGTGTTGGACACTTGTAGGCTTCAACTACCGAGAAAAACTCTCCGAAACGGCGAGATCTCGCTTTAGTCTTTTGGGACACTGACTTAAGGTGCTATAAGATAAATATGGGACACTCACAAGATTCATTTTGAGGTTAGGGTCACTGCCCCTAACCCCGTAAGGGGCATGGTCCCATGATCGCGCCCAGAAATCGCTTACCGGGACCGTTGCGGAGAGTGACTCATAAAATTTAAAAAAAAAGATTGGAAAATTATAGAAATTTATGTAAAATACATAATTCAGAATTATGTCTTATACTGTGATGGTCATGGACCAAGAACCCCAATGCGATTGGATAAAATATGTTGTAATTCATAATACGACTTGTGCACCGTTTTTGTGTTGTGCATGTTGTATATGGTATGCGACCTGTGTGTTGTGCCTCTCTTTTTAATATTCCTATTGTAAATAGTTTTTAGACTCAAATGTAACTCGAGTTTCATGTTTGTAATGTACAAAATGAAGCGGTGGAAGGTCCACTAGTAGACGGAGTTACGAGGAGGGTGCCGACGACACATGGCGATCAAAGGAGGCGCTTGGAGATGCTGCTAACCCTAGGTTAATCGTCCGATCTTCTCATTGGCTTGAGAAGATCGTAGTAGGGTCATGACCTCATCACAATTTTATTATTATTATTATTATTATTATTTTATATATATATATATATATATATATATATATATATATATATATATATATATATATATATATATATATATATATATATATATATATATATATATATATTTGTTTTTTTCTTGTATGTATGTGATGCATGCTAGTAAATTTTGCTTGTATGTATGTGATGCATGCTAGGATATTTTGCTTGTATGTATATGATGCATGCTAGTATATTTTGCTTGTATGTATGTGATGCATGCTAGTGTAGGGTAATTAATGTCTTAATGCGTATATGATACACATTCACGATTAGATTAGATCTTAATCGAATCAACTCGAAATGCCTATCAAGTTTTGATACCCATCACTACCTCGATCATTTGTTGTTGTTGAATCTGGCAAAGCATAGCAACACATATTATCTTGGTAGGGTGCGGAGGGACAATCTTGGTCCCACCTATCACAGCTTGGGTGAGAATAAGCTCAATTAAATTGAGTGAAACTAGTTGACTCAATTGGATCGAGTAAAAGTATAGGCATATTCAAACAGTTGGAAAGATAGGATAAGATCACATTTACACTAAATCTTGGGCGATTTAGCCAAAGTAACTCAAGGTCTTTTGTAAATGTGGATCTTGATCCTATAAACAAGAGTTGCATAGAGATGTAATCGGTAATGTGTTACCTACCGATCATACTAAGTCTTGGATGATTTAGCCAAAGCTAACTCAAGGCCTAGTATGGTATGGATCTTGTCCCGCAAGAATTATAACATGTTTGTATGAATCTAGTAATGTGGTTTGACCACATCCATGACTCGATTCTACAAAAATCCTATAATTCAGTGAAAGCATCATTTGATTAAAGGCCTAATTAAATGATAAATGGAATATGATATTTAATTTCTGTATTGTTTATGTTGTAGATTGTCATGTCATCAAACACGAAAACTCTCTCCCTGCGTTCTGTCCTTGAGAAGGACAAGCTCAATGGAGCTAATTTCCTGGACCGGTACAGGAATTTGAGAATTGTTCTCACTCAAGAAAAAAAACTGTATGTCCTGGAGCAGCCCATTCCGGAAGCACCTCCTGCCACTGCCTCGCGAACCGACTAAGATGCTTACAAGAAGCATCAAGATGATTCATTAGATGTGTCATGCCTCATGCTCGCAACCATGAACTCTGAGCTTCAGAAGCAACACGAGTTCATGAATGCTTTTGATAAGGTTGAACATCTTCGTCAATTGTATCAAGGACAAGAAAGGCATGAGAGATACGAGATCTCCAAGGCACTATTTCAGTGCAAGATGCAAGATGGGACTCCCGTAGGTTCATATGTACTCAAGATGATTGGGTACATAGAGAACCTACAGAGGTTGGGATTCCCACTTGGCCAAGAACTGGCCACTGACTTGATCTTGCAATCTTTGCCAGAATGATACAATCAATTTGTCATGAATTACAACATGAATTAAATTGATAAGTCACTGCCTGAGATGCTTAGCATGTTGAGAACTGCTGAGCTCAACCTTAAGAAGGGAAAATTGTTGGAATGTATACTGAAAGCCTAGCTCTTTTTGTATGAACATTTTATTTTGGAATAAGAATCACATGATCATTATTTGCACTTTATATATGTGTGCATATTGTCTAATATTTTACATTGTAGATAATATGGTGCTTGGTGTGGCACAGAAGATCCTGTTATCAGTCCCTTGTAAAATATAAGTAGAGGCTCATGACCAAGATGGTTTTGGACAAACCATTGGCATGGTTATAGTGTAGCTTGGTATTGTTTTGTCTTGAACATAAAGTTACACTAGTACACTTTGGTGTATTGAGCAGGACCAACATAGAGGTGATTCAATTTAGTACTGACTACATAATTGAATCGGACCTCGGATATTATGTTATGCATGCTCTTAATCCCGATATAATAACGGGCACATGTACTTAGTATTTATTTCTTCGATTTACCAAAGGGTGAGATTTAGATGGATTAAATCAATATGCCCGGTAAGTTGGGAAATGATATTATTTACATGGTGTGTCGTTGATTATAGGAGGAAACCGTGTCCTATATATTAGGTTGATGATGTCCCCTTGAGGATCTCATAAAGTTCATCATGTAAACCCAGCTGGTTGACTTAGTCAACATGATGATAAGGTTGAGTGGTACTACTCGAGGAATTAGATGTTAATTAATTGATGGTTAGTAAACCAATTAATTGACGGACATTCGATATCTTAAACACGGGGAGATTAATGTACAAATAATATATGGAGCCCATATTAATTTATGGGGGTTGGTGAGGTAGTTCAATGATGATCCTCTAGTGGAATGTAACATCATTGATGGATCAAGTTTGTGTGGTTCCGATCCATCGGGTGGCCAAGATCCAACTCCTCCTTATGGTCCCTATCGTAGCCTAATATAATCCTTGTGAAGTCTAGATCTAAGAATGTAAAACAAAACCTAGAACCACCAGTTAGGATTAAATCCCTAGATCCAATGGTTAGGATGAAACCCTAGAACCAACGGTTGGGATTAAATCCCTAGATCCGATGGTTAGGATGAATCCCTAGAATCGACAGTTGGGATTAAATCCCTAGATCCGACGGTTGGGATAAAACCCTAGATCTGATGGTTGGGATGAAACCCTAGATCCGATGGTTGGGATGAAATCCTAGATCCGAAGGTTGGGATAAAACCCTAGATCTGACGGTTGGGATAAAACCCTAGATCCGACGGTGGAGATTAAATCCCTAGATCCGACGGTAGAGATTAAAGGAGGCTTAAGCCCAATTCTATAAATAGGGGGCTTAGGCTTGGGCGGCATAAGATTATTGATAGAGAATTAGGGTTTGGCTTTTCCACAAGTGGGCGGCTAGGGTTTGGGAGCTAGGGTTTTGTTTTGGGTGGCAACCTCTTTCCTCCAAGAAGTTGTCGGTGCCCAACCTTCTTCCATCTAGACTTGGCCGACGCCCATTCTAAAGTCCTCTCTCTTATTCCTTGGCCGGCGGTTCTCCTTCCATTGGTGGCCGGTGCTCTTCCTCCTCCCTTTCTCCTTGGTGGCCGGCGGCAACCCCTCTTCAAGTTGGCCGGCGCTTCATCCACTTGCTCCTTGGCCGGCGGTTGAACCAAATTCCCTAATTTGGTGGCCGGTTCTAGAAAGGATAGGTATTTGTTGGTTCTTCTCTTTGTTCGCAGCGGACAAGGAAGGGAAGAACATGATCTAGAAGGCTTCTACTCGTGGAGGATCTTCGTCCACACGTCGTCCACGAGAAGGATAGGACATACGGTAGAAGATCGTAAGGTATAATGTTTTTTTTCTTTATTTACAGATCTGAGCATGTTCTTTTATGTTTTGATTATACATGTATGCGTATGAATATATATTGTATAATCATGGACCCCGAAGACAAACACAAAAACCGGCGATCCGTCCGTCGTCTCTTCCGCGGCTAACCAACTAGAAGAGTTGTGTTGCTTGAACAACTAGTTTGTTCAAGCGACCACTCAAGTTGTTAGCACGACGACGAAATGGTTGTGCTAAGAAAGCTCATCCCATCCGGATTAATTCTTTCATTAGTGAAAATTTTAATCCGGGGACATGGGAGCCAATGAGCCTCCGAAGTAACTCCCTACAAGTGGTATCAGAGTCACGGTTTCCGGTTTTGTGTGTTTAAGATTCGGTTAATTTTTATGCACTTATTCATATATTATATGTGTCGGATAATAGTAGGATATGCGTAGTTTAACTCTTTGGTTGCAAGCATAAGATCCGACTATTATGGCCATATGTGTGTATGTGATTGGATGTGTGTAAATATTTATTATTTGAATCCTCGGGGTTGACGAGTCTAGATTAGTATTTAATTTTTGTAATTAAATACGGCATTGTTTAGCCACTCATTTTAGTTTACTTTCGATCTAGATTATTTGTACACTCCTTCGTGGAGTATAGGATCGATGGATGTAAATTAAAATAGTTTTATCTCGGCTCGGATCTCTTTGGTGACTTGCGCACAAGAAAAGATGGAGCGGACGAGGTGGCGACACGATGGGATGTATATTGGAGGACAATGCCATAATAGTTGGAAAAATTCTATTTTTTCCATATTTATTGCTTATTTGTTTTATATGCATGTTGTGTATGTTTTAAAATTCCTCATTTTTAATTAACTAAGTGGGAGAGAGACATTTTAATTAATTCCCGCGGCCTCCATTACAATTTGACGTGTGATGCAACAAACTTGTTTGTTGGCTCTGAGTGCCTTCCTCCCTGCAGACGGGTTTGTTTGCGGATCACTAGGTCAAATAATGGTTATAGGAAATTATCTAGGAGCATGTGTACTTCCACAGCGGTAAGGCACATAATCCGAAATAATTCCCTTAGTATCGTGTAATGGTGCACACTTAGATGCAAATAGAAGTATCCTCCCCATCGGAGTCACTGCTTTTTATTTGTAGGGCCAAAGAGGAACCAACTATTAATTTTATTTGTCAAAAAGTAAGGTTGACAAGATAATAAAATTAATGGGTAAAACCTCCTCATACAAATGTAGAATTCGTATACGTCCACACAGCGTGGCATACGATATTCTCGGTGATTTGAGGTGTTGGTTGATTTCGGGATTTTATTGTTTTGAGGAATCAATAATATTTGAAATCTAATATTTTGATCATTGTGATTTTTAGGATTTTCAAATGGCTTTCAACCCACTTGCTGTGATTTTAAAAGAAAACAAACTTACTGGACCAAACTACATTGATTGGAAAAGAAACTTGGATATTGTCTTAACTGCAGAGGAGTACAAATTTATACTCTTATAGGTCTGTCCTCCTAAGCCCTTCGATGACTCTGATGAAAAGGAGAAGGAACGTTATAAGAAATGGGTCAAGGCAGATGAGATAGCGCGGTATTACATTTTGGCATCTATGTCAAATGTGCTGCAACATCAGCATCAGGCCATAGCCACAACTTATGACATGATGTTCAATCTCAAGGAACTTTTCGGACATCAGAGTAGGGCGGCTAGGCAGGAGGCAATGAGAAACTTGATGACGACCACCATGATCAAGGGAACACCCGTTAGGGATCATGTTCTCAAGATGATGGCTCATCTTAATGAGATGGAAGTCCTCAGAGCTGAGATCGATGGGGAAACCCAGGTCGATATCATTCTCCAGTCTCTGCCTAGGAGTTTTGAGCAGTTCCGCCTCAACTACAACATGAACAAGAGGTTGTATTCGTTGGCGGAGCTTCTGACAGAACTCCAGGCGGCAGAGGGGCTTTTTCGTCAGAGTGCTCAAGCCATGGTCGCTCAGAAGGTTTCTTCCTCTAAACCGAAAGGTAAGAAGAAGAAGAAGCAAGGTGGAGCGAAGAAGGTGTGTGGGACCTCGGCAGAGTGAAGAAGCCGAAGGCAAGTGCTTCACTTGCAAGATCGACATTGGAAGGCGGATCGTCCCTCGCAAAGAACAAAGGTATATCTTCTTGTTTAGTTGTTGAAACATGTTTAGCGGTGTTATCTACGGCCTGGTGTATAGATACAGAGCCATCGATCATGTCCAATACTTTGCGGGGTTCGAGGAAACCCACGACTAGGCGAGGAGAGATTATCTTGTCTTCATGGGCAATGCTTCAAAGGTGGCGGCTATTGCGTATCTTTTGATAGGAATAAAGTTTTGGTTTTGAGAAATTGTCTTTATGTACCTACTTTTAGAAAGAATTTAATTTCAATTTCTAAATTGTTTAAGGATGGATATTTTGTTTCTTTTAATGACAAAGTGGTTATAAAAAGGAATAGGGAGATTATCTGTTCTGGTACATTGGTTGGCAATTTATATACTCTTGAACCGAAAACTCCCACGATGCATATAGAAGTAAATAACTCATCTTCTAAGTCTAATAAGAGATAAAAACCTTCGCAAATGAACCAAACATATCTTTGGCATCTAAGGCTTGGTCATATTAACCTAAGTAGAATTCAAAGGTTGATAGCTGATGGACCTTTGGGTTCATTAGTGGTGGAGGATCTCCCAACCTGCGAATCTTGCTTGGAAGGTAAAATGACCAAGAGGCCTTTCAAGGCCAAGGGGTATAGAGCCAAAGATGTGTTAGAATTGGTTCATTCTGATTTGTGCGGTCCTATGTCTATCCAGGCAAGAGGTGATTTTGAATATTTCGTCTCTTTTATAGACGATTATTCAAGATATGGATACATTTACTTGATGCGCCGCAAGTCTGAATGCTTTGACAGGTTCAAAGAATTCAAGGCTGATGTGGAGAACCGTCAAGGTAAAAGTATCAAGACACTACGATCTGATCGTGGTGGCGAGTACCTCTTGGGAGAGTTTAGGAGTTACTTATCAGAGTCTGGGATTCAATCCCAATTGTCTGCACCTGGCACACCCCAACAGAATAGTGTAGCGAAGCGAAAGAATATGACTCTTATGGAGATGGTCAGATCGATGATGAGTTATTCTGAGTTACCTGTTTCGTTCTGGGGGTATGCACTGGATACGGCAATGTACACTCTGAACTTGGTTCCATCTAAATCAGTACCTTCTACCCCTGTAGAATTGTGGACTAGGCGAAAGCCTAGTCTGAGACATATTCGGATATGGGGGAGTCCAGCACATGTGCTGAAGGCTGATGCTGGTAAGTTGGAACCTCGTACAGAAGTGTGCATGTTTGTTGGCTACCCTAAGGGAACGAAAGGTGGTTTGTTTTATAATCCTAGAGATCAGAGGGTGATCATTAGCACGAACGCCAGATTTCTAGAGGAGGATTATGTAATGAACTACAAGCCCAAGAGTAGGATTGTTCTTGAGGAGTTAACAGGGGAAGTCCTGACTTCAGTACCACCGGTACAAGAGGAGACACCACAAGTCACTGCACCGCGTGTCACAGAGCATACACAGGAGGCACCTCGTCGTAGTGGGAGGGTTGTTAGACAACCCGAGAGATTCATGTTTTTGGGAGAGTCTCCGGACTTAGTCCCTGGTAAACATGAACCTGATCCCTGGACGTATGATGAGGCAATCCAAGATAGAGATGCGGTATCTTGGCAAAGAGCGATGAATTCAGAGATAGAATCTATGGATTCTAATCAGGTCTGGGAGCTAGTAGAACCACCCGATGGTGTAAAAACCATTGGATGCAAGTGAATCTACAAGAGAAAGAGAGGAGTAGACGGGAAGGTTGAGACCTTCAAAGCTAGGCTTGTTGCAAAAGGGTATACTCAGAAAGAGGGTATCGATTATGAGGAGACCTTTTCCCCGGTAGCTATGCTTAAGTCTATTCGGATTCTCATATCATAATTATGAGATTTGGCGGATAGATGTCAAGGACACTTTCCTTAACTAAGTCTTGAGGAGAACATCTATATCGACAACGGAGGATTCATTGCTAAGGGCAAAGAGCATCTTGTATGTAAGCTTAATCGGTCCATTTATGGATTGAAGCAAGCTTCTAGATCTTGGAACATCCACTTTGATGAGGTAATCCAGTCATATGAATTTATTCAAAGTCCGAATGAGCCTTGTGTATACAAGAGATGTGACGGAAACGTAGTGGTGTTTCTTGTACTATATGTAGATGACATTTTGTTAGTTGGCAACAATATCAAAGTGTTATCAGATGTAAGGGTATAGTTGTCCAAACAGTTTGACATGAAGGACTTGGGAGAAGTGGGACACATCCTTGGGATCAAAGTTATAAGGGATCGTAAGAAAAGGATGTTGTGCTTATCTCAAGCTTCATACATTGACACTATCCTTGCTCGTTTTAGCATGCAGAACTCCAAGAAAGGTTTTCTACCTTTTAGGCATGGAGTTCCTTTATCTAAAGAGATGTGTCCCAAAACATCAAAGGAGATAGAGGACATGAAGGCGGTTCCTTATGTTTCGGCAGTAGGAAGCCCTATGTATGTTATGCTATGTACGAGACCGGATATCTGCTTTATCGTGGGCATGGTTAGCAGATATCAGAGTAATCATGGACAGGGACATTGGACTACGGTAAAGCATATATTGAAGTACCTGAGAAGGACTAGGGATTATATGCTGGTTTACCGGACAGATCAATTAGTCCTTGTGGGTTACACGGATTCGGATTTCCAATCAGATAGGGACAAGAGTAAGTCTACCTCGGGGTTTGTGTTTACTTTTGGAGGTGGAGCCATAGTATGGAGGAGTGTCAAGCAGAAATGCATGGCGGACTCTACCATGGAAGCTGAGTATGTGGCAGCCTCTGAGGCAGCCAAGGAAGCTGTATGGCTCAGGAACTTCTTGATGGACTTGGATGTGATTCCTGGTTTGCCCAGAACTATCACAATTTATTGTGATAACAGTGGTGCAGTTGCAAACTCGAAGGAACCACGAGCCCATAAGGCGAGTAAACACATAGAGCGCAAGTACCACCTTATACGAGAGATCGTAAAGCAAGGAGATGTAGCTGTTGTTGGATCGAGAAGCGTCGCTAGAGGGGGGGTGAATAGCGATCGTAAATCTTTTCTTTTTCGTTCGTTTGATACGCAAAGTAAGCACAGCGGAAAATAAATGAACACGTTTATTTTACTTGGTTCACAACCCAGCGGTTGCTACTCCAAGGCCCTATCGGTCTTAGACCGCGTACGGAGGGCAAAGCACTAAAACGTCTCCTCCTCGTTGGAGGTAGGAGACAACGATTACAAAAACCGAATATACGAGGATGAGGCAACAAGCCTACCTCACCTCGTTATGAAGATAAAAATACAGAATATAATATCAAAAATATTACTTGAATCTGCTGCCGACGAAGAAGATCAAAACTTGGCGTCGCGTCGGCGTTATGACGGTGTTGAAGCGTTGGCGTTGTAGGAGCACTTGATGAATAATTGATGTGATTTGGAGATGAATCCTCCCCTCCTTTTATAGACTTTAGCCTCTGAATTTGTCTCCTATTTCTTTGGAACGGATCATGAATTTTTCCAAATTTTTATCGCTGGCGGCCGCGTCAAACGTTATCCGTTTGACCTAGCGCAAAAGAATCGTCGCCATCACGATCGTGATGCCTCATCACCGATCGATGACGATCGATGATGCATCTCATCGACCAACGATAACGATCGCACGACTGGCCACTTCCTGCAGTGAAGAGATTAGCTTCGGAAAATGATAAATACGACGGTTTCTAATCGTCCGATCTCGACCTAGACCTTCCACAGAAGTCTTAGTCGAATCGTCACGGGTCGTCCCCCGTAAAGAGGACACGACCTTACAATCTCTCACTCACACGAGCTTACCTCGATAGTAGCTCTCGCTTCCGGCCTTCCACTCGATTCCTTCGGCTCCCTCCGAATTCACTCAAGTGTCGCTCGACCACCACGGCTTCCTCCGGGTGTCGCTAGCCTTCAGCTCCAGCTTTAGTACTTTTCTGCACACTTGATTTAGCTCGTGAGATAACAATATAAACTTAACTTTGTGTCTTTGCCATAATCAAAACACAGGTTCGATTATCTAGTGCCCCTGCACCAACAATCTCCCCCTTTTTGATCTATGGCAAACCAACACAAAGTTAAGGGAAATTAAAGCATAAAACACATATAGTAGATGATGAATGCCATTCCCAAAAACTCTCCCTTAACCAAAACTCCCCCTTAACCCTAGGTGAGTTTTGAAAGAGATACTTTAGTTTTCAAAAACAAATTTTGTGTTACTCCCCCTTAACTTTCGCTCTTCTCCCCCTTTTGCCATAAATCAAAAAAGAGTGTTGGGGTTTTTGTATAAAATAGGGGTTTAAAACAATGTCGTTTATGAATGCATCTAGATAAATCAAATATGAGTCCAAGCATGCGTCTAGCAATAGTTAGATAGATTGGTTCGAGGTGTGTCCCTCTGCACCAATAATCTAAAGATTTATAATATAACCCTTAAGATTAGTTTGCTCTCCCCCTTAGTCAAATATATGAAGTATAAGAGATGTAGGGGGCGCTAAACTTTGGCCTCAGAGTTGTTAAGTACAATAGTTGAGAAAATAAGTAGTATTTTGAAGGGATTGTTTCAAGTATATTTCAATTATCCTTAACATCTCACTCATTCTATGTGTCTCATAATTTGTTCACCTTATATGTTTTGTGAGATGATTTTAAATTGATTAAAGATAGTCAACCTTGGGTTAGATTCAGATTTAACCTTTAGATCGTTAAGTAACTTTTCGAGAAACTGGCTTCCAGGTCGTGGCGAGGCTGTGGTGAATTCTTTGATCGGAACAACGACCACTTCCTTAGACAAAGCCAAATTCAAGAAAATATCACTTAAGTCACTTAGGGTTACTTCCTGGTCTAACTAGTTTAGGATACGACGAGGTAGCTTCAGCTAGTTCCACTCGGTCAAGTGCACCAAGCTAGATACGCCTTATCTAGCTCGAATACACGAGACTTTGTCTCCCTAACGCATTCTATCATCTCGCCGTCCCGATACTATATTATCAGAGTTGACTAACTAGTTATTTATGAAAAGAGGCTCCTGAGGCTCAATCTTTTCAAGGATTTTAGTTGGTTATGTCGTATTCTAAGTAAGTTCACAAGTTAATGAAATTCTAAGCATGCAATGGTTTTGCTAAGTAAGCGGGTATACTATTTTAGTGTTAGCTCCCCCTAGACCATTGAACCAATAAGGTCTATTCAAATAATGAACTTGATCCTGAGGAATCCAATACTTATTAGTCCTAATATGTGAATTTAATAAAACCTTTGGGACCCATGCTTAGACTCTTTGATGATTTATCTAGATGCATTCATAAACGACATTGTTTTAAACCCCTATTTTATACAAAAACCCCAACACTCTTTTTTGATTTATGGCAAAAGGGGGAGAAGAGCGAAAGTTAAGGGGGAGTAACACAAAAATAGTATACCCGCTTACTTAGCAAAACCATTGCATGCTTAGAACCTATTTTATCAAAATAGCTCTGATACCAATTGTTGGATCGAGAAGCGTCGCTAGAGGGGGGGTGAATAGCGATCGTAAATCTTTTCTTTTTCGTTCATTCGATACGCAAAGTAAGCACAGCGGAAAATAAATGAACACGTTTATTTTACTTGGTTCACAACCCAGCGGTTGCTACTCCAAAGCCCTATCGGTCCTAGACCGCGTACGGAGGGCAAAGTACTAAAACGTCTCCTCCTCGTTGGAGGTAGGAGACAACGATTACAAAAACCGAATATACGAGGATGAGGCAACAAGCCTACCTCACCTCGTTATGAAGATAAAAATACAGAATATAATATCAAAAATATTACTTGAATCTGCTGCCGACGAAGAAGATCAAAACTTGGCGTCGCGTCGGCGTTATGACGGTGTTGAAGCGTTGGCGTTGTAGGAGCACTTGATGAATAATTGATGTGATTTGGAGATGAATCCTCCCCTCCTTTTATAGACTTTAGCCTCTGAATTTGTCTCCTATTTCTTTGGAACGGATCATGAATTTTTCCAAATTTTTATCGCGAAGTGGCCGCGTCAAACGTTATCCGTTTTGACCTAGCGCAAAAGCTGAATCGTCGCCATCGATCGTGATGCCTCTCATCGATCGATCGATGCATCTCATCGATCAATCGATAACGATCGCCCGCCCAATGTCTAGCGATCATTGCCCGGCTGGCCACTTCCTGCAGATGAGATTAGCTCGGAAAATGATAAATACGACGGTTTCTAACCATCCGATCTCGACCTAGACCTTCCACAGGAAGTCTTAGTCGAATCGTCGCCTACGGTCATCCCCGTAAAGAGGACACGACCTTACAATCTCTCACTCACACGAGCTTACCTCGATAGTAGCTCTCGCTTCCGGCCTTCCACTCGATTCCTTCGGCTCCCTCCGAATTCACTCAAGTGTCGCCCGACCACCACGGCTTCCTCCGGGTGTCGCTAGCCTTCACTCGACTTTAGTACTTTTCTGCACACTTGATTTAGCTCGTGAGATAACAATATAAACTTAACTTTGTGTCTTTGCCATAATCAAAACACAGGTTCGATTATCTAGTGCCCCTGCACCAACAGCTGTCGCCAAGATTGCATCAGAGGATAACCTGGTGGATCCATTCACTAAGGCCCTTCCAGCGAAAGCGTTTGATAGGCATGTGGAGGACATGGAGATCAGATGTATGGCAGAGTGATGACGGCATAGTCTTTTAGTATAAGTGGGAGATTGTTGGAATGTATACTGAAAGCCTAGCTCTTTTTGTATGAACATTTTATTTTGGAATAAAAATCACATGATCATTGTTTGCACTTTATATATGTGTGCATATTGTCTAATATTTTACATTGTGGATAACATGATGCTTGGTGTGGCACAGAAGATCATGTTATCAGTCCCTTGTAAAATATAAGTAGAGGCTCACGACCAAGATGGTTTTGGACAAACCATTGGCATGGTTGTAGTGTAGCTTGGTATTGTTTTGTCTTGAACATAAAGTTACACTAGTACACTTAGGTGTATTGGCGAGACCGACATAGAGGTGATTGATTTAAATTCGACTACTACATTTGAATCGGACCTCGGATATTATGTTGTGCATGCTCTTAATCGATATAATAACGGGCACATGTACTTAGTATTTATTTCTTTGATTTACGGTGAGATTTAGATGGATTAAATCAATATGCCCGGTAAGTTGGGAAATGATATTATTTACATGGTGTGTCGTTGATTATAGGAGGAAACCGTGTCCTATATATTAGGTTGATGATGTCCCCTTGAGGAGCTCATAAGGTTCATCATGTAAACCCAACTGGTTGACTTAGTCAACATGATGATAAGGTTGAGTGGTACTACTCGAGGAATTAGATGTTAATTAATTGATGGTCAGTAAATCAATTAATTGATGGACATTCGATATCTTAAACACGGGGAGATTAATGTACGAATAATATATGGAGCCCATATTAATTTATGGGGGTTGGTGAGGTAGTTCAATGATGATCCTCTAGTGGAATGGAACATCATTGATGGATCAAGTTTGTGTGGTTCCGATCCATCGGGTGGCCAAGATCCAACTCCTCCTTATGGTCCCTATCGTAGCCTAATATAATCCTTGTGAAGTCTAGATCTAAGAATGTAAAACAAAACCTAGAACCAACGGTTAGGATTAAATCCCTAGATCCGATGGTTAGGATGAAACCCTAGAACCAACGGTTGGGATTAAATCCCTAGATCCGATGGTTAGGATGAATCCCTAGAATCGACGGTTGGGATTAAATCCCTAGATCCGACGGTTGGGATAAAACCCTAGATCCGACGGTTGGGATGAAACCCTAGATCCGACGGTTAGGATTAAATCCTAGATCCGACGGTTGGGATAAAACCCTAGATCCGACGGTTGGGATAAAACCCTAGATCCGACGGTGGAGATTAAATCCCTAGATCCGACGGTGGAGATTAAAGGAGGCTTAAGCCCAATTCTATAAATAGGGTGCTTAGGCTTGTGCATAAGATTATTGATAGAGAATTAGGGTTTGGCTTTTCCACAAGTGGGCGGCTAGGGTTTGGGAGCTAGGGTTTTGTTTTGGGCGCAACCTCCTTCCTCCAAGAAGTTGCTTGGCGTCAACCTTCTTCCATCTAGACTTGGGCGCCCATTCTAAAGGCCTCTCTCTTATTCCGGGCGGTTCTCCTTCCATTGGTGGTGGTGCTCTTCCTCCTCCCTTTCTCCTTGGTGGCAGTGGCAACCCTCTTCAAGTTGGTCGGCGCTTCATCCACTTGCTCCTTGGCCGGCGGTTGAACCAAATTCCCTAATTTGGTGGCCGGTTCTAGAAAGGATAGGTATTTGTTGGTTCTTCTCTTTGTTTGCAGCGGACAAGGAAGGGAAGAACACGATCTAGAAGGCTTCTACTCGTGGAGGATCTTCGTCCACACGTCGTCCACGAGAAGGATAGGACATACGGTAGAAGATCGTAAGGTATAAAGTTTTTTTTCTTTATTTACAGATCTGAGCATGTTCTTTTATGTTTTGATTATACATGTATGTGTATGAATATATATTGTATAATCATGGACCCCGAAGACAAACACAAAAACCGGCGATCCGTCCGTCGTCTCTTCCGCGGCTAACCAACTAGAAGAGTTGTGTTGCTTGAACAACTAGTTTGTTCAAGTGACCACTCAAGTTGTTAGCACGACGACGAAATGGTTGTGCTAAGGAAGCTCATCCCATCCGAATTAATTCTTTCATTAGTGAAAATTTTAATCCGGGGACATGAGAGCCAATGAGCCTCCAAAGCAACTCCCTACAAAAATCTGACTCCATTTTGATGGTGCAAAAGAAGAAAGGCAAGGGCAAGCCTAAAGGTAAGGGAAAGTCCCAAGCCAAGAGCAAAGGCAAGGCACTGAAATCGAAAGGAGGGGTGGCCAAGGAAGTGACTTGCTTCTACTGTAAGGAAGCTGGACACTGGAAGCGTAACTACAAAGCATACCTGGAAGATCTTAAGAATAAGAGAAGTGAGACTTCTACTTCTGATATATATGTCATAGAAGTCAATCTATCTATTTCTTCATCATGGGTATTAGATACCGGATGTGCATCTCACATTTGTACTAATGTGAAGGCGCTGAGAAATAGCAGGGCATTGACGAAGGGTGAGGAGGACCTATGAGTAGGCAATGGAGCAAGGTTGTTGCTGTTGTTGTAGGAACTTATTTTCTATCTCTGCCCTCTGGGCTTGTATTAGAATTAGATGAATATTGTTATGTGTCTGCTCTAACTAAGAACATAATTTCAGTTTCTTGTTTAGACAAGAAAGGCTTTTCATTTATAATAAAGATCAAATGTTGTTCAGTTTATTTAAATGATATGTTCTATTGTAGTGCACCTCTGATGAACGTACTCTACATTATAGACTTAGAGAACCCCATCTATAACATAAGTACCAAAAGGTTCAAGTCAAATGAGTTGAACCAAATCTATCTCTGGCATTGTCGCTTAGGTCACATAAATGAGAGTCGCTTATCCTAGCTCCATAAGGATGGGTTGCTGGACTCATTTGATTTTGAATGATATGAGACATGCAAGTCTTGCCTTCTAGGCAAGATGACCAAGACTCCCTTTAGTGGTCACAGCAAAAGAGCAACAGACTTGTTAGGACTTATACATAATGATATATGTGGCCCTTTCAATGTTACTGCTAGAGGTGGTTATAGGTACTTCATTACATTTACTGATGACTTTAGTAGATATGGTTATGTTTATTTGATGACACATAAGTCAGAATACTTTAAAAAGTTCAAAGAATTCAAGAATGAAGTACAAAACAAACTTGGAAAGAGTATTAAGATACTTCGATCAGATTGAGGTGGTGAATACCTTAGCCATGAGTTTCGTGACTATCTAGCTGAGTGTGGGATTCTATCCCAACTCACTTCTCCTAGAATACCACAGTGGAATGGTGTATTCGAAAGGAGAAATCATACCCTATTAAATATGGTACGATTTATGATGAGTCACAGATCTTCCTATATCCTTTTGGGGATATGCTCTAGACACAGCAGCCTTAACACTTAACTGTGTACCATCCAAGGTTGTGATAAAGACACCATATACGATATGGACAGAAAAAAATCCCAAGATGTCTTTCATGAGGATTTGGGGTTGTGAGGCTTACGTTCGACGTCAAGTCTCACGCAAACTGGGACCCAAATTCGATAAGTGATATTTTGTTGGATATCCCAAGGAAACGAAGGGATATTACTTCTACATTCCCAGTCAGCACAAAGTATTTGTGGCAAAGACTGGGGTATTTCTAGAAAGGGATTTTGTTTCTAGAAAAACTAGTGGGAGTATGTTGGATCTTGAAGAAATTCAAGATAAAGACTATAACACTGAGGCCTTGATGGAGGTTGAACAGGAACCACAAAGTGTTGTGGGTGATGATATTGTTGCACAAAGAGTTGTGGAACAACAACCTGTTCAGGTAGACTTACCTCTTCGTAGGTCTAATAGGGTACGTCGTCAGCCTGAGAGATACTCATTTCTCTTGTCTGACCATGATGACGTTATGCTCATTGAGAATGAGCCTACCTCCTATCAGGAAGATGTGATAAGCCCAGATTCTGAGAAATGGCTAGAGGCCATGAGATCCGAGATGGAATCCATGTACACCAACCAAGTATGGACTTTGGTTGATCCACCTGAAGGCGTCAAACCCATTGGGTGTAAGTGGGTCTTTAAGAGAAAGACTGACATGAATGGACTTACACATACCTATCAGGGTTGATTGGTAGCTAAAGGTTTCAAGCAAATTCATGGTATTGACTATGATGAAACCTTTTCTCCAGTTGCTATGTTTAAGTCCATTCGGATCATGCTTGCTATTGCAGCATACCACGATTATGAGATCTGGCAGATGGATGTCAAAACCGCATTTCTGAATGGAAACTTGCTCGAGGATGTGTACATGACACAGCCTGAGGGTTTTGTAGATCCACCGCATACTGGCAAAGTATGCAAGCTGCAAAGGTCCATTTATGGGCTAAAGCAGGCTTCTCAGAGCTGGAATCTTTGATTCGATGATGCGATCAAACAGTTTGGTTTCATCAAGAATGAAGATGAACCCTGTGTCTACAAGAGGGTTAATGGGAATACAGTTGTCTTCCTTGTATTGTATGTGGATGACATACTACTCATTGGGAATAACATCCCTTCGCTACAGTCTATGAAGACTTGGCTGGGGAAGTGTTTCTCAATGAAGGACTTAGGTGAAGCAGCATGTATTCTAGGCATCAAGATCTATAGAGATATATCTAAGAGATTGTTTGGCCAAAGTCAGAGTACATATATTGACACGGTATTACTACGGTTTGCCATGTAAAATTTTAAGAAGGAACTTCTGTCGATGTCACAAGGTGTGAGTCTTTCGAAAACTCAAAGTCCCTCTTCTAGAGAGGAGAGAGATGAATGGATAAGATCCCTTATGCATCTGTCATAGGATCTATCATGTATGCCATGCTATATACTCATCCTGATGTCTCGTATGCTTTGAGCATGACGAGCAAATACCAGTCAAATCCAGGTGAGCATCACTGGATAGCAGGCAAGAATATTCTTAAGTATTTGAGAAGGACTAAAGAATATTTCTTGATATTTGGAGATGATGAGGAGCTAGCTGTAAAGGGTTACAGCGATGTCAGCTTCCAAACTGACCAGGATGATTATAGATCACAGTCAGAGTTCGTATTTTGTTTGAATGGTGGCGTTGTGAGCTGGAAGAGTTCGAAGCAAGACACAGTTGCCGATTCTACAATAGAGGCCGAGTATATTGCTGCATCAGAGGCAGAAAAGGAGGCAGTTCGGATCCACAAGTTCAGTACTGAGGTTGGGGTGGTTCCTAACATAGGAGATCCTATAGAGCTCAATTGTGACAACAATCGAGCGATTGCGCAAGCTAAGGAACCTCGCTCACACCAGCGGACCAAACACATACTAAGGCGCTTCCATCTCATTCGAGAGATTATCGATAGAGGAGATATGAAGATTTGTAGAGTACCCACAGAAGCTAATGTCGCAGATCCCTTGACCAAGGCTTTGGCACAGAAAATGCATGATTGTCACACTAGGTCATTGGGTATTATATACTACAGTGATTGGCACAAGTGCTAGTGGGAGATTATTAGTGAAAGCACTAGAGCCAATCATATGATGATTGTTGTATGGACTTGTTGTATCATATTCTTATATATATATAAACATTTCTTTATGGTTATTATACTTACTTGTATTGGTGCCAAATAACTAAGTATAATAACGTCCTTGAGTAGAAGGTTCTTATCTATATCAATCGATTGGTTGAATCGATAATGAGATGATATAGAGAACACTACTCATAATCATTCCTAGTCAAGTATTAATATTCAGGGACAATGTTAATGCAAAGAGACTAGCATGTAGGTCAACTCGATAACTTGATCTCACAAGTCATGGATATGAGATATCAAGTTGACACATGGGTATGCATTGGAGAATGTATACTAAATGACCCGCCAAGAGAAAGTATCATGGATCGTTATATGAGTGTCATATACTTTCTCATGTGACTCTTAGTATGACTATTAGTCCTTGGACCTGAAGTCACCATGGTTCCCTACATAAGGAGTTGCATACTTTGGCTTCGTCAAACATCACCCGTAAATGGGTGGACTATAAAGGCGATTACTGTGTATGTAACAAATTATGCGGAGGGATGTGAGTGATATAGATGGGATCTATCCCTCCTATATGACGGGAGTGACATCATGATTCTTGATAGAGTGAGACCACTAAGTGCTTGGCCATGCCCAAATTAGTCAATATGAGATATTGAGCTCATTTGATTAGAGAGAGTCTACTTGGAGTTCAAGATATAGATTGTACAGAGGATGACACGGTCTATGCCTCAATTGGTCAATCTAGATGTCAAGGATAGAGGGACATTGTCACATATTATGAGAGTCACAATTAGTAATCACAAAGGTGATGTTGGATCTCAACATTCTTGTAACTTGGGTAGCAATGATGTGTTGCTAGATACCGCTCATTGCTTATGTTTCTAAATTGGTTTAGGAACATTGCCAACGTTACAAGAACCTATAGGGTCACACACAAAGGGAAATTAGATGGAGATTAGGTTCATATGATGGACCAAGAGGATCAGGTTCATGTGATGAACCAAATTGGATTAAGATTAATCCAAATTAGACTAATTGAGTTGGACTAAATTTGATTCAAGTGTTGAACGAGTCTAATTTAGATTTGATTCATTGAGTCAATTTAAACTAATGAATTGAGATTCATTAAATTAAAGTGACTTGAAATAAATGGTTGGATTTGATCAACCATGGGAGATAAGAGGTCAAGTTTGACTTGACTTGAGAGAGAAGATGAAAGGTCAAGTTTGACTTGACATAATGTCATGTCATGGTGACTTGGCATGAGACCGGCCAATGATGATGTTCCACATTATCATGGACACATCATGGTGTGCCACCTCATGAGGGAGACCAAGAGCCATGGCTCTTGGTATTACATGGAGGTATTTAACCCTCCATGAAGTGGCCTGCCACTTTAGAGAAATGCATTAGTGTGAAGTTAGTGAGAATTAACTTCATCTTCTTCCTCTTCTTCTTGCTCTCCTCCTCATCCTCTTTTGTCGAGACCTTCATGAGTGCTAGCACACTCTAAGTGATCTTCTCCACCTATTGTTCGTGTGGATACTTGTAGAGGAGTGTACACTTGACACTCTTCGAGATCCGACAAACCATTTGGACGAGCGAGATAAGCAAAGGGTGTCGCTACAAAGGTAATGCTCTTCACATGTAGATCTAAGGTTTTTAACACGTACATGTATTATTTTTTTTTATCTTCGCATAGATCTGTGGCCGACTTTCGAGGTTTCCGCAATGCAAAAAGCAGTTTTTGTAGCTCGGATAGTCCAACATTAAGCATGGCTTCCAGCGAAAAGGTCTCCTCATAATTGAAACCCTTCTTTCTGAGTATACCCTTTCGCAACAAGCCTTACTTTGAAGGTCTCAACCTTCCCCTCTGTTCCTCTCTTTCTTTTGTAGATCCACTTGCATCCAATGGTTTTTACACCATTGGGTGGTTCTACTAGTTCCATACCTGATTTGAATCCATAGATTCTATCTCATAATTCATTGCCCTTTGCCAAGATACTATATCTTTGTCTTGGATTGCCTCATCATATGTCAAGGGATCAGATTCATGTTCACCAGGGATCAAATCAGAAGATTCTCTCAAGAACATAAATCTCTCAGGTTGTCTAACAACCCTCCCACTATGATGAGGTATCACCTGTGTATCCTCTGTGACACACGGTGCAGTCATTTGTGGTATATCCTCTTGTACCATTGGTACTGAAGTAGTGACTTCCCCACTCAACTCCTCCAGAACAATCTTGATCATGGGCTTGTGGTTCATCACATAGTCTTCCTCTAAAAATCGAGCATTCGTGCTAACGATCACCCTCTGATCTCTAAGACTATAGAACAAACCACCTTTCGTTCCTCTAGGATAGCCTATGAACAAGCGCACTTCTGTACAAGGTTCCAACTTACTAGAATCTACCTTCAGCACATGTGCTGGACTCCCCCAAATCTGAATATGTCTCAGACTAGGCTTTTGCCCAGTCCACAATTCTGTGGGAGTAGAAGGTACTGATTTAGATGGTACCAAGTTCAGAATATACACTGTCATATCCAGAGCATACCCCTAGAATGTATCTGGTAACTCAGAATAACTCATCATCGATCTAACCATCTCTATAAGAGTCCTATTCCTTCGCTCCGCCACACCATTCTGCTTGGGTGTACCAGGTGCAGACAGTTGGGATTAAATCTCAGCCCCTGATAAGTAACTCTTAAACTCTCCCAAGAGGTATTCACCACCACGATCAGATCGTAGTGTCTTGATACTTTTCCCTTGACGTTTCTCCACATCAGCCTTGAATTCTTTGAACATGTCAAAGCATTCAGACTTTCGGCGCATCAAGTAAATGTATCCATATCTTGAATAATCATCTATAAAAGAGACGAAGTATTCAAAACCACCTCTAGCCTGGATAGACATAGGACCACATAAATCAGAATGAACCAATTCCAACACATCTTTGGCTCTATACCCCTTGGCCTTAAAAGGCCTCTTGGTCATTTTACTTTCCAAGCAAGGTTTGCAAGTTGAAAAATCTTCCACCACTAATGAACCCAAAGGTCCATCAACTATCAACCTTTGAATTCTACTTAGGTTAATATGACCTAACCTTAGATGCCAAAGATACGTTTGGTTCATTTTCGAAGGTTCTTTTCTCTTATTGGATTTAGAAGATGAGTTATTTACTTCTATTTGCATCGTGGGAACCTTTGGTTCAAGAGTATATAAATTTCCTACCAATGAACGAGAACAGATAATCTCCCTATTCCTTTTTATAACAACTCTATCATTAAAAGAAATAGAATATCCATCCAAAAATAATTTAGAAACTGAAATCAAATTCTTTCTAAATGAAGGTACATAAAGGCAATTTCTAAGAACCAAAGTTTTATTCCTATCAAAAGATAAATAAACATCTCCCACTGCAATAGCCGCCACCTTAGTAGCATTGCCCATGTAGACAGTAATCTCCCTCTCAGCTAGTCATCTGGTTTCCTAGAACCCCTGCAAAGTATTGTAGACATGATAAGTGGCTCCCATATCTAAACACTAGGTGTCGGTAGATAACACCAGTAAACATGTTTCAATGACTAGACTAAAAGATATACCTTTGTTCTACTTTCGGTTGGGGCAGTCAGCCTTCCAATGTTCAGTCTGTTTGCAAGTGAAGCACTTGCCTTTCGGCTTCTTCACTCCTCCCTGAGATCCTCCCACCACCTTTGCTGCACCTTGTTTCTTCTTCTTCTTGCCTTTCGGCATAGAAGTAGAAACCTTCTAGGCAACCAAAGCCTGAGAACTCTGACGAAAAAGTCCCTCTGCCACTTGGAGTTTTGTCAGAAGCTCCGCCAATGAATACAACCTCTTGTTCATGTTGTAGTTTAGGAGAAACTGCTCAAAACTCCTAGGTAGAGATTGGAGAATGATATCGACCTCAGTTTCCCCATCGATCTCAGCTCCAAGGACTTCCATCTCATTCAAATGAGCCATCATCTTAAGAACATGATCCCTCATGGGTGTTCCCTTAACCATGGTGGTAGTCATCAAGTTTCTCATGGCTTCTTGCCTAGCATCCCGATTCTGGTGTCCAAAAAGTTCCTTTAGATTGAGCATCATGGCATAAGCAGTAGTCATGACCTGATGTTGATGTTGCAATACATTTGACATAGAAGTCAAAATGTAACACCGTGCCATCTCATCAGCCTTGATCCACTTCTTATAACTCTCTTTCTCTTTTTCCCCAGAATCATCCGTAGGCTTAGAAAGACACTCCTCGAGAAGTACATACTTGTACTCCTCAGCAGTCAAGACTATGTCCAGATTTCTTTTCCAATCAACATAGTTAGGTCAAGTAAGTTTATTTTCTTTCAGAATCACAACAAGTGGGTTGAAATTCATTTTGAAGAAACCTAAGAATCACATAAATCACAACATTAGATTTCAAAAAATTATTTATTCCTCAAACAATAAAATTTTAAAATCAACCAACACCTCAAAACACCGAGAATATTATATGCCACGATAGTGTGGACGTATATGAATTCTACATTTGTAAAATGAGGTTTTACCCATTAATTTTATTATCCTGTCAACCTTACTTTTTGATAAATAAAATTAATAGTTGGTTCCTCTTCGGCCCTACAAATAAAAGAAGTGACTCCGATGGGGAGGATACTTTTATTTGCATCTAAGTGTTCAACATTACCCGATACTATGGAAATTACCTCGGATTATGTGTCTTCTGATGGGGAAGTACACACACTCCTAAATAACTTCCTATAACCATATTTGACCTAGTGATCTGCAAAACAAACTCATCCAATATGGAGGAAGACACTCAAAGCCAACGCGAAAGTTTGTTTGCATCACATGTCAAATTGTAATGGAGGCCGCGGGAATTTTTTTAAAAAATATCCCTCTCCCACTTAGTAATTTAAAATTGAGGAATTTTAACTATTCAAGCACAAAAAGCATATAAATCAAAAGCAATAAATATGAAAAAAATATTTTCCAACTATTATGACTTTTGTTCTCCAATAAGCCTCCAGTCGTGTTGCCACCTCATCTGCTCCTCCCTACGCCATGTACAAGCCATCCAGAGATCCGAGCCGAGAAAAAATATTTTAATTTACATCCATCGATTCTATACTCCACAAAAGAGTGTACATGAAATCTAGATCGAAAGTAAACTAAAAAAAAGAGTGGCTAAACAATGTCGTACTTAATTACAAAAATTAAATACTAGCCTCGTCAACCCCGAGGATTCAAATAATATTACGATTACACACAAACAATCACATACACTCACATATGGCTATAATAGTTGGAACTTATGCATGCAACAAAAAAGTTAGCCTACGCACATCCTACTATTATCTGTCACACATAATATATGATAAGTGCATAAAAGTAACTGAATCCTAAACACACAAAATCAGAAACTGTGGCTCTAATACAATTTGAAGGTTGAAGCTTCGCTTCGGTCGCTTGTACATGGTGATCCTATCATACATCCCCGGATAAAAAAAATTAATCCAGATGAAGATGGATTACCCAAGCAACTGATACATCATCGTGCTATTCGACTTAAGCAGTCGCTTGAACAAACTTGTTGTTCAAACAACCTAACTCTTATCCTCAATTAGCCGCGGAATGTTGGTGCAATCGGCCCAGGTCACGATTGACCAGGACTCGAGCTTGACTTGAGAGATGTTTTGATGTTCGACAAAAACATATGACAATGTGATTGTCCTGGGAAAGTCCAAGTCTTGGGTACTTGGCATGGAAAGTCCAAGTGGGACACTTGGTATTTGGGAAAGTCCAAGCATAGGTCTTGGCAATGGAAAGTCCAACATGGTTGGCAAGGAAAGTCCAAGTCTTGAGTACTTGACTTGTAAAGTCCAAGCATGGGTCTTGGCAAGGAAAAGTCCAAGCATGGGTTGGCATGGAAAGTCCAACATGGGTTGGCAAGGGAAAGTCCAAGATTGAGTCTTGCATTTGAGAAGTCCAAGGGGTTTGATATTGGCGGCGTAAAGTCCAAACGCTAGTCTTGGCAGCATAAGTCCAATGGTTGGCAGCGTAAAGTCCAAGCAGAGTCTTGGCAGTGTAAGTCCAATATGCCTTGGCGGTGTAGACACCGTTAGCATGACATAGCCGATGGAAGCACCTGAAGGCTAGCACAATGGATAAATAAGTCATGGATGACTTGGAGGGATCCGAGAGACATGAGGCTGATGGAGGTGGCTACAAGGCTTAGGTCTAGGCTAAGGGTGGTCTAGCAAGTATGGGGGAACCATACTTGGGTGAAAACCTCATGTTTAAGGTGTGCCAGTCGACTGGTGTCATGTGGCAGTCGACTGGCGTGAGTCAACTAGTGTTTGACTACGGGAATTGGCCTAGCAATCGACTGCCAGAGGTGGGCAGTCGACTGATTGGCCGAGCAGTTGACTGATCTTGTGATCAGTCGACTAGTGCTCGAGAAATTAGGCACAGAATAGAGTCGAGACTCGACTGTGGGGTTAGTAGTCGAGTGAAGGCTCCATCAGTCGACTGATGGGGTATGATCAGTCGACTGATGTGTTGGTGCAGTGGGCACCAAAGTCGAACCGGTATTTTGATTATGGCAAAAGGCTCAATAGTTAAGGGTATATTTGTTATCTTACGAGCTCAATTAAGTGTGCAGAAATGCTAAAGTTGAGCGGAAGGTCTGCGACACCCGGTGGGAACCGAGGTGGTCGGGCAACGCCAGAGGGACTTCGGAGGAAGCCGAGGTACTCGGGTGAAGACCGGAAGCGAGGCTACAAGGTAAGCTCGTGTGAAAGCGAAGCAAGGTCGTTAAGCGTAGATCCGACCCAATACCTCCAATGGAAGGTCTAGGTCAAGATCAGATGGTTAGAACCATCGTACTTTATATTTTAAGCTAACTTGTACTGCAGTCCAAAACCCTTTGACTACAGTCAACTGCTAGTCAAGTTCCAGCCTCGAGAAGAGCTCGAATTTCAAGGGGGTGAATTTGGACTTGACTCGTGTTTTGGTACAAAGGGTGATGTGGCATCAAGGTGGACATCCAAACCATCACCAAGCTTCCTTGTGGTGGGCGCCCAAAATAAGGTGAGTTGGCACAAGATGGTTGGCTCCCATGATGTGGCACAAGTTGAATGGCTCCAACAAGTTGGCGCCAAGGAGGTTGGAGGTGGCACAAGGTGGTTGGATGAAACACCTCATCCTCAAGTTGGCGCCAAGGAGGTTGGAGGTGGCACAAGGTGGTTGGATGAAACACCTCATCCTTGAGTTGGCGCACAAGGAGGTTGGAGGTGGCACAAGGTGGTTGGATGAAACACCTCATCCTTGAGTTGGCGCAAAGGATGTGGATGAACAAGTCTTGGGGGATAAGAACCTCACCTTGGACACTACCTATGTCTAAATTCATAGATCAATATCCATAAATAGACATGTTCAAGCCAAGCAAATAACAAGAATTCAAGAGGCCGCTACTACTACTCACATTTGCTACGAAGTGCCGCCGACAACGAAAGCTACATCTTCTACTTATAAGAGTTGTCGGTATATTTATTTAAGTTCTACTTCTTTAAATTGTCTTTGTGCTTTAATCGTAACAAGGAAAGGGGGAGTGTCCCTTTGCCTTGATTTCTTTTTGTAATCGTTGCTCCTACCTCCAACGAGGAGGAGTGGTTTTAGTGAATTGCCCTCCGTACGTGATCAAGGATCACTAGGGCCGTGGATTAGCAATCGAAAGATTGTGAACCACGTAAAAATATCTTGTCTACTTTATATTTCCGCTGTGCACTCTCTACTTGCTTTTTACTTATTGCAAAAGTTTTTTAACGACATCGTATCGCTATTCACCCCCCCCCCCTCTAGCGACACTTTCGATCCAACATGATGATGGATCCATTATATTTTTCCAATGTGGATCTAGCCGTTGTCTCATGACAACAGTGGCATCAGTCGACTGATCGGCGATTTCCAGCCCAGGCAGAAGATTTAAATGGAGTTCATGGAGGAGGAAATCAACATGGTTCTTTGAGGAGTTTTTGGGGTGAATTGTTGGTGTAATTCAGGGTCTCCAAGTGCCACTCAACCAACCAAACAAGCAAGCTTCCAAAAGATCGATTGTAAAGTTTTCTTTGCATTTCTTTTATTGTATTCACTTGTATTTTCTTGTTGTTTTTAGTATTACTATTGTAATCACTTGTAAGGGGTTTCTCCACCTCCGACTTGTGTCGAGAAGGAGTATTTGTGATTAGTGGTTGCGTGTGCATCACTAGAGCTCGATCCGTGGAGTAGAAACCATTCGGTTCTGAACCACGTTAAATATTTGTGTTTGTGTGTTTGTCTATTTCGTTATTGCTTTATTATTATTCCACTGCGCGCTAACAAAGTTTGTAGACGAACACGAAACGAATTCCATCAACATATGAGCACGATGCTATTCACCCCCCTCTAGCGGTCAACATTTCCTCTACAATTGGTATCAGAGCCCGGGGCTCTTCTACAGACTAACCGCCAGGAGCTAAAGACGCTAGAGGAAATATGGAATTCCAAGACAAGCTTGGATGGGACATCAACACTCCACCACCATACGACCGTGAGGACTTTCCGGCGCATGGAGGGCTAGAATGGAGAATTTCTTGATGATGGACATAGAGAATTGGTTCATCATCATGGAAGGCTTTGAACCTCCTAAAAACAAGAAGGGAGATGTTCTCAAGATAAAAAGGTGGACCCAAGAGCAACGCCAAAAGTTCAAGACCGAAGTCAAGGTAACAAAACTTTTAGAAGATTTGATACCTAATGATGTCTTGTGCAAGTTAGGTGAATTTTAAGATGTCAAGGAGCTAAGGGACAAATTGGCCAAGTTCCATGAGAAGCCTCACTTGGCACAAGTAGAAGAAGATAAGGAAGAGGAAGAAGAGAGCTCATCCACAAGTGAAAGTGAGGAATCAGAAGTTGAGATGGAGTCAACTTCCGGATCGGAGGAAGAAGAAGTAGAAGAGGTGGAAGAAACCTCCACCTCTAGGATTGAGGGGGAGGAAGTTAGATCACCTTCCATGCCGAATCAAGAGGTAGCTTCAACCTCCGGAAGAAGTGAAGAAGCAATTCCAGCTTCCACCACGAACCTAGGTAACTCAGGCAATGTAATTTTAAATAAAAATCATATAATTTGCTTTGAGTGTATGGAAAGTGGGCATTACAAGAGTAAGTGCTCGAAAAGGGTTAAGAAGACTCCTCCGGCACCAAAAGTCAACACAAATTCAAAGGATGTCGGTGCCTCAATTAGGAAGGGCAAGGAGCTTGTAGTATGTTTCAAGTGTCATCAAAAGGGGCACTATAGAAGTCAATTCCCTAGGAAGAAGGAAATCAAGGATAAGGAAGGAGCATCACATGTAGGGGGAGCTAAGGCTAACCCTGAGGTATATTTTAATAATGCATCTTCAATTAATGTTAGAAAGCATGCTAGGAATTTCAATTCACTTGCTATTTATCATGAAAATCATGCTAGGACCCTCGCAAATGTGATGGTATCATCCCTCCATGCGCTAGTTACTAGTCTCAAGGGTCAAAGGCCTACCGTGATTTACCTCCCTTATGATGGTCCGGGGGCGGACTGGTTGGGGTCGCTAGGTTGGCGGATTCCAACCTTTGCATCATGAAAAGCATGCTAGGAACAATAAATATTTTTGTCTAGGAGCTAAGAATACTCATTTCAATAATAAGAAGAAATTTGGGACTAATGTCCCTAAAAATAATTTATCTAAAGACAAATCTAGGTCAAATAATTCTAGACCAATTCTACCTAGGGAGACAATTAAAAAGGTACAAGAGCACCTAGGCTTAAACCCCAAATGGACTAGGCATATGCCTAGAAAGAACAATGCCCAAAATCCAAATGAAAAATCAAAAATTTGGCAATTAGAATTAGAGAACCAAGCTTTGAGGTCAAGGCTTGAGAAATTAGAGAAGACTCTTAGGAATATGCAAAATCAAATAAAAGGGTCAAATGGTCAAAGTCAAGAGGCTAGGACCAAGAGTCAACACCTAGGACCTAAGAGACAAAAGTCAACCAAGGGCAAAAAGGGTTTGGGTCACAAACCTAAGCCTAAGGTAGCTTATTATAGTGTTCCATTTGATTATGGAATACAAACTAGGTCTAGGAAGACCAAGGTCAATAGAGAAGTCATCCCTAAGGTTGACCAAGGTGTTTACCTAGTGGCTAGGGTTTCAAGGAAACCTAGGGAAGCCACTAAGAAGGTTGCAAGGGGAGTCACCCCTAGAGTTAACCATGGCAAGTCCCAAATAACCAAGGCTAACAAGCCTAGAAGAGTTATTAGGAAGGTATCTAGGGAGGTTATCCCTAAGGAATACCTAGTAAACCCTAGGAGCTCAAATAGGTTTTGGGTTTTGAAGAGCGTGATTGATTCACGCTAGATGGGTTTAGGGCGTGCCAACTTTAAATGGAAGGGTAGTTAACCTAACCATGATAAAGGTGGCACTTTAGGTAATTTTCAAGGTTATGGGTACCTTGGAAATAGATTTGATCTTATGATCCTAAAAGATTTTAGGATGTGTCAATACAATTTTGGAATTATAAAAAATCAATCAAATTGGCACAATTTAAGTTTAGAGGTCATAGTGTGTCATTTTGGGTTTTTGGCACATTTGGGAGAAAAGTTGTAATATGGCAAAATATACTTAATTATATCAAATGACAATTAATACTAAGTTTTAGGTATTATTATACCTATACATTTTATATGTCATGCTTTGTTTGCCATATAACATGTCATGACATCATATCTATTTTTAATAATTTAAAATGTCATGATCATGCTTAGGGTTAGGGTTAATGTCATGTGTTTTAAGATTATATCATATTCCATGACATCATGATCATTGGCCATGTTTACTTATGCTATTATTTATGCCATGATCATTCATGCATTTAATTTGGTTAAAAATGATTCAAGGACAATGGCATGACTTGAAGTCCCATTTATAAGGGAATCAAGTAGAGTTGCCTTAGAAAATGCATGAGTCCTTAGATTAGGATAACCAAAACCCACATCTTGTTAGGGCAATCTCTTGCCGTGATATGGTTTTGATGGTGTGGCAAAGGGTTTAAGTTAGTTTGATATGTTGATGTGATATGTGCGTTGAAGTCGTGCAGGACTTAGTAATTCGCACATGGAGCCGTGGCGAGTTTCACATCTCATGACTCGTGCCTTGAGTCGGTGAAGGATAGCTTTGCGGAAGCCGTGCGCTTGGAGCATCCGAGGGACCGCCGGACGAGAAGCTTGGAGTGAAGCCGGAGGAAGTAGACTTGAGGCAAGAGAGGCGAAGGAGCATTGCGAGCCGTGCGCTGATCTTTGCCGAGGGCGTGGCGAAGCGAAGAGAACTTGAGCGAAGGACTCAGAAATGAGTGGCGATTGTAACCCGGGAGGGTAGCTCTTAGGTGAAACTTGGCCATTTGGCCAAGTGTCGGATAGGTTTTCCGACACGGTCATTGCCATGGAATGGAAGTCGGTCGGCTTCTGAATCAGTGTAGCTCATTGGTATCTGATCGGCCGGTTTTGTAGCGTGATCGGCGCCATCGTTAGCGATCATTGCCAAGACTAACGATCATCGGCTGAAAAGCGTGATCGGTAGTCAATAGGGTTTAGCCACGAGCCGCTTCGTAGCCGTAGGCGGTCGACTACGGTCGTCGATCATCGGTGAGGTCCGGGTCGCCAAGAGTTCCGTTGGACAACAACGGTCGGCATCCGACGTGTTCGGAGGCCGTTGTAGTAATGCGGTCGGCGCCATGGGCGTGATCGTGATGGCGCCAACGGAAGAAGTTAGCCCTCTATAAAGAGAGGGTGTGAGCCTTTGAGAGGCTAATGCTTAAGTTCCAAACAATCTTCCTAGTGCCCCACAAGCTCTAAACTCTTCTTACTTGTCTTTACTTCAATCCTATTGTAAGAAGAGTGATCTTGGTTGTAAAGGTTACCTCCACCTAGCTTTGTGCAAAGGAGAGACCGATAGTGATTGGTTTTGGCGGAGTGATTCACCGTGGACGAATCGGACCGTGGATTAGCGGCGTAGCCGTGAACCACGTTATATCTCGGTGTTTGTATTGCTTGTTTCTATTTTGCTTGTCTTGATTTATATTTGTATATTCCGCTTGCGCTAACATTTTGTAGACAAGTAAAATACCGCCATCCAAACGAAAAGGGCTATTCACCCCCCTCTAGCCGGCCCTCCGATCCCTTACAAGTGGTATCAGAGCACAGGTTGCTTGTCACCGGACTAACCGCCGCAACAAGCCCTACATCAAAAATGGCCGGCTCCAACATCCATCCTCCGAAGTTTGAAGGAGAATTCGCTTGGTGGAAGAAGCGAATGGAGGTATTTTTCGAAACGGATTTTGATATAATGATTACAATGGAATCCGGTTTCATTTTGCCTAGGGATGAAGAGGGGAAGCCAATAGAGAAATCTAGGTGGACCAAGAAGCAAAGAGAGGAGCACCTTGCAAACTCCAAAGCCAAGCACCATCTCTACAATGTGCTTCCTCAACAAGAAATCAACCGAATAGGAGAATGCCTAAGCGCCAAGGAGATGTGGGAGAAACTAATTGAACTTCATGAAGGCACTTCGGAGGCAAAGCTAGCAAGGAGAGACCTCCTCCGCTCTCAACTATCTAACATTAAATTAGAAAAGGGGGAAAAGGTAATCTCTTTACACTCTAGGTTTAAGGAAATTTTAATTGGGCTAACAAGTGTAGGTGAGAAGCTATCGAACCGGGACATGCTCATGAAGGCTATAGATGCCTTTCCCCGGTCCTCAAAGTGGAGCTCCATGGTGGACTCCTTCTACATGTCCAAGAACCTAGAAGTGAGTACCTTGGAGGAGTTCTTCTCAACGATGGAACTCCATGAAACGAGGCTTGAAGGAATTCAAGAAGAGCCAAGAATCCAACCCTCAAGAGGAGTAGCATTGTTGGCAAACAAGGGGAAGAAGAAGATGGAAGTCCCCTCCTCCTCCGATGATGACGCCACCTCCTCATCCAAGGATAGCACCGAAGCCTACATGGTAAGGAAGGTGAGGCGTGTATTTAAGAATTTTAGATTTGATAAATCAAATGATAGGAATAGAAGACCGAGGGAGAAGGTGATATGCTACAATTGCCAAGGAGAGGGACACATAAGGGACAATTGTCCCCTCCTAAACAAAAGCAAGGAAGAGAAGAAAAAGAAAGAAGAAAAGAAGAAGAAAAAGGGGAGCAAGAAAAAGAAGGAAGAGGAGAAGAAGACAAAAGACAAGGGGAAGGCCAAAGCATTCAAGGCCAAGACATGGGATGATCCTTCCTCATCCTCCTCCTCATCATCGGATGAGGAGAATGCCTTTGTCGCCAATTTGGCCTTGATGGCCTTTGACGATTTGGATTGCTCCTCCTCCGAAAATGAAGGATCAAGCTCAAGAGGAGAGCTCAAGTGAAGGGGAGCCTCCTCCACATCATCATCCTCCTCATCATCCAAGAAGAAGAAGAGGACATGGAAACTATGGTAACAAGCCTCCTAGTAAAATAGTTTCTATGATTTCTAGTTTAACTAGGGATTTGTTTAGAGTAAAGAAGAAAAATAAAAGCATGCTTAATCAAATTAAAGACTTAGAAAATAAGTTAGAAAATGCATGCTTAAATAATAATGATACTACTTCTTGCCATGATGATGCATGCTCACATGATAATTATGTGCCTTTAGATGTTAGTGATGCATGCATAGAGGAAAATAGGGCATTAAGGGAAAAGGTAGATTATTTAACTAAAGCCCTAGGAAAATTCACAATTGGCTCCAACACTTTGAATATGATCATAGGGAGCCAAAGGGCAAGTTTTAACAAGAAAGGCCTAGGATATAAAGAGAAGAAAAATGAGAAGGCCTATAGATGCCTAATAGCTAGGGGACAAGACAAAAACAAAGTAATAGCTAAGAAATGGATCCCCAAGGAATTTCTAGTGAACCCCATAGGTAAAAATCTATTTTGGGTTCCAAAATCCATCCTTAAGGGTTAGAAAACCCCTAGGGTAGTCAACCATATGAACTTGACCTATATCATATTTTGGTTGACTTAGGATGACGGGACAACATTTTTAGATAGTGTTGGGTGATGATAAGCGTGCCCATAAAAAGGTAATAATGCTTAAAATCATGATGATTAATGTAATTTCTATGCATATGTGTAATCATGATTTATGATTTTGATATTGGGCACATTATCATGAAAAATAGGTTTAAATCATGCTTTAGGTGATAACTTATTTATTATCATCATATAATGCCTAAGGCATGGTTATAATTTAATGAAAACATGTATTTCATGATCATAATGTGAAATTAATTGATATATGTCATTATGATCATGTAGGTTGTTAGGTTGATACTTAACCTTGATAGAATTGCATGAATATATTGGTTAAGTATATACAAATACCCCCTAGGATGCATCTCACACTCACTATAGGCTAACTTGATTGCAAACTTAGCATGGGTGAGATGTTAGGATGATACAAATGTCCACTAATGCCTATGGCATTTAGATGGTCATTTAAAGTATCAAAATATCAATCATAGACCAATCATGGGGAAGGCTTATGTTTAATTAATAGACATATTGCCCAAAGATCATGATTGGATATTTCTAATGTTTTCAAAACAATTTCTTACCTTAAAATACATGTATTCATGTTTTGAAACAATTGAATGCAAAACTAGGTGTTAAAATGGATACTAACATGCTCAAAACTAGTGTTTTTCAAGTGTTTGGATTTTTGGCAAATCTTGTAAAATATAATGATTTTTCATGAAAAACTATTTTCCTTGATAAATATACTTAAGAGAAATATGTTCCTCGAATTTCATGATTTTTGAATTTTCTGAATATTTAATGCATTTCAATTTCATCCGTAAAATCGAAATTAAACTTCCTTTGTGCGATCATTGCCATCGATAGCGATCGTGGTATATAAATCAGAATATTGAAGGCGAATTCAGTTTGTAAACCTCCTACAAGTGGTAGAAATATACTTGATGCCTCAAGCTTTTAAATCAACTTGACATATTTTTTCCTCCATTATACTTGATGCCATGAGCTTATAACTTAGTGTTAATCTTTTTGATGGTGTCAAAGGGGGAGAAATAAGTATGTTTAAGTTAATCACATTAGGGGGAGAAATACATGTAGGGGGAGAAACATATGTAGGGAGAAATATATGATAGGGGGAGAAAATTTGCATAGAGAATTTCATGGATTAAGGGGAAATTGCATGTTGTTATATCATGTTTATCTTTACATGTTTTTCTTACCTTAGAATTTATATCAAATGTTTTTACCTAACTTAAACGGATTGCCACACATCAAAAAGGGGGAGATTGTTAGGGCAATCTCTTGCCGTGATATGGTTTTGATGGTGTGGCAAAGGGTTTAAGTTAGTTTGATATGTTGATGTGATATGTGCGTTGAAGTCGTGCAGGACTTAGTAAGTCGCACATGGAGCCGTGGCGAGTTTCACATCTCATGACTCGTGCCTTGAGTCGGTGAAGGATAGCTTTGCGGAAGCCGTGCGCTTGGAGCATCCGAGGGACCGCCGGACGAGAAGCTTGGAGTGAAGCCGGAGGAAATAGACTTCGAGGCAAGAGACGCGAAGGAGCATTGCAGAGCCGTGCGCCTGATGCTGCCGAGGGACGTGGCCGAGAACGAAGAGAACTTCGAAGGCGAAGGACTCAGAAATGAGAGTGGCGATTGTAACCCGGGGAGGGGTAGCTCTTAGGTGAAACTTGGCCATTTGGCCAAGTGTCGGATGGGTTTTCGACACCACGGTCGGCCATGGAATGGCGATGATCGCCTAATCGAGTGTAGCTCGGCCGGTATCTATTGGCCCGGTTTGTGGCGTGATCATCGCATGCGTTAGCGATCATTGCCAAGATAGCGATCGGCGCGTGATCGGTAGTCAATAGGGTTTTAGCCCGCAGAACCGCTCGTAGCCGGCCCAGGCGTCGACTACGGGGTCGTGATCGGTGGTGAGTCGACTGCCAAGAGTTCCGTTGGACAACAACGGTCGGCATCCGACGTGTTCGGAGGTCGTTGTAGTGACGGCAGTCGACTGCCATGGGCGGCAGTCGACTGATGGCGGCCAACGGGAAGAAGTTAGCTCTCTCTATAAAAAGAGAGGGTGTGAGCCTTTGAGAGGCTAATGCTTAAGTTCCAAACAATCTTCCTAGTGCCCCACAAGCTCTAAACTCTTCTTACTTGTCTTTACTTCAATCCTATTGTAAGAAGAGTGATCTTGGTTGTAAAGGTTACCTCCACCTAGCTTTGTGCAAAGGAGAGACCGATAGTGATTGGTTTTGGCGGAGTGATTCACCGTGGACGAATCGGACCGTGGATTAGCGGCGTAGCCGTGAACCACGTTATATCTCGGTGTTTGTATTGCTTGTTTCTATTTTGCTTGTCTTGATTTATATTTGTATATTCCGCTTGCGCTAACATTTTGTAGACAAGTAAAATACCGCCATCCAAACGAAAAGGGCTATTCACCCCCCTCTAGCCGGCCCTCCGATCCCTTACACATCTCACATTAAATTGACATGTATGTGTATTTATACACCCTAGATATATGTGAGATGCTAGGATATGAGTTAAGTTCAAAGTGCATAGTTTTTGCATCTAGATGAACTAAAACTCATCCTTAACTAATTATGGATCATTGGGAAAGCTTGTATACAAGTCATGTACATTGAGCTCAAGGAACATGATCTAATATAGGTTTTCAAAAATATTTTAAAATCATTTTAGAAAACCTTGGTGAAGTCTATCTTTTGATAGCAATCACCATTGATGAAGTTGATACAAAGTAGGGCCAAAACATTAAAAATTTCAATGGTTTTGAATGTTATGTCAATTTCACTATTTTATGGTAAAATATTTTTCACCTATTATATTGGTCATAAGTATTATACGTATGAATTTTCATGATTTTTCGATATACGTATAATTATTTATGAATTTTCAAAATTCATTTATTATAACTGAAATTCGGAAATTTCAGTTATCAGTCGACTGCTCTTGGTGGCAGTCGACTGATGTGCAAGGCAGTCGACTAATTTCTAAAGGACTCGACTGCCGGAGCTGATTTCGGGAAAATAAGATTTGTTTTCCCCATTTTCAGCTATGTTAGAGTTCCCTAACCACTCCTAACCCTAGGATATGCTTTGGGAAGTATTATAAAGGGTGAAAATCCATTGGATATGGATTAGGAAAGGTGTTAGGGTGATGTATCAAATTTAAGGTGTTGGAAGTTCAATGTTGAATTTCTAACCTTATTTTTGATGGTTTAGAGTTCTTATTGGCTTAGGAACTTCCCAAGGACATTGTTGGTGCAATTGTCAAGGGCGAGCAAGCCTTTAGGGGGAGGTATCCATCATTGGATGATAGATGGTATTTTTCCTCATGAGGGGAAAAATGGGATTTTGAGATACCCAATTTAGAAATTGGGAGAGTGTATAGGATTGTCTCTCTTGAGTGATATGAGACTTATCACTAGGAAGATGGTAGGCATCCTAGGTATTTTTGGACCAAGGGGGAGATTATAAGATCTCATTGGGACATGAGACATTGACCTCCTTGGAGAGAACCTTTTTGATGTTAGTCAAAAAGGAGGAGAACTTATTGGGAGAATGACATCAATTGGGAAAATTGATGGGGATGATTGGTTTGAGTTAGATGGTCTAACTCAATGGTTTGTTTGGTTTTTGTCAAACATCAAAAAGGGGGAGATTGTTGGTGCAATCGGCCCAACTCACGATTAACCATGACTCGAGCTTGACTCGAGAGACGTTTTGATGTTCGACAAAAATATATGACAATGTGATTGTCATGGGAAAGTCCAAGTCTTGGGTACTTGGCATGGAAAGTCCAAGTGGAACACTTGGCATTTGGAAAAGTCCAAGCATGGGTCTTGGCAATGGAAAGTCCAACATGGGTTGGCAAGGAAAGTCCAAGTCTTGAGTACTTGACATATAAAGTCCAAGCATGGGTCTTGGCAAGGAAAAGTCCAAGCATGGGTTGGCATGGAAAGTTCAACATGGGTTGGAAAGGGAAAGTCCAATCTTGAGTCTTGACATTTGAGAAGTCCAAGGGGTTTGATATTGGCGGCGTAAAGTCCAAGCGGTAGTCTTGGCAGCATAAGTCCAATGGTTGGCGACGTAAAGTCCAAGCGGAGTCTTGGCAGCGTAAGTCTTGGCAATGTTTATAAAACCCTTTTAGAGACATAAGCAATGAACAGTATCTAGCAATACATCATTGCTACCCAAGTGACGAGAATGTCGTGATCCAACATAACCTTTCCGTGACTACTATCTTGTATGACTCAGTTCATCTATCCTTGATATCTTAGATCGATCAATGAGGCATAGATCGTGTCATTCCCTTATCGATCTTTATGTTTCTTGATCCCCAAGTAGACTCACTCAAACAAATGAGCTCAATATCTCATATTGACTCATTTGAGCATGGCCATGCATTTCGCGGTCATACTCTATCAAGAGGCCAAAGATATCACTCCCGTCATATGGGTGGGATAGATCTCATCTACATCACTCACATCCCTCCGTATAATTTGTTACATACCCAGTGATCACCATTATAGTGCACCCTGTTACGGTGTGACATTAGGCGATACCAAAGTACATAACTCCTTATGTAGGGAACCGTAGTGACTTCAGGTCTAAAGACTATTCATACCAATAGTCACATGAGAAAGTATATGACACTCATATAACAATCCATGATACTTTCTCATGGAGGGTCAATTTAGTATATATATTCTCCAATATATATACTCATGTGTCAATGTGATATGACTTGTGAGATCAAGTCATCCATTGACCTACATGCTAGTCTCAATGTATCAATATATCCCTTTGTCTATTAGTACAATACTTGACTAGGAATATTTAAGAATAGTATTTTCTATAGCTTCTCATAATCAATTCTACCAATTAATGTACTATAGATTAGAACCTACTATTCAAGGGCATTATTATATTTATTTACTGGCACACACATAAAGTAAATATAATAATCAATATTTGCCTGTTATTAATGAAATATGATACATATGATCCCTAATCAATCATCTCATGATTGGCACTAAGGGCTGACACTAACAATCTCCCACTAGCACTAGTGTCAATCACTGTAATCTCTAAGACCCAGTGACCTAGTATTACCATCATGCTTTCTCTGTGCCAAAGCCTTGGTCAGGGGATCCGCAATGTTAGCATCAGTATCTGCTCTGCATATCCGCACATATTCTCTATCGATGATCTCTCGAATGAGGTGATACCGCCGTAGTATATGTTTGGAATGCTTGTGAGAAAGAGGTTTTTTAGCCTGTGTTATAGCCCCGTTGTTGTCACAATAAAGCTCTATAGGGCTCACGATGCTAGGAACTACACCAAGCTCAGAAACAAACTTCCTGATCCAAACAGCCTCCTTTGTCGCATCAAAAGTAGCAATATACTCACCCTCTGTAGTAGAATCAGTGACTGTGTCTTGCTTTGAACTCTTCCAACTCACAGCACCACCATTTAAACAAAAGATATACCCTGACTGTGATCTGTAATCGTCCTTGTCCATTTTGAAGCTAACATCATTGTAACCCTTTACAGCGAGCTCCTCATCGCCTCCAAATATTAAGAAATATTCTTTAGTTCTTCTCAAGTACTTAAGAATATTCTTGACAGCTATCCAGTGACCGTCACCTAGATCTGACTGGTACCTACTCGTCATGCTTAAAGCATACTAGACATCAGAACGAGTGCATAGCATGTCATATATAATATATCCTATAGCAGATGCATAAGGGATCTGATCCATACGTTCCCTTTCTTCCTTAGAAGAAGGGCATTGAGCCTTCGAAATGCTCACACCATGTGACATTGGCAGAAATCCCTTCTTGGAATTCTGCATGGCAAAATGTTTAAGCACCTTGTCAATGTATGCACTCTGACTTAGGCCAAGAAATCTCTTAGATCTATCTCTATAGATCTTAATGCCTAAAATATAGGCTGCTTCACCTAAGTTCTTCATTGAGAAATAATTCCCAAGCCAAGTCTTCACAGACTGTAACGTAGGGATGTCATTTCCAATGAGAAGTATATCATCAACATACAAGATAAGAAAGATAACTATGTTCCCACTAACCTTCTTGTAGACACAGGGTTCATCTTCATTCTTGATGAAACCAAACTATTTGATCGCATCATCGAATCGAAGATTCCAGCTTCTAGATGCTTTCTTTAAACCATAAATGGACCTTTGCAACTCGCATACCTTACCAGCATGCTTTGGATCTACAAACCCCTCAGGTTGTGTCATGTACACATCCTCGAAGAGGTTTCCATTCAGAAACGTAGTTTTGACATCCATTTGCTAGATCTCATAATCGTGGTAAGCTGCAATAGCAAGCATGATTCGAATAGACTTAAGCATCACAACTAGTGAAAAAGTTTCATCATAGTCAATACCATGAATTTGTTTGAAACCTTTAGCTACCAATCACCCTTTATAGGTATGTATAAGACCATCCATGCCAGTCTTTCTCTTAAAGATCCACTTACACCCAATGGGTTTGACCCCTTCAGGTGGATCAACCAAAGTCCATACTTGGTTAGTGTACATGGATTCCATTCCAGATCTCATGGCCTCTAGCCATTTCACAGAACCTGGGCTCATCACAGCTTCCTGATAGGATGTAGGCTCGTTCAACTCAATAAGCATAACGTCATCATTGTCAGACAAGAGAAATGAATATCTCTCAGGCTGACAACGTATCCTATCAGACCTGCGAAGAGGTTGGTCTACTTAAACAGGTTGTTGCTCCACAACTTCTTGTGCAACAATCTCATCATCCACAATACTTTGTGGTGCCTGTTCAATTTCCATCTCAGTGTTATCTTTATCTTGAGTTTCATCAAGATGTACTTTACTCCCACTAGTTCTTCTAGAGATGTACTCTCTTTCTAGAAATACTCCATTTCTAGCGACAAACACTTTGCCTTATGTGGGATTGTAGAAGTAATATCCTTTTGTTTCCTTAGGATATCCTACAAAGTAGCACTTGTCTGATTTGGGGCCTAGTTTGTCGGAGACTTGATGTCAAACATAAGCCTCACATCTCCAAATCTTCATAAAAGACATCTTGGGATTCTTCCCAGTCCATATCGTATATAGTGTCTTTATGACTGCCTTAGATGGGGCGTAGGTAAGTGTGAAAGCAGTCATCTTTAAAGCGTATCCCCAGAAGAAAGAAGGAAGATTTGTGTGACTCATCATTGATCGTACCATATCTAATAATGTACAATTTCTCCTTTCTGATACACCATTCCACTATGGTGTTTCAGGTGGAGTGAGTTGAGATCTAATCCCAAACTCAATGAGATAGTCACGAAAAGCTTGGCTAAGGTATTCCCCACCTCGATCTGGTCGAAGCACTTTAATACTCATACCAAGTTGGTTTTGTACTTCATTCTTGAATTCTTTGAACTTTTCAAAGGATTCAGATTTGTGTCTCATAAGATACACATATTCATATCTACTGAAATCATCAGTAAAAGTAATGAAGTACTAATAGCCTCCTCTAGCTGCAACATTGAAAGGCCCTCATACATCAGTATGTATGAGTTCTAACAAATCAGTAGCTCGTTCACCATGTCCACTAAATGGAGTCTTGGTCATCTTGCCTAGAAGACAAGATTTGCATGTCTCATATGATTCAAAATCAAATGAATCCAGTAATCCATCCTTATGGAGCTGGGATATACGACTCTCATTTTCGTGACCCAGCTGACAATGCCAAAGATATGTTTGGTTCAGATCATTAGATTTGAACCGTTTAGTATTTATGTTATAGACTGGGGTTTCAAGATCTAGAAGATAGAGATCATTCACAAGATGTGCACTATAATAAAACATATCATGTAAATAAACAGAACAACACTTGTCCTTTATTACAAAAGAGAAACCTTTCTTGTCTAAACAAGAAACAAAGATAATGTTTTTCATCAAGGCATGCACATAACAACAGTCCTCTAGTTCTAAGATAAGCCCAGTGGGCAAAGATAAGGAATATGTCCCTACAGCGATGGCGGCAACCTTTTCTCCATTGCCTACCCGTAGGTCCACTTTGCCCTTCATCAATGATCTAGTCTTTCGGAGGCCCTGCATATTGGTACAAATGTGAGAAGCACAATCGGTATCTAATACCCAAGAAGATGAGATAGATAAATTGACTTCTATAACATGTATACCTAAGGTAGAAGTCTCACTTCTCTTCTTTTTCACCTCTTCCAAGTATAGCTTGCAGTTTCTCTTCCAATGCCCAGTCTCACTGCAGTGGAAGCATTCCCCTTCCTTAGACACCCCTCCTTTGGGTTTCAATGCATTTGCCTTGCCTTTGCCTTTAGCTTGGGTCTTACCCTTACCTTTAGGCTTCTGCTTTCCTTTGCCTTTGTTCTTGTTCACCATCAAAATGGTGCCAGGATTTGCCTTCTTAAGGTTGAGCTCGACAGTTCGTAACATGCTTAAAAACTCAAGTAAAGGCTTATCAATTTCATTCATGTTGTAGTTCATGAAAAATTAATTGTAGCCTTTTGGCAGTGACTGCCGAACAAGGTCAGTGGCCAGCTCTTGGCCCAATGAAAATCTCAATCTCTGTAGGTTCTCAACATACCCAATCATCTTGAGTACATGAGTGCCTACGGGAGTTTCCTCTTGCATCTTGCATTGAAACAATGCCTTTGATACTTCGTATCGCTCGTGCCTTGCTTGTCCCTGATATAGTCATTTTAAATGCTCAACCATACCATAGGCATCCATGTTCTCATGTTGCTTCTGAAGCTCAGAGTTCATGGTGGCAAGCATAAGGCATGACACATCCAATGCGTCATCTTGATGCTTCTTATAAGCATCCTTGTCAGCACGAGTGGCCGTAGGGGCGGGTGGTTCAGGAATGGACTGCTCTAGGACGTACAGTTTGCGTTCTTGTTTGAGGACTATCCTCAAGTTCCTGTACCAGTCCAGGAAGTTAGCTCCAATGAGCTTGTCCTTATCAAGGACAGATCATAGAGAGAGTGTGTTTGACGTATTTGATGACATGGTGATCTACAATACAGAAATGCAGACATGTATCATATTTCAATCATCTAATTAGGTATTTAACTAAATGATTCTCCCACTTGTCACATAGTGGAACAAAATCCATATTATATCGAATGTTGAGTTAGCTTTGGCTAATCGCCCAAGACGCGTATAAGTTAGGTAGGTAACTCGTATCAATTACATCTAATATAACTCTTGTATATCTATATGAAAAACATTATTTGTTCATAGTGCCCATCGAATGAGATATCCTTCTAAATTACTACTCATCTTGAGTTAGCTTTGGCTAATCGCCCAAAATTTGTATAATGTAGGTAGATGTCTCGTATGAGCTATGCCTCTAAGTTCATCAATCTAATTGAGAGAGCTTAGTTAAGTCAAACCCAAAGTTTAATAGTCGGACAACACGATTGTTCTATCGTACTTTATCGAGGTAAATCGAGTCACTTTGCTTTGGCAAACGCACTATGATTGAACAAGGTAATACTAAGTATTAAACTTTGGTAGGCATATGATAAGTGACCTGTAACGCCCGTAAAATTTCTAGCAATTTTACAAGAATTTTTTGCTTGATGATAATGGGCTTTATGTGGGCTCCTTCAAAAAAATAAAAGAAAATAAGCCAAAAAGAATGCAAGGCCTAGGAATTGAACCCCAAACCTCTAGAGATAGCCAAACCCTATAGATGCACCCACTAACCAGAAGCCCAACAAGAATGTATGTTTAGAAGAACATGGGAAATTATAGTTAGAGGTAAAGGAGATGAAGGGACTCTTCAAGTGAATAAATAGGGGGAATGAGGGGGCATGAGTTACCAAACTTATTTTCTCCTCCTCTTCTTCTTCCTCACCGAATCCTAGAGCTTCCCCTCTCCATTTCTTTGGTCGAACCCCATCCAAGCAAGGAGAAGGCTAGATTTGGCTTTCCTTAGGTCATCTTTCCACTAAAAGCAAAGCGAAGGATGTAAGTATCCCTCACACTGCATCTGAGTAGCTTTAGGTTGATATTTTGTGCAGAAACCCCTATGATATGTTCGGCCAACATGTGTTCTTGGTGTTTTATTGAAGTTCTATACCTTGTTTTACATGCACATGATGAAGTTAAGATGTAGAATGAATTAGGTTAAAAGTTAACCCTAGAAACCCTATGATATGTTCGGCCAACATGTGTTCTTGGTGTTTTCTTGAAGTTCTATACCTTGTTTTACATGCACATGATGAAGTTAAGATGTAGAATGAATTAGGTTAAAATTAACCCTAGAAACCCCTATGATATGTTCGGCCAACATGTGTTCTTGGTGTTTTCTTGAAGTTCTATACCTTGTTTTACATGCACATGATGAAGTTAAGATGTAGAATGAATTAGGTTAAAAGTTAACCCTAGAAACCCCTATGATAGGTTCGGCAAACATGTGTTCTTGTTGTTTTATTGAAGTTCTATACCTTGTTTTACATGCACATGATGAAGTTAAGATGTAGAATGAATTAGGTTAAAAGTTAACCCTAGAAACCCCTATGATAGGTTCGGCCAACATGTGTTCTTGGTGTTTTATTGAAGTTCTATACCTTGTTTTACATGCACATGATGAAGTTAAGATGTATAGTAAATTAGGTTAAAAGTTAACCCTAAAAGCCTACATGGACCATTCGGCCACTTCCTTGTATTGATGTTTCAATGAAGTTTTATTCCATATTTTGTATGCATATGATGATGTTAGTATGTTAGAGGGATTAGGTTAAAAGACTAGCCCTAAAAGCCTACATGGACCATTCGGCCACCCCCTTGTATTGATATTTCAATGAAGTTTTATTCCATATTTTGTATGCATATGATGATGTTAGTATGTTAGAGGGATTAGGTTAAAAGACTAGCCCTAAAACCCTACATGGACCATTCGGCCACCCCCTTGTATTGATGTTTCAATGAAGTTTTATTCCATGTTTTGTATGCATATGATGATGTTAGTATGTTAGATGGATTAGGGTAAAGGTTTAACCCTAAAAGTCCTATGAACCATTCGGCCAACCATTGTACCTTAACATGCTCTAGGTTGGGTTAACATGTGTTTTATGTTTAGGTGAATTCATGTTGACTTGTGATATTAAATGATGCTAGATGAAGATAACATGCTTTAGGTTAGAGTTTACTTACTCTTGATGTTTATGCCTTATGCCATGCCCTATATGTATGTGATATCTAAGATATGTTATGAAATGAAATACGATATGATTATGAAATGAAAAACGATATGTTCATGAAATGAATATGATATGTTTATGAAATGAAAAATGATATGTTCATGAAGTGTAGTATGATATGTTAGGAAATGAAGTATGCTATGTTTGCAAAATGAAATAAGCTATGTTATAATAAAAGCATATAAGTATTTTACCTTCTGCATGGCTTGTACCAGGACCCTAACAAGGTCCAAAGGGATGGGCTCCTAAGATGCCCTAGGTCGACGGACTAAGATCGGGCCTAGGATGGGCTCCTATGTATGATTGCCCCTAGGTCGACGGACTAAGATTGGGCCTAGTACGGGATGGGCTCCAAGATGCCCTAGGTCGATGGAGTAAGACTCGGGCCTAGGATGGGCTTCTACGCTATGACGATTGCCCTAGGTCGACGGACTAAGATCGGGCCTAGTAACCTAGTAGGTTCGAGACTTGCTACCTCGGGTCTATTTAGGGATGCGCGCTATGATGATGAAGAAGTGGTACAATGTCGGGCCCAAATATGTTGAGATTATGTTTACGTACCTATAATATATGTTTTCAAAAGCATCCTGCATAGGTTACACGATTTGATTGCTATGTTCACATGCTATGTTGATATGTCATATATATGTTGCATGTTATGTCATGTTTATGTTGCTATGTTATATATGTTGCATGTTATGTCATGTTTATGTTGCTATGTTACATATGTTGTATGTTATGTTTGATTAAGTCATATATATACATGTTATGCTGCTATGTTATGGATGATACATGTTATGTTTACTTATGTTACTTATGCTACATGTTAAGTTGCTTACGTCATGTATGTTACATGTTATGTTGCTTATATGTTATAAATGTAACATGCCATGATTAATGTCGATGTATGGTTTTTGTGAGTAGGACAGGATCTTACTAAGCCTATGTGCTTATAGTTTACCTTTCCTAAATCTGCGAGATAAGGGTAAGGGATGGATAAACTAAAGGGAGCAGCAGGAGGGGCATGGTGGAGAAGATCCGTTATGTCCTTATATCTATGTTTCCCTATGATGATGACGTTTATGGATGTCCTTATTTATGTCTCCTTATGATGATGATGTTTATGGACTTGAACTAAGCACTAAGTATCTATATATGTTATGATGCATGATCTATGTTAAGAAGAAGTATCTATATATGTTATGATGCATGCTCTATGTTAAGAAGAAGTATCTATATATGTTATGATGCATGCTCTATGTTAAGAAGAAGTATCTATATATGTTATGATGCATGCTCTATGTTAAGAAGAAGTATCTATATATGTCAATGCATGTTTATGTTTAAAAGAAAAAAAAATGTATCTAAAGTCTTCCGCTGTAAGTAGTAAGAAGTGTATGTATGTACGGTCGCATCACGCGCCGCCCCTCCAGACCCTTGGAAAAAGGGCGGGCGTGACAGGTTGGTATCAGAGTGGATCTGCCTTTCCACTACACACACATCAAGCTCCAAATCCTGCCGCTCCAAGTAAGAATTCTATGTCTACTCTAATTTTGTTCATGTATGATATAAAATGCCTTTAGCTTATTTTGTTCATGTATGATATGAGATTCCCTTAACTTATTTTGTTCGTGTATGATATGAGATGCCCTTAGCTTATTTTGTTCATGTATGATATGAGATGCCTTTAGTTTATTTTGTTCATATATGATATGAAAATCCTTTAGCTTAAAATATGCATGAAAACATGAATGATAACTTTATGCTAGCTTTAGTCTAATTATGCGTAGATAAACGAACGAAAACTTATACTAGCTTTACTTTAATATATGAAGATAAATATGTCTGGAAGACGTAGTAGTAGAGCTGATGAGATAGCACCCCCGCATGACCTTACACGTAGTCGAACTCCACAAGTCCGCGAAATAACGCAAGTAATAAATACCCTAATGAATCGAGGAAACCCTCGCCCCACGGCCCCGGCGATGGTTCGACAAGCTTACGATCCGATGCGGCTGAAGTCGGAAAATTTCTCTGGTACTGGTGAGCCATGGGATGCCCAAGCCTGGTTCAAGACGGTGGAAAGCATTGTGGAGCTACTGGACTGGCCCGAATGCGAGAAGATTAAGTGTGCATCATTCTGCCTTTTGGGAGATGCTCGGATGTGGTGGGAACAGGTTAAAGCAAAGAGACAAGTAAATCAGATGAGATGGACAGATTTCGAGTAGGAATTTTTCGAAGAATTCTTCCACATGAGGGTAACCAACAAACATTACGACGAGTTCATTGGGTTCTGACAAGGTGACCTATCGGTCAATGGCCGTGAAGAGATTCAATGACTCGCGCCTATGCCCGAGTTGAGTCACCTGAAGAAAGAAAGGGTCGGACTCATCTGAAGATGCTCAGCCGAAATAGCTCACGAATGTGGCGGCGGAGTTCATAGGCAGACCGAGGCATTCATAGTGCCTTGATTATCGAGCATTACCTGAACAACATTAATCAGCAAAAGAAAGCACTGAGTGAAGGCAGGGGTCAGGCCCAATCAGGAGGTCAGAGGAACCAGAGTACTTAGAAAGGGAACCACACTGGCAAGAGAAGACAATGGGAGGGTCCTAAAGGTGGTCCAGCAACCAAGCAGCTCAGGATCCCTCTGTGTGCTACCTCCGGAAAGATACATCCTGGAGTATGCTACCAAGGCACAAATAGTTACAACTATGGACGGGCAGGACATAGAGTCAGGACGCCCTATCGAGTTCGAGCACCTCCTCGTGATATACGGGAGTGCTCCTCCACAGTTACATCATATGCAGGCTGCAATCGAAGGAACCCCAATCAGCCAAGGGAGACTAGAAGCCCCACCAGTTATGACAGATGCCAGGGTATTCTCTCTCACCCAAGAAGATGTGGTGAACACCTCTACAGTTGTCACAGGTCAGATATTTATTTTTTGTCAGCATGCTACTGCATTATTTGATACTGGGGCAACACATTCGTTTGTTTCTACACACTTTACTGGAAAGAGAGACATGCCACCACAAGATCTAGATCGCCAGTTCTTAACCACTCTGCCCTCGGGAGAAGTAATGCCCTCCACTCATATGTTGCGAGCCGCACCCATCAGAATCGCAGACAGAGAACTCTATTGTGATCTGATAGTGCTCGACATGCAAGATTATGATATTATACTGGGCATGGATTCCCTAAGCAAGTACGGTGCTTCAATCGAGTGTCGTAAAAGAAAAGAGGTCTTCCAGCCGGAGGCGGAACCTAGGTTTGAATTTATTGGAGAGACAAGGACAAGAGTCAATAAGATTTTATCAGCCCTACAGGCACACAAGATGTTAGACAGTGGATGCACTGGGTTTCTGGCACACGTAGTTGATACAAGTCAAGCGAGGATCAGAAGCTAGAAGATGTCAGAGTTGTATGCAACTACCCAGAGGTATTCCCAGATGAACTACCAGGGTTAGCCCCAGATAGAGAAGTTGAATTTGAGATCGAATTGATTCCTGGTACTAACCCGATCTCTAAAGAACCTTACCGTATGGTGCCGGCTGAATTGAAGGAACTTCAGGGGACGCTGGAGTTACTCGACAAGGACTTATTCACCCAAGTCGCTCTCCATGGGAGCTCGATCTTTGTTGGTGAAGAAGAAGAAAGATGGGTCTATGCGAATGTGCATAGACTATCGAGAATAATGTGACGATCAAGAACCGGTACCCTTTGCATGATTGATGACACTGTTCGACCAACTAAAGGGTGCCACCGTCTTCTCTAAGATCGACACGAGGTCGGCTATCATCAAGTAAAAGTGAAATCGGATGATATACCAAAGGCGACCTTCGGACGGATCGGACATTACGAGTTCGTAGTTATGCCCTTGAGTGGCGAATGCACTGCTCTGTTCATGGATTTGATGAATCGGGTATTCTCGACATTCCTCGACAAGTTTGTGATCGTCTTCATCGACGACATCGATATATTCGAGAACCCCGGAGAGCGCGAGAACACTGAATGTGGTATTGCGATTCTTGGAAAAGCGATTATTTGCAAAGTTCTCCAAATGCGAGTTCTAGCTCGAACAAGTATCATTTCTGGGTCACGTTATATCCAAGCATGGAGTGATGGTAGACCCAATAAAGATTGAAGCCGTGAGTAACTGGAACCGACCAAAGAATGCCAGCGAGATCAGAAGCTTTCTTTGGCTAGCAAGTTACTACCGGAAGTTTGTAGAGAATTTCTCCAGGATTGCCACTCCTATGACAGTCCTCACCAGAAAGAACAAGAAATATGAGTGGACGGACGCCTGCGAGAGGAGTTTCATAGAATTGAAAAGGAGACTGACTAGCGCTCCAATCCTTGCTCTTCGGACGATGTGAAGGCTTCGGACATGCAGTGGCAGCTTCAAGTTGGGACTTGGAGCTGTACTCATGCAGAATGACAAGGTCATTGCCTACGCCTCTAGGCAACTCAAGGAACACGAAAGGAATTATCCCACCCACGATTTAGAGCTAGCAGTCGTGGTCTTTGCTCTCAAAACATGGAGGCATTATCTATATGGAGCTCAGTGTAGGATTTATACAGACCATTAAAGTCTGAAATATTTCTTCACACAGAAGGACCTGAACATGAGACAACGCAGATGGCTCGATCTCGTCAAGGAATATGACTGTGAGCTCTTCTACCATCCGAGGAAAGCAAACAAGGTGGTGGATGCACTCAGCAGGAAGTCTTGCGCCACCTTGATGTCTCTATCAGTGTTACCTCGGCCCTTAGAAAAGGAGATTATGCGTTACGGGGTTGAAATCATTTTCGGACAGCTCTCGACCATGACGATAGCATCAACGTTGTTCGATGATATACTAGAAAAGCAAGCCCGTGACCCAAGCATTCAGAGGATCAAGCAAGAGGTCTTAGAAGGAAAGGATGATGGGTTTCGTATCTCTGATAGTGGAGTACTCTACCTCAGGGATCGCCTGTGTATTCCCGACGATCCAAAATTACGAAAGAAGATATTTGAGGAAGCTCACGGAACTCCTTATGCGATGCATCCTGGAACCACCAAGATGTACCAAGACCTGAAAAGAAAATTCTGGTGGTTCGGAATGAAAAGAGATGTGGCTCAGTATGTCGAATTGACGACTGCAGAGGTTAAAGCGGAACACGAGACACGGAGGAACACTGCAGTCGATCCAGATTCCAGAATGGAAATGGGAAGACATTTCTATGGATTTCATCTCAGGATTGCCCAAGACAACAAATGGTTATGATGCTATATGGGTAATTGTGGACAGATTGACGAAGTCCGCCCACTTCTTAGCAATCAAGATGACCTATTCGACGGAGCAACTGGCTCAGTTATATGCTAGGGAAATTATCAGACTACATGGAATTCCTAAGACCATCATTTCTGACAGAGATGGTCGCTTTATTTCCCATTTCTGGGAATGTGTTCAGAAGGCCCTAGGCACGAAGCTATTGTTCAGTACTGCCTTCCATCCCCAGACGGACGGATAGACCGAAAGAGTAAATCAAGTACTGGAGGATATGTTACGAGCTTGCACCCTGGATTTCAAAGGTAGCTGGTGACGATACTTATGTTTGGCAGAATTCGCCTACAATAATAGCTACCAAGCTACTATTGGAATGGCACCCTACGAGGCTCTATACGGGAGGAAATGTAGATCCCCCATATGCTGGTACGAGGGTGGTGAGAAGAAGGGGATGGGACTCCAGACGGACTTCATCGACGACACCACCCGAGCTATCTGAAAATCCGTCGAGAATTGAAGCTGCCGGAGGCAAAGAGCTATGCGGATATGCGGCGTAGACTGTTAGAATTCGAAGTCAGGGACCTGGTATTCCTCAAAGTGGCCCCTATGAAGGGAGTGATGAGATTCGGAAGGAAGGGTAATCTGAGTCCGTGCTACGTGGGACCGTATCCGATATTGCAGAGGATTGGCAAGGTAGCTTACAAGCTGGAGCTGCCTCAAGAGATGTCGGCTATTCACAACGTGTTCCATGTCTCTGTGCTCAAGAAATGCATTTCCAGTGTGGACCAAGTGATCGAGCCACAAACAGTACAAGTTCAAGAGGACCTGAGTATTGAAAGTCGGCCTATCCAGATACTAGACTGAGAAGTCAAGAGGCTAAGGAACAAAGAGGTGCCCTTAGTAAAGGTCCGGTGGCAGAATCAATGATCTGAGGAAGCTACAGGAGCGAGGAGGACATGAGCGAAGTACCCAGGTGTTCTAAGTTTGAGGAGAAACTTTTTAAAATGTATGAAGGATTATACGTAGTAAAATTTCTAGCAATTTTACAAGAATTTTTGGCTTGATGATAATGGGCTTTATGTGACCTTTTTCAAAAATAAAAGAAAATAAGCCAAAAAGGGATGCAAGACCTAGGAATTGAACCCCAAACCTCTAGAGATAGCCAAGCCCTATAGATGCATCCACTAACCAGAAGCCCAACAAGAATGTATTGTTAGAGAATAGGAAATTATAGTTAGAGGTAAAGGAGATGAAGGGACTCTTCAAGTGAATAAATAGGGGGAATGAGGGGGCATGAGTTACCAAACTTATTTTCTCCTCCTCTTCTTCTTCCTCACCGAATCCTAGAGCTTCCCCTCTCCATTTCTTTGGCCGAACCCCATCCAAGCAAGGAGAAGGCTAGATTTTGCTTTCCTTAGGTCATCTTTCCACTAAAAGCAAAGCGAAGGATGTAAGTATCCCCTCACCTGCATACGAGTAGCTTTGGTTGATATTTGTGTAGAAACCCTATGATATGATATATTCCATGTGTTCTTGGTGTTTTATTGAAGTTCTATACCTTGTTTTACATGCACATGATGAAGTTAAGATGTAGAATGAATTAGGTTAAAAGTTAACCCTAGAAACCCTATGATATGTTCGGCCAACATGTGTTCTTGGTGTTTTCTTGAAGTTCTATACCTTGTTTTACATGCACATGATGAAGTTAAGATGTAGAATGAATTAGGTTAAAAGTTAACCCTAGAAACCCCTATGATAGGTTCGGCCAACATGTGTTCTTGGTGTTTTATTGAAGTTCTATACCTTGTTTTACATGCACATGATGAAGTTAAGATGTAGAATGAATTAGGTTAAAAGTTAACCCTAGAAACCCCTATGATAGGTTCGGCCAACATGTGTTCTTGGTGTTTTATTGAAGTTCTATACCTTGTTTTACATGCATATGATGAAGTTAAGATGTATAGTAAATTAGGTTAAAAGTTAACCCTAAAAGCCTACATGGACCATTCGGCCACCCCCTTGTATTGATGTTTCAATGAAGTTTTATTCCATATTTTGTATGCATATGATGATGTTAGTATGTTAGAGGGATTAGGTTAAAAGACTAGCCCTAAAAGCCTACATGGACCATTCGGCCACCCCCTTGTATTGATGTTTCAATGAAGTTTTATTCCATATTTTGTATGCATATGATGATGTTAGTATGTTAGAGGGATTAGGTTAAAAGACTAGCCCTAAAAGCCTACATGGACCATTCGGCCACCCCCTTGTATTGATGTTTCAATGAAGTTTTATTCCATGTTTTGTATGCATATGATGATGTTAGTATGTTAGATGGATTAGGGTAAAGGTTTAACCCTAAAAGTCCTATGAACCATTCGGCCAACCATTGTACCTTAACATGCTCTAGGTTGGGTTAACATGTGTTTTATGTTTAGGTGAATTCATGTTGACTTGTGATATTAAATGATGCTAGATGAAGATAACATGCTTTAGGTTAGAGTTTACTTACTCTTGATGTTTATGCCTTATGTCATGCCCTATATGTATGTGATATCTAAGATATGTTATGAAATGAAATACGATATGATTATGAAATGAAAAACGATATGTTCATGAAATGAATATGATATGTTTATGAAATGAAAAATGATATGTTCATGAAGTGTAGTATGATATGTTAGGAAATGAAGTATGCTATGTTTGCAAAATGAAATAAGCTATGTTATAATAAAAGCATATAAGTATTTTACCTTCTGCATGGCTTGTACTAGGACCCTAACAAGGTCCAAAGGGATGGGCTCCTAAGATGCCCTAGGTCGACGGACAAAGATCGGGCCTAGGATGGGCTCCTATGTATGATTGCCCCTAGGTCGACGGACTAAGCTTGGGCCTAGTATGGGATGGGCTCCAAGATGCCCTAGGTCGATGGAGTAAGACTCGGGCCTAGGATGGGCTTCTACGCTATGATGATTGCCCTAGGTCGACGGACTAAGATCGGGCCTAGTAACCTAGTAGGTTCGAGACTTGCTACCTCGGGTCTATTTAGGGATGCGCGCTATGATGATGAAGAAGTGGTACAATGTCGGGCCCAAATATGTTGAGATTATGTTTACGTACCTATAATATATGTTTTCAAAAGCATCCTTCATAGGTTACACAATTTGATTGCTATGTTCACATGCTATGTTGATATGTCATATATATGTTGCATGTTATGTCATGTTTATGTTGCTATGTTATATATGTTGCATGTTATGTCATGTTTATGTTGCTATGTTACATATGTTGTATGTTATGTTTGATTAAGTCATATATATACATGTTATGCTGCTATGTTATGGATGATACATGTTATGTTTACTTATGTTACTTATGGTACATGTTACGTTGCTTACGTCATGTATGTTACATGTTATGTTGCTTATATGTTATGAATGTTACATGCCATGATTAATGTCGATGTATGGTTTTTGTGAGTAGGACAGGATCTTACTAAGCCTATGTGCTTATAGTTTACCTTTCCCTCGTACTGCAGATAAGGGTAAGAGATGGATAAACTAAAGGGAGCAGCAGGAGGGGCCAAATGTGTGTGGTAGTGGCATGGTGGAGAAGATTTGTTATGTCCTTATATCTATGTTTCCCTATGATGATGACGTTTATGGATGTCCTTATTTATGTCTCCTTATGATGATGATGTTTATGGACTTGAACTAAGAACTAAGTATCTATATATGTTATGATGCATGCTCTATATTAAGAAGAAGTATCTATATATGTTATGATGCATGCTCTATGTTAAGAAGAAGTATCTATATATGTTATGATGCATGCTCTATGTTAAGAAGAAGTATCTATATATGTCAATGCATGTTTATGTTTAAAAGAAAAAAAAAATGTATCTAAAGTCTTCCGCTGTAAGTAGTAAGAAGTGTATGTATGTACGGTCGCGTCACGCGCCGCCCCTTCGGACCCTTGGAAAAAGGGCGGGCGTGACATGACCTAATTTTGTGACAACTAACTACGCATGCATCACATACACAAGCATCACATGCAAGCATAATATATATCAACATATAACTTTAAACATGACATGGTTATGGCACGAATCTACGATCTTCTCAAGCCAATGAGAAGAGTGAATGGATAACCTAGGGATTGTTAGGGCAATCTCTTGCCATGATAAGGTTTTGATGTGTGTGGCAAAGGGTTTAAGTTAGGGTGTTATTATGGTTTGATATGTGCGTTGGAGTCTTGCAGGACTTAGTAATTCGCACATGGAGTCTTGGCGGGTTCACCACTCACTACCTCGTGCTTGAGTCAGAGAAGGAGCATTGCAGAGTCGTGCGCTTGATGCTGCCGAGGTACCGCCGAACGAGATGACTTGAAGCGAAGCCAAGGAAGCAGACTTCGGAAACAAGAGACGTGAAGGAGCATTGCAGAGCCGTGCGCCTGATGCTGCCGAGGGACGTGGCCGCGAACGAAGAGAGCTTCGGCGAGGTACTTCGAGTGAGATGAGAGAATGAGTGAATTGTAAGTAGCTCATTAGGTGAACTTGGCCGAATGGCTAAGTGTCGGATGATTTTTCGACATCGCCGATCGCCATGGAATGGCAATGATCGCTAAGTCGAATGGGTTCGACCGGGTATCCAACTAATGGGTTTATGCCCGTGATCGCCATGGAATGGCAATGACCGCCAGAGGATATCATGGGCACAAATCGCCGTAGCAATCGGGCGATTACGGAGGCACGCAACGATGGGATCCATCAGTCGACTGCAACATGTTCCGTTGGACTACAACGGTCGGGATCCGACGTGTTCGGAGGCCGTTGGAGTGGCGGCAGTCGACTGCCACAGGCAGCAGTCGACTGGTGGCGACCAACGAGAAGAAAAGCTTCCTCTCTATAAAAAGAGAGGGTGTGGGACTTTGAGAGGCCAATGCTTATGCTTTAAGTGATCATCCAAGTGCCCACAAGCTTTAAACTCTTCTTACTTGCTTTTACTTCATTTCTATTGTAAAAAGAGTGATCTTGATTTGTAAAGGTTACCTCCACCTAGCTTGGTGCAAAGGAGAGACCAATAGTGGATTGGTTTTGGCGGAGTGATTCACCGAGGACGAATCGGGGACCGTAGATTAGCAGCGTAGCCGTGAACCACGTTATACTATCTTGTTAGCATTGTTTGTATTATTCTTTGTTCATTTGCTTGTCTTTATTAGTATTCCGCTTGCGCTAACAATTGTGTAGACGAGCAAATTCCACCATCCAATGACAAAGGGCTATTCACCCCCCTCTAGCCGGTCGATCGATCTCCTACAAGTGGTATCAGAGCCAAGGAAAGCTTGTCGAGGACTCACCGCCACAACAAGCACATTCAAGGATGGTCGGCTCAAACATTCACCCACCAAAATTCGAAGGCGAATTCTCTTGGTGGAAAAAGAGAATGGAGGTATTCTTTGAAACCGACTTTGAAATTTTATTAATTATGGAAAACGGTTTCGAGTTGCCTAGGAATGAAGATGGGGAGCCATTAGAGAAAGCAAGGTGGAGCAAGAGGCAAAGAGAAGAATACTTGGCAAATTCAAAGGCCAAGCACCACCTCTATAATGTGCTTCCCCAACAAGAGGTGAATAGGATAGGGGAATGCTCTAGTGCAAAGGAGATGTGGGAGAAGCTAGTAGAGCTCCATGAAGGTACCTCGGAGGCCAAGCTTGCAAGAAGAGACCTCCTCCGCTCCCAACTATCCAACATAAAATTAGAAAAGGGAGAAAAGGTTGTTGGTGCAGGGGCACTAGAAAATCGAACCTTGATTTTGATGATGGCAAAGATTCAAAGTTAACCTATTTTGTTATCTCATGTGATATGCTAAGTGTGCAAGAAGTGTTTAAGCTAAGCCAAAGGTCGAGCGACATCCGGAGAATCTCAAGTTGAGAAACCGTGGTGGTCAGACGACACCAGGAGAACCTCGGGCAGTCGAGGAACCTCGGTGGTGACCGAAAGCTAAGCGACAGGTCAAGAGGACCAAAGGTAAGCTCCGTGTGTGGAGCGGTGGTAAGGATGCGTCCTCGGTTAGAGGACAATCCTAGGCGTCGATCCAACTAAGGCTTCTAGAGGAATGCCGAAGTCGAGATCGGACAGTCAAAGGACTGTCACACTGCATGGCATTATGCATCTATTGTGCTAATCTTGTATTGCAGAATTCTCGCGCGTGAGTCAACCGAGATGTCGATGATCAAGGCAATGATCGCTAAGAGGATCGGCCGATCGATATAGAAATCATCCCAGGTACACTGGCCAAAGAGATAGAGATTGATGTCGCCACCTCAGGATAAGATAAGCCACCACCTCAAGATAAGATAAGCCGCCACCTCAAGATAAGATAAGCTGCCACCTCAAGATAAGATCCAACGAGTTTTGGATCTGGATCGGGACAAATTCCAAGGTGCAAATCTATAAAAGGAGGGGAGGACACAAACCCAAATTGAAGAATCTCTCAAGTGCTCGTGCTCTCTACAATGCTACTCCGACCATGCATCATCTTCTAATTAATTGTCGGTATTATTATATTTCTGTACATAATTTGTATAAGGACCGGTAAGATTTTTACCGGCCTTATAATCATTGTAATCGTCTTGTCTCTTACCTCCAACGAGGAAGAGACTTTTAGTGATTGCCCTTCGGAAGCGATCAAGGATCGCAGGGCCTTGGATTAGCAGCCGGTGGGCTGTGAACCAAGTAAAAAGCTTTGTGTCTTTCTTGTGTTTATCTTTTGTTTTCCGCTGCGTACTTGGTTTTAATCGTCGAAAAAGAAAAGTTTTCACTAACGCTATTCACCCCCTCTAGCATTTCAAATCGATCCAACAATTGGTATCGAGCGGCGCTGATTCAGTGCAACCACCTATCGAGCATTTTTTTTTCATTTTTATTTTCTTTTATTTATTATTTCCTGCACTACTAATCCAAGACCAAGTCTTGGGACTTTTTGGTTTGTGTTTTTTTTGCAAGTATTAGAAGATCGTTGACCGAGCTAACCATGGAAGAGTATCGCTCAATGCCTAAAGGTAACAATGTCAATTTAAATTTTAAATTCCATATTATTTGTTTCAAGTGCAGGGAGAGAGGACACTATAAAAATAAGTGTCCTACTCCTAAGACTCGAACGACACAAACGGCGGCAAAGGAGACACCATTTGGAGAGTGAAGAACAAGGAGCACAAGTGCTTCGGTGCGAAGATTGGTCACTACAAGAATCGATGTCCGGAGAAAAAGGTTAGTAAAATTAATAATTTTAAAATGTTGAGTTTTAGAATAGTTGATAATTTAGATAAATTGTGTAATTGTTGTCAATTAAATAATACAATTAATAATTCAACTAATAAATAATTAATTAATTCAGATTTAATTAGTTTAAATAATAATAATAACAATATCATGGAAGAAAATGATCAAATTAATCTTACATTTGATAAAATTAACCAAGAGATTAATCAAATTTTTAGTTTAATTAACATATAGATCTAGACTGCTAAGTTAAGGATAAAACCAACCTAGGACTTAATCGAATAATCAAAACCTTGATCAGAATAATCAAACCATAGGACAGAATCATCAAATCCTAGATCTGATTAATCTAGATAATTCCGAATTAAAAAAATTCTATTTTGAAAAATTCAACCATAAAAAATTCGAAATTAACTTTAAAAAATTCCAAAGATAATCTAAATAATTCTAATAATAATTCTACCTTTAAAAACTCTAATAATCTTATCTTAAATAATTCTAATAATAATTCTCCCTTTAAAAACTCTAACAATCTTATTTTAAATAATTCTAAAAATAATTCTACCTTTAAAAACTCTAGCAATCTTATCTTAAATAATTCTAATAATAATTCTACCTTTAAAACTCTAACAATCTTATCTTAAATAATTCTAACAATAATTCTACTTTTAAAAAGTCTAATAATCTTATCTTGAAAAAGTCTAATAATATTATTTTGAAAAATTCTAATAATCCTATTTTAAATAATTCACAATCTAACTTAATTAAAAATTCAAAATTAGTTAATCAAACCAATAAAATTAATTATAATAGAGTACCATTTGATTATACACAAATTAATAATCTAGCAATTAAACCTTCAACTTTTAAAAATTCAACTAATAAATATGTAGACTTGGGTTACAAGTCTAAGCTAACCAAAAATCAAGACACTAAAATTTGTAAACCTAATTATAATAAAGTATCTTATAACTATGGAACAAATAAAAGTCCACCCAAGAAAATAACCATTTCTTTAAATTGATTGAATGTAGCTTGCTCATGCATACATATCATTATCATGCTTATTTTGTCATGTCATACATACTAGTTAACTCTCATAGAATGGTTAGATAGGAAATAATTAATTAATCTTGACAACATAATGCTGGTGAGATGATAGTACGTTAAGGAAACGGGTCAAGTGTATCCGAGTTGGATAAGGAGTATCTAGCTTGGTGCATTTAACTAAGTGGAACTAATCAAGCTACCTCACCACATCCTAAACTAGTTAGACCAAGATGTAACCCTAAGTGAATTAAGTGTGTAATTTCCTAAGTTGGCTTTGTCAAGGAAGTGGTCGTTGTTCCGATCAAAGAAGGCCCCGTGCCTCGCCACGACCTGGAAGCCCTCTTTTGAAATGTTCACTTAACTAACTAAAGGTTAAATCTGAATCTAACCCAAGATTAATTAATTTCTAAGGCATTAAATTAAATTCATCTCACAATACCTATAAGGATAACTTGGTTGATCATATAGAATGGGTGAGATGGTAAGGACAACAAATTAAAAATGATTTTGAAAATGATTTCAAATTTTATATACACATAAATAGATTCTTAAAACTATTCTTATTGGTTGCCATGATTATTGTGTGTAGTTATATGTAGTTTTCAAAACAACTATGCTTCTTAAAATGATGGTTAGTTGACCAATACTAAAAATCTAAATCTTTAGGTCAACTTTAGATACCTAGACCCTTTGGACACTTAAGTGAGCCTTCCTTATGGCCAACAAGGATGCCCTAAGAGTTTGTCAGACAAAAGGGGAGACCCTCTAGATAAGCCTTCCTTGTGGCTAACAAGGATGTTAGGTTAAGGGGGAGGTTCTAATTGGATAATCATCATAGAAGTTGTTAAAAAATATTTTTTTTTAAAATCACCAATATTTTCTAAATTTAAATCCTTCTTTTGATAATATGCCAAGGGGGAGAGAAGACTTAAGTTGGACAAACTTAGTATCTAGCTACCTCTAGTTTGGCATAAAAACCAATAGACATGAGCCTTTAAAATGTTTTTTTTCTTTCTCAAAATTTTATAACAATGTTAAAGGTTAGGGGGTCACATTCTAACCTAGGATATACATTGTTGGTGCAGGATCTAGAAACCTAAACTCCTAAGTATTAAAGGAAGTTGAACATATTAAATCAACTTGATTAGCATGTTTAAAAATTCTATTTCTTGGCAATGTACCCAATATAAAGTTATTTTTGATATATGTCAAAGGGGGAGAGAGAATAAAGTTAAGAGGTTACTTACTTTTTCTTTCCCAAAAAGTAATTGTTTTTCAAAAATCACCCAGGGTTAAGGGGGAGGTACCCTTAAGGGGGATGTTTTGAAAAATGACTGTTCAATGTTTACTGCTTATTTTCTCTTAACTTTGAATTGGTTTGCCATAGATCAAAAATGGGGAGATTGTTGGTGCAGGGGCACTAGAAAATCGAACCTTGATTTTGATGATGGCAAAGATTCAAAGTTAACCTATTTTGTTATCTCATGTGATATGCTAAGTGTGCAAGAAGTGTTTAAGCTAAGCCAAAGGTCGAGCGACATCCAGAGAATCTCAAGTTGAGAAACAGTGGTGGTCAGACGACACCAGGAGAACCTCGAGGAGTCGAGGAACCTCGGTGGTGACCGAAAGCTAAGCGACAGGTCAAGAGGACCAAAGGTAAGCTCCGTGTGTGGAGCGGTGGTAAGGACGCATCCTCGGTTAGAGGACAATCCTAGGCGTCGATCCAACTAAGGCTTCTAGAGGAATGTCGAAGTCGAGATCGGACAGTCAAAGGACTGTCACACTGCATGGCATTATGCATCTATTGTGCTAATCTTGTATTGCAGGAATTCTCAAGTCGCGATAGTCAACCGGAGATGTCGTGATCGTGAAGGCGGTCATTGCTAAGAGGATCACGATCGTGATATGACGAATCATCCCGGTGCAGCACAAAGAGATAGAGATTGATGTCGCCACCTCAGGATAAGATAAGCCACCACCTCAAGATAAGATAAGCCGCCACCTCAAGATAAGATAAGCTGCCACCTCAAGATAAGATCCAACGAGTTTTGGATCTGGATCGGGACAAATTCCAAGGTGCAAATCTATAAAAGGAGGGGAGGACTCAAACCCAAATTGAAGAATCTCTCAAGTGCTCGTGCTCTCTACAACGATACTCCGACCGTGCATCATCTTCTAATTAATTGTCGGTATTATTATATTTCTGTACTTAATTTGTATAAGGACCGGTAAGATTGTTACCGACCTTATAATCATTATAATCGTCTTGTCTCTTACCTCCAACGAGGAAGAGACTTTTAGTGATTGCCCTTTGGAAGCGATCAAGGATCGCAGGGCCTTGGATTAGCAGTCGGTGGGCTGTGAACCAAGTAAAAAGCTTTGTGTCTTTCTTGTGTTTATCTTTTGTTTTCCGCTGCGTACTTGGTTTTAATTGTCGAAAAAGAAAAGTTTTCACTAACGCTATTCACCCCCCCTCTAGCGTTTCAAATCGATCCAACAAAGGTAACCTCATTGCATTCTAGGTTTAAAGAAATTTTTATTGGACTAACAAGTGTAGGAGAAAAACTTTCGAACCGGGATTTACTTATGAAAGCAATCGACGCTTTTCCCCGGTCATCGAAATGGAGTTCAATTGTGGACTCCTTCTACATGTCCAAGAACTTGGAAGTGAGCACATTGGAGGATTTCTTCTCAACAATGGAGCTCCATGAAACGAGGCTTGAAGGAATACAAGAAGAGCCAAAGTTTCAACCTTCAAGAGGAGTAGCCTTGATGGCACACAAGGGGAAGAAGAAGATAGAGATCCCCTCCTCCTCCGATAAAGCGTCCTCCTCCTCCTCCATGGATAGCACGGAAGAAGCCTACATGGTAAGGAGAGTAAGGCGTGCTTTAAAAGGTTTTCAATTTAATAAATCTAATGATAAGAGGAGAAGACCAAGGGGAAAGGTCATTTGTTACAATTTCCAAGGAGAGGGACACATAAGGGACAATTGTCCTCTCCTAAACAAGAGCAAAGAAGAGAGGAAGAAGAAAGAAGAAAAGAAGAAGAAAAGAAGGCCAAAGAAAAAGGGAAGGCCAAGGCATTCAAAGCAAAGACATGGGATGACCCTTCCTCCTCCTCATCATCATCATCCGAGGAAGAAAACGCATTTGTCACCAACTTAGCATTGATGGCATTTGACAACTTGGATTGCTCCTCCTCCGAAAATGAAGGATCAAGTTCAAATGAAGGGAGCTCAAGTGAAGGGGGAGCCTCCTCTACCTCCTCATCCGAAGAAGAGGACATGGAAACTATGGTAACTAACCTTTCACCTAGTAAAATAGTTTCTATGTTTTCTAGCCTCACTAAGGACCTATTTAGAGCACAGAAAAAGAATAAAAGCATGCCTGATCAAATTAAGGAATTAGAAGAAAAATTAGAAAAAGTATGTCTTAATGATAATAATGATGATGCATGCTCACATGATCTTTATGTGTCATTAGATGTTAATGATGCATGCATAGAAGAAAATAGGGCTTTAAGGGAAAAGGTAGACTATTTGACAAAAGCCCTAGAAAAATTCACTATTGGCTCAAACACTTTGAACATGATCATAGGGAGCCAAAGAGCAAGTTTTAACAAAAAAGGCCTAGGATATAAGGAAAAGAAAAATGAAAAGGCCTATAAATGCCTAATTGCTAGGGGACAAGATAAGAAGAAGGTAATAGCTAGAAAATGGATTCCTAAGGAATTTCTAGTGAACCCCATAGGCAAGAATTTGTATTGGGTTCCAAAATCCATCCTTAAGGGTTAGAAAAACCCTAGGATAGTCAACCATATGGACTTGACCTATATCATATTTTGGTTGACTTAGGATGGCGGGACAACATTTTTAAAATAGTGTTAGGTGATGATAATGTGCCTATAAATAGATAATAATGCTTAAATCATGATAGTTAATGAAATTGCTATGTATGTTTGAAATCATGATTTATGATTTTGATATTTGGTACATAATCATGAGAAATAGGGTTTAAATCATGCTTTAGGTGATATTTGCTTATTATCATATTTAATACCTAATGCATGATTATTATTTGATGAATACATTTGTTTCATGATCATAATGTGAAATTAGTTCATATATGTCTTTATGATCATGAGGATTGATAGGATGATACTTAACCTTGATAGAATTGCATGAAAATAATTGTTAAGTACGTACAAATACCTTTAGGATACATCTCACACTCACTATAGGCTACTTTGATTGAAAACTTAGCATGAGTGAGATGTTAGGATGATACAAATGTCCATTAATGTCTATGGCATTTAGATGGTCATTTAAAGTATCAAAATAGCAATAATAGACCAATCATGGGGAAGGCTTATGTTTAATTCATAGACATATTGCCTAAAGATCATGGTTGGATATTTCATATGTTTTCAAAACAATTTCTTACTTTAAAATCCATATATTCATGCTTTGAAACAATCCAAAGCAAGACTAGGTGTTAAAATGGATACTAACATGCTCAAAAACTAGTGGTTTTTAAAGCTTTTGGATTTTTAGCAAATCTCGGAAAATATAATGATTGTTCATGAAAAACTATTTTTCATTGATAGATATACTTAAAAGAAATGTGTTCCCCAAATTTCACGATTTTTAGAATTTTCTGGAATTTATAATGCATTTATGAAATTCATCCAGAAAATCAGAATTTCAGAATTCATTGTGCAAGTCGACTGCCATACTGATAGCAGTCGACTGCTCACCTGAAAAACAGCCCACCAACTTCTGATACACGGTTTTAAGGCATGTTTTTGGTTATGTTTCTCTCTAGACTTGATGCCATGATATATAAACTTGTTTTTAATCTTTTTGATGGTGTCAAAGGAGGAGAAAACTATATGTTTAAGTAAGGGGGAACATATTTAGGGGGAGAGTTACTAATCATGTTTATTTACATGCTTTCCTTTCTTAATGTTTTATCAAATATTTTTTCCTAACTTAAACGGATTGCCACACATCAAAAAGGGGAAGATTGTTAGGGCAATCTCTTGCCATGATAAGGTTTTGATGTGTGTGGCAAAGGGTTTAAGTTAGGGTATTATTATGGTTTGATATGTGCGTTGGAGTCTTGCAGGACTTAGTAATTCGCACATGGAGTCTTGGCGGGTTCACCACTCACTACCTCGTGCTTGAGTCAGAGAAGGAGCATTGTAGAGTCGTGCGCTTGATGCTGCCGAGGGACCGCCGGACGAGATGACTTGAAGCGAAGCCAAGGAAGCAGACTTCGGAGGCAAGAGACGCGAAGGAGCATTGCAGAGTCGTGCGCCTGATGCTGCCGAGGGACGTGGCCGCGAACGAAGAGAGCTTCGGCGAGGGACTTCGAGTGAGATGAGAGAATGAGTGAATTGTAAGTAGCTCATTAGGTGAACTTGGCCGAATGGCTATGTGTCGGATGAGTTTTCGACATCGCCGATCGCCATGGAATGGCGATCGCCCGAGTCGAATGGGTTCGATCGTATCCAACCGATGGGTTTATGCCGGATCGCATGGAATGGCGATCGCCAAATGATCCGTTGGCTACAACGGTCGGGATCCGACGTGTTCGGAGGCGTTGAGTGGCGGCAATGACGCCACGGCGCAATGATCGGTGACCAACGGGAAGAAAAGCTTCCTCTCTATAAAAAGAGAGAGAGTGGGGCTTTGAGAGGCTAATGCTTATGCTTTAAGTGATCATCCAAGTGTCCCACAAGCTTTAAACTCTTCTTACTTGCTTTTACTTCATTTCTATTGTAAGAAGAGTGATCTTGATTTGTAAAGGTTACTTCCACCTAGCTTGGTGCAAAGGAGAGACCAATAGTGGATTGGTTTTGGCGGAGTGATTCACCGAGGACGAATCGGGGACCGTGGATTAGCGGCGTAGCCGTGAACCACGTTATACTATCTTGTTAGCATTGTTTGTATTATTCTTTGTTCATTTGCTTGTCTTTATTAGTATTCCACTTGTGCTAACAATTGTGTAGACGAGCAAATTCCACCATCCAACGACAAAGGGCTATTCACCCCCCTCTAGCCGGCCGATCGATCTCCTACAGGGATGACATCTTCTCCAAGTGCTTCCTTCGTTCATCCTGTGTTGTTGGCATCCTCCTTGTAACTTCAACCTTCAATGAACATTTCATTTCTTTATTTTGTACATTACAAAATGAGAACACTCGAGTTACATTCGAGTCTAAGTCTATTTTACAATCGGGAAAACAGAGATGAAGACACGATATGCAGGTCGTATTATGAATTACAACATGCACATACAACACACAACCACAATCACATTGGGTCCTAGGCCATAACCATGCACCATGCATCATATCATTCATAATGATGTAATTTTATAAAATTTATTATGAATACACATATGAATTTTGCAATGCCACGACGGCCCCGCATGCGGTTGCTGGTCAAGGGCGATGCCCTTGTGGGGCCTCAGGGGGCAGCACCCCCGAAGAAAAATTTTATTTTCAACTCAACTCCTTGAATTGAGTTGCTGCCCTTTGTCCCTCAATATGAACTCAAGACCCTCGTTTCCGGAGCGTCCCATGTTCAACACAGTTTTTGCCCCTTATCAACATACTAAGCCTAAAATTCGTGTACCCATAATGCACATGTTTTATATCTCATAGAAATCATGAAAATCTAAATTTATATCACATATAAAACATCATAACAAAATATATGTTTTTCAAGTGGCTCTGATACCACTATAGGGAAATTTTGGATTATGACATTCATAATATCACGGGCGAATACTTCGTGTTGGATCGATTTGAGCGCTAGAGGGGGGGGGTGAATAGCGATAGAAAATTTTTCTTTTTCGATGTTCGTGTTAAAAACTCAAGAGATAATTAATCGCAGCGGAATGTAAATGTAAAAACAAGAGAGACAAAGGTTTTACTTGGTTCGTAGCCGTAGGCTACTACTCCAAGGCCCTAGTGGTCCTTGACCACGCACGGAGGGCAAATTACTAAACAAACTCCTCCTCGTTGGAGGTAGGAGTTAATCGATACAAAAAAACTTGAGGTAGAGGGACACTCCCCCTCTCCTCGTTACGATAAAAAAAAGCTTCGAAGAATGTAAATAAGCAACGACACTAAAATTAAAGCCGACGTACAAAAATAAAGGAAATGAAACCTAGACGTCGGAGAAGAAGAAGCACGTTGTTGTCGGTAGCTTTGTGGAGACTTTTTGGAAGCTTAGAATTGTTGTTAAAACCCTAGGTTTGGCCCTCCTTTTATAGCCTTTGAGCCCCTTTTCGAGTGGGTCTTCAACCAATCACAAATGGACACCAAACCGCTTTGAGGTGGAGTGATAACTCGAATCTGATCATTGACCATCACGATCGATGGCCATCATCACGATCGATGGCAAGATCGCCGATTGATGACCTCGGCAGCGATCGATACACGCAATGAGTCCTCCAAGTGCAATGACCGATGCTTGCTGCAAGTCAAAGTTAGCTCAGCAAAAACATAATTTCGATGGTCGTCGACCATCCGATCTCGACCTAGACCATCTATAAGATGTCTTTGGTCGGATCTACGCTTAAGATCATCCCCGTAAAGAGGATACGACCTTACTTACTCTCGCACACACGAGCTTACCTCGATACTTACGTGTCGCTTTTGCTTCCGGCCTTCCACTCGATTCCTTCGGCTCCCTCCGAAGTAACTCGAGTATCGCCCGACCACCGCGGCTTCCTCCGGGTGTCGCTAGCCTTCAGCTCCAGCTATATCAATCTTCTGCACACTCGATTCAGCTCGTGAGAAAACAAAATAGACTTAACTTTTGTGTCTTTGCTATAATCAAAACACAAAGTTCGATTTTGGTGCCTCACGCACCAACAATCTCCCCTTTTGATATATGGCAAAACACACAAAGTTAAGGAAATTAAGTGCATGAAACAAGAAAGACAAGAAGCAAAAGTAGGAGTAGTAAAAATATTTCTCAAGTTCTCCCTTAGAGGAACCCTCCTCTTGAGGGTGAGTACTTGAAAAAGACTTTTAGTTCTCCAAACACAAAAGTTAAGTTAGGCTTCTTAGAGTCAAAAATAAGTGCAAGTTAAGTAATCAAAAGTTAAGTCAAAAGGTTAATTATTCAAAAGGTTTAACTTTTGATTTCTTAACTTGGGCCTTTAAAGTTTTCAATTCAGAAGATTTGAAACCTAAAAATTACTCCCCCTTAACTTAGGCCGTAATCAAAGTTTTGTTAAGTTATCAATTTCAAAATTTGAAATTGAACTTTGGCTTTTTCTTAACTTTGGCCTTTTCTCCCCTTTGACATAAATCAAGGAAAGTGGGGGTTTTAAGAAAACCCTAAGTCCAAGCATGATGATTTTAAAAATAGTATGTGAAAATAATTCATCTAAATGTTCAACTCTAGTTTGACTTGATTGAAATGATATTATCAACAAGTCCTGATTAGAGTTGGTTAATATTAGTTGCATATTTATACTCCGAGGTTCATATTGACGCACTTAATCTACATCTTGGAACCTGGAGTAGGGTCCTAACATCTCACGCCCATCTACGTGGCTAAGTACACAAAACACATTAGTCCTATGTGTTGTGAGATGTACGCTCCTTAAATCTATAGGTGCATGATATCTAAGGTATGTCCTATGCTAGTTCCATCAAAATGAAAAATAAGAAATAGTAGTAAGAAAATATAGTTTGCAAGTTCTTATTCTATTACGACATGCCTAATTTTCGCCTTAATAGACTAAATTCGCTGTAGGGGTTTAGTAAATAGGTCCGCCAGTAGGTTAGATTTCGATTCGACGACTCGAGTTGTATGGCTCCGCTGGCCACATGTTCTCGAATGAAATGGTGTTTGACTTCTATATGTTTGGTCCTAGAGTGACATATTGGATTCTTTGTAAGATTAATTGAACTAATGTTATCTACGAAGTTTAGTATTCAGAAGTCTAACTTAAAGTCATGAGAGTGTGCTTCATCCAAAGAAGTTGAGTGACACACTCACCCATCGCGATGTATTCGGCCGTGGTAGACAAGGCAACACAATGTTGCTTCCATCGCACTAACTCACTAGACTCGAGCCGAGTAGTTGACAACAACCACTGCGTGCTCTTTCTATCGAGTTTACTACCGGCATAATCCGAATCGGAGTAGCCGATTAGTTCAAACTCGGTAGATCTAGGATACCAAATACCACATTAAGTGTACCCTTTAGATATCTAAGGATACGCTTAACTAGGGTTAGGTGAGACTCTTAGCACAGTTTGAAATCAAGCATATATTTATCGCAAATAAGATATCGTGTCCTTGCTTAAGCATAGAAGACTTCCTATTGCGCCCTATAGTACTTTAAGTCAATGGACTTACTTTCTCTCTCTCCTATGTTAACATTTATCGCCATTGGGGTGTTTATTACCTTAGCGCCTTGCATTCCAAATCTTTAATTAACTCCTTAGTGTATTTTTGTTGATATAGGTATATACCATCCTTAGTTTGTTTAATTTGTAGACCTAAAAGAAACTTAACTGCTTACCAAGTTCATTTCAACTCACTTTCCATGAGTAAACGAACTCGCTTAGTAAGGTCGAGTTAGAGGTTCCAAAAATTATATCATCTACGTAAATTTGAGCTATGAATATTTCTTTACCTAAGGTTTTTACAAAGAGAGTTGGGTCAACTAAGCCTTGGTTAAACCCTTTGACTTAAGATGGATTGAAAGTCTTCGCATCAAGCTCGAGGAGCTTGTTTAAGTCCATAGAGAGCTTTCTTAAGTTTTAGAACATGGTCGGGTTTATCTAGATTTTCAATGGGGTTGGCTAACATAAACTTCTTCTTTAATGTATCCATTTAGGAATGCCGACTTAACATCCATTTGAAATGTTTTAAATCCTCGATAAAGGCATAAGCTAGCAACATTCTAATGGATTCGAGTCTAGCTACTGGGGCATAGGTTTCGTCGTAATCTAAGCCTTCGACTTGGCTAAATCCTTTGGCGACTAACCGAGCCTTGTTTCTAACTACTTCACCTTTATCATCAAGCTTATTTCGAAACACCCACCTTGTTCTAATTATCGCTTTTGTCTTTAGGTGGTGGTACTAATTCCCACACTTCGCTTCCTAGTAAATTGAGCTAGCTCTTCTTGCATTGCAATAATCCAATCGGGATCAAGAAGAGCTTGTTCAATTGATTTGGGTTCTATCTTTGAAATTAAGGAAATTTGACTAAGGTTCCTATAGGATGCTCTAGTTCGAACTCCTAGATTAGGATCTCCTATCACTTGATCGATAGGGTGGTTAGTCCGAGTCGTTTGTGTCACCTAATGCTTGATCAATGGGGTGACTTGTCAACACTAGTTTGGTTGGAGTCATCTATCACTTGATCAATAGAGTGACTAGGTTGACTTAGGTTAGATTAACACTAGACCGATCTCCTGGATCGAGTAAGGTCTAGTATGAATCCCGCTAATTGGGGTTGCAGGGTTTTGTAGGTTCATGTACTTCATCGAATACTACATTGATATTCTCCTCGACTCTATTGTTTTCGTGTTTATATACTGTATAAGATCTAATTGTAGTCGAGTATCCTAGAAATATTCCTGTCGTGGTTTTGGATTTAAATTTCCTAGGTAATCCTTAGTGTTTAGGATATGTACCTTACACCCAAATACCCTAAAGTACTTGATGTTAGGTATTTTATCGTGATAAATCTCGACGAGGTCTTAAGGTGCCTCTTTACCATAAGGATCCTATTTTGGACATAGCAAGCCGTGCTAACGCCGCCGCCAAAACCTATCGTAGGTCGTATTCGCTCAACATGGTCCTAGCGCTTCTTGTAGAGTTCGGTTTTTCCGCTCCACTAGGCCATTTTGTGAGGGTCCTAGGGCAAGAGAATTCATGGTGGTATCCGCTTAGGTTACGTAAGCCTGGTGAACCTTTGATTTTCGAATTCACCACCATGATCGCTTCTAAGTCTTTTTAACCTTAAGGTCTTTTTGATTCTCGATTAATTTGAATAGATTGATTAATTGATCTAGGTATCATTTTTATGTTTGATGAACCTAACCTGTAAACTCGAGTAGTCGCCAATTATGACTAAGCAATATTGACTTCTATTGAGTGACTTGGCTCCATGTGAATCGAATAGATCCATATGCAGAGCTCAAGTACACTTGAGGTTCTGCTTCTGGTTAGTTAACTTGTGTTGTGTCCTAGGTTGTTTTCCTTGTTGACAAGCATTACAGATTTTATTAACCAAGTTGTTGAGGTTGGGTAAGCCTCTGACTAAGCCACTCGACTCATCTTGTGGATGAGTCTTGGGTGTAGTGACCGAGTCGTGATTGCCACAACCATGATTCCTCTTGCCGTGTCATAAGACACTTAGTTGAGGAGTTGGTTAAGTTGATCGTATAAATGTTGTTATTTCTAGTTCCTTTAAGAATTGTTTTAGAGGTTTCGTTGGTATTAATTACGATTCATTTTCTAGAAATATAACCTTATAGTTATTATCACACAATTGGCTTACACTAAGTAAGTTATATTCAAAATTCTCTACAAGTAATACATTTTTAATAACAAAATTCGTGTTAAGCCCGATATCACCCGATCCGATGATTTTGAGCTTGCTATTCCCAAAGGCTACCGATCCTTGTCGCTTGAATCGGCTTCGAATTTGAGTTGATCCTGGCCATGTGTCGAGCAATCACCGTCTAACATCCATTGATCCTACACACAAGGTGGTTGGATTGGATGTTAGATTTTTGTTAAGAAAATTGGTTGTAAGTTGTTAACCCTAGGTCATCTCACCGGAGTCTATATTATCAAGCATGTTATACTTATGGGTTTTTGAGATGACTTTCAATTAAGTTGAGTAAGTGGAATTAGGTTCAAGTAATTTAGGTTCAAGTGATTTTATGATGAGATGATTTCCAATTAAATTGATTAAGTGAATTTAGGTTCAAGTGATTTTATGTTGAGATGATTTCCAATTAAATTGATTAAGTGAATTTAGGTTCAAGTAGATTTAGGTTCAAGTGATTTTTTGTTAGATTTGGATTTAACCCAAGGCTTGTCAAGTTTACCTTTTCAAGATCATGGCTTCTGTGTCGCGAGGCACAGGGCCTTCTTTTATCGGATCATCGACCACTTCCTTAGACAAAGCCATTTTCAGAAAATGATGACTTGACTCACCTAAAATTATTTCCTCGCCTAACTAGTTATTTTTTGAAAAGAGGCTCCTGAGGCTCAATCTTTCAAGGATTTTAGTTGATTATTTGAAAAGAGGCTCCCGAGGCTAAATCTTTAAAATGTATTTTAGTTTTTTATTTACTTGTTCTAAGTGTGTTAACTAAAAAAAAAACAAAAACAACAAAAAAAATCTAAGCATGCAATTTCTAAGTTAAAACACAAACATGTTTTGTACTGGCTCCCCCTAGACCGTTGAATCGGTTCGGTCTATCCACATAGTGGATTTGGTCCTTGGGAACCCAGTACAAGTTGGATCCTAGAGTTGAAATCAAAGTGGTCTTAGGGACCCATGCTTGGACACATTTTTTATGTCTACTTACGATTGACATATACGACTTATTGGTCGTGTTTGAGCTAAACCCTAGTCCGGCCTTGTTGTACACGGCCCTTTGCGATCCAAGTAGGAGGTCAAGTCCTTTGATCCCAAAGTAAATCTTTCCAACGTATTCTAAGATCTTCGACTTGACTTTTCAAGAGTGAGTTCTCAACTTCGAGTTTTTCAACCCGAGTTGAGTCCTTCTCTTGAACTCGACTAGTCGAAGAGGTTAGGGAGACCTCGTGTTTGAGGAGTTTAACTTACTCAACCAGGGTCTCGACCTTGGACTCGGACTTAGCTAACTTCCTAGACAAAAATCTAACCGTATTATGTAAAGTATTAAATAAGGTTCGACTCACCTTAAGGGTATATTTTGAACCGGATGCGTATCCGTGGCTTGACTTGAAGGTAGCTTCAGAGTCCGAGTCATCCTCGTGTTCTCAAGTTCGTCTGTGCTCCGTCCGTGTCCGACTCAATTGATTTCGCCATGAAGACGTGGTCTTCGTCTTCTTCGGATGACGCTTCTTCCCATGTCGCGTTGAGGGCCTTCTTGTGCTTAGGTGCTTGGTGGTTGAGCTTAGGGCACTCGGACTTGATATGTCCAAACCTGTTACACTCATAACACCTAATATTAGAACTTTTAGGCTTACCTTGGTTGGGTCGAGTCGTGGTTCGCTTTCGTCCCTTGGCTATCCTTCGAGCTAGGTTCATTAGTTCGGCAGTCAACTCCGGGTCAACTTTTTCTTCGGACTCATCTTCCTCCTCGGGTGGTGGTGGCTTGCTTGCGATTTTCTTCTTCTTTGAACCTGCAAACAAGGCTATACCCCTCTCGGGTTCCGAGTTGGATTGTTCATGTAATTCAACCAAAAGAGTTCGATCTAACCTAATTTTAGAAAGGTCCTTGAGACCTTATAGGCATCAACCATGGATGCCCATAAGGTAGTCCTCGGAAAAGAGTTTAGAACATACCTAATAAGGTCACGGTTTTCGACCTTTTGCCCGATTGCGTGTAGGTTGTTGACTATGTCTTGGACACGGGCGTGGAGTTGCGTCGCGGACTCGTGTTCCTGCATTTTTAGTGTGTACAATTTATTGAATAACAAATCACGTTTGCAAACCTTAGCTTGATCCGATCCTTCGTGTCACTCGATTAGCTTTGTCCAAAGATCCTTTGCGCTATGAAGGGGCCGACGCGATTTAGCTCCTCCTTGGACAAGCCGCATTGGAGGATTTGTGTTGCCTTGGCATCGCCGACTTGTCGCTTTGTTGCAACGGTCCATTGATCATAATCCAAGGAGTCACCCACTTCATTAGTCGGAAGTGTGAAACCCGTTTGGATTATGATCCACATCTCGATTTGGGTTTTGAGAAAGCATTCCATCCGACCTTTCCAGTAACGGAAATCATCCCCGTTGTAAAACGGAGGTCGGACGGTGCTAAAACCCTCGAGATGGGCCATTAGAACAAAAAGACAAGGAGACTAAAATGAAAACCTAGCAACAACAAAAACACACGAAAGTACCAAGACTTGCGTCTTGGAGTAGTAGGGGGAAATAAAAAGAAATAAATGAAAAATAGAACGTTAAGCAAAGAAATAAGAAACTAAATAAAAAGTAAGTACTCACAACCTTCGATGTCCCCGAAAGGCTACTAAACGTCATTTTTTGAGGATGAAAACAGCTTGTTATGGGGGTAAACCCCGGTAAGAAGTGTAGATCTCTGCGAGAGCTTCGATTTGGTAGGTAGACCGTGTCGTGGGTCAACTTGTACGAAAAGTTATGCCCGTTTGACCGTCGGCTACTCCAAAAGCGAATACTTGCAAAACAAAATCAAACGAAGAGTACCAAGACTTCGTCTTGGATTAGTAGTGCGGGAGAAAAATTTAAACGAAAAACAAATCTGGAAGAAAAAAAAATGTTAGACTGGTGGTTTCACCAAATCTAAGCGCCCCCGGCTCTGATACCAATTGTTGGATCGATTTGAGCGCTAGAGGGGGGGGGGTGAATAGCGATAGAAAATTTTTCTTTTTCGATGTTCGTGTTAAAAACTCAAGAGATAATTAATCGCAGCGGAATGTAAATGTAAAAACAAGAGAGACAAAGGTTTTACTTGGTTCAGAGTCCGAGGCTACTACTCCAAGGCCCTAGTGGTCCGCACACGGAGGGCAATTACTAAACAAACTCCTCCTCGTTGGAGGTAGGAGTTAATCGATAAAAACTTGAGGTAGAGGGACACTCTCTCCTCGCATTTATAAAAAAAGCTTCAAGAATGTAAATGAGCAACGACACTAAAATTAAAGCCGACGACAAAAAATAAAGGAAATGAAACCTAGACGTCGGAGAAGAAGAAGCACGTTGTTGTCGGTAGCTTTGCGAGACTTTTGGAAGCTTAGAATTGTTGTTAAAACCCTCGGTTTGGCCCTCCTTTTATAGCCTTTGAGCCCCTTTTCGAGTGGGTCTTCAACCAATCACAAATGGACACCAAACCGCTGAGGTGGAGTGATAAGCCTTGACTCGATCATTGACCATCAGCCGACCGATGGCCATCATCACCGATCGATGGCAAGATCACGATTGATGACCTGCACGATCGATACACGGCAATGAGTCCTCCAAGCCGGCAATGATCGATGCTTGCTGCAAGTCAAAGTTAGCTCAATAAAAACATAATTTCGATGGTCGTCGACCATCCGATCTCGACCTAGACCATCTATAAGGTGTCTTTGGTCGGATCTACGCTTAAGATCATCCCCGTAAAGAGGATACGACCTTACTTACTCGCACACACGAAGCACCTCGATACTTACGTGTCGCTTTGCTTCCGCCTTCCACTCGATTCCTTCCCCCTCCGGCAAGTAACTCGAGTATCGCCTGACCACCGCGCTTCTCCGTGTCGCTAGCCTTCACCCAAATATATCAATCTTCACACTGATTCGATTCAGCTCGTGAGAAAACAAAATAGACTTAACTTTTGTGTCTTTGCTATAATCAAAACAGTTCGATTTCGTGCCTCACCGCACCAACAATCTCCCCTTTGATATATGGCAAAACACACAAAGTTAAGGAAATTAAGTGCATGAAACAAGAAAGACAAGAAGCAAAAGTAGGAGTAGTAAAATATTTCTCAAGTTCTCCCTTAGAGGAACCCTCCTTGACCGAGGGTGAGTACTTGAAAAAGACTTTTAGTTCTCCAAACACAAAAGTTAAGTTAGGCTTCTTAGAGTCAAAAATAAGTGCAAGTTAAGTAATCAAAAGTTAAGTCAAAAGGTTAATTATTCAAAAGGTTTAACTTTTGATTTCTTAACTTGGGCCTTTAAAGTTTTCAATTCCGAAGAGTTGAAACCTAAACCTTACTCCCCCTTAACTTAGGCCAGAATCAAAGTTTTAAGTTAAGTTATCAATTTCAAAAATTTGAAATTGAACTTTGGCTTTTTCTTAACTTTGGCCTTTTCTCCCCTTTTTGACATAGATCAAGGAAAAGTGGGGTTTTAAGAAAACCCTAAGTCCAAGCATGATGATTTTAAAAATAGTATGTGAAAATAATTCATCTAAATGTTCAACTCTTGTTTGACTTGATTGAAATGATATTATCAACAAGTCCTGATTAGAGTTGGTTAATATTAGTTGCATATTTATACTCCGAGGTTCATATTGACGCACTTGATCTACATCTTGGAACCTGGAGTAGGGTCCTAACATCTCACGCCCATCTACGTGGCTAAGTACACAAACACATTAGTCCTATGTGTTGTGAGATGTACTGGCTCCTTAAATCTATAGGTGCATGATATCTAAGGTATGTCCTATGCTAGTTCCATCAAAATGAAAAATAAGAAATAGTAGTAAGAAAATATAGTTTGCAAGTTCTTATTCTATTACACACATGCCTAATTTTCGTCTTAATAAACTAAATTCGGCTTCGGGTAGGGGTTTAGTAAATAGGTCTGCTAGGTTAGATTTCGATTCGACGACTAGTCAGTTGTATGGCTCGCTGGCCACATGTTCTCGAATGAAATGGTGTTTGACTTCTATATGTTTGGTCCTAGAGTGACATATTGGATTCTTTGTAAGATTAATTGAACTAATGTTATCTACGTGAAGTTTAGTATTCGTGAAGTCTAACTTAAAGTCATGAGGGTGCTTCATCCAAAGAAGCTGAGTGACACACTCACCCATCGCAATGTATTCGGCTTCGGTGGTAGACAAGGCAACACAATGTTGCTTCCTACTGCACCAACTCACTAGACTCAAGCCGAGTAGTTGACAACAACCACTGTGCTCTTCTATCGAGTTTACTACGCAAGATAATCCGAATCGGAGTAGCCGATTAGTTCGAACTCGTAGATCTAGGATACCAAATACCAACATTAAGTGTACCCTTTAGATATCTAAGGATACGCTTAACTAGGGTTAGGTGAGACTCCTTAGCACGTTTGAAATCGCGCATACTCATCGCAAATAAGATATCGTGCTCGGCTAAGCTAAGCAGTGAGACTTCCTATTGCGCTCCTATAGTACTTTAAGTCAATGGACTTACTTTCTAGGTCTTCTCCTATGTTAACATTTATCGCCATTGGGGTGTTTATTACCTTAGCGTCTTGCATTCCAAATCTTTTAATTAACTCCTTAGTGTATTTTTGTTGATATAGGTATATACCATCCTTAGTTTGTTTAATTTGTAGACATAAAAAGAAACTAAAATCGCCTACCAAGTTCATTTCGAACTCACTTTCCATGAGCGAAACGAACTCGTTTAGTAAGGCTGAGTTAGAGGTTCCAAAAATTATATCATCTACGTAAATTTGAGCTATGAATATTTCTTTACCTAAGGTTTTTACAAAGAGAGTTGGGTCAACTAAGCCTTGGTTAAACCCTTTTGACTTAAGATGGATTGAAAGTCTCTCGTACCAAGCTCGAGGAGCTTGTTTAAGTCCATAGAGAGCTTTCTTAAGTTTTAGAACATGGTCGGGTTTATCTAGATTTTCGAATCCGGGGGGTTGGCTAACATAAACTTCTTCATTAATGTATCCATTTAGGAATGCCGACTTAACATCCATTTGAAACAGTTTAAATCCTCGATGTGCGGCATAAGCTAGCAACATTCTAATGGATTCGAGTCTAGCTACTGGGGCATAGGTTTCGTCGTAATCTAAGCCTTCGACTTGGCTAAATCATTTGGCGACTAATCGAGCCTTGTTTCTAACTACTTCACCTTTATCATCAAGCTTATTTCGAAACACCCACCTTGTTCCAATTATCATTTTGTCTTTAGGTGGTGGTACTAATTCCCACACTTCGTTCCTAGTAAATTGAGCTAGCTCTTCTTGCATTGCAATAATCCAATCGGGATCAAGAAGAGCTTGTTCAATTGATTTGGGTTCTATCTTTGAAATTAAGGAAATTTGACTAAGGTTCCTATAGGATGCTCTAGTTCGAACTCCTAGATTAGGATCTCCTATCACTTGATCGATAGGGTGGTTAGTCTGAGTCCTAGATTGGGTTGGGTTTGTGTCACCTAATGCTTGATCAATGGGGTGACTTGGTTGACTTAGGTTAGGATTAACACTAGACCTGATCTCCGGATCAGAGTAAGGTCTAGTATGAATCGGCTCGCTAATTGGGGTTGCCGGGGGTTTTGTAGGTTCATGTCCTTCATCGAATACTACATTGATAGTCTCCTCGACTCTAAGGGTGTCGTGGTTATATACTCTATAAGCTCTACTTGTAGTCGAGTATCCTAGAAAGATTCCGGTCGTGGTTTTGGATGTAAATTTCCCTAGGTAATCCTTAGTGTTTAGGATATGTACCTTACACCCAAATACCCTAAAGTACTTGATGTTAGGTATTTTATCGTGATAAATCTCGTACGAGGTCTTAAGGTGCCTCTTTACCATAAGGATCCTATTTTGGACATAGCCGTGCTAACGGCTTCGCCTAAACCTATCGGGTAGGTCGATTCGCTCAACATGGTCCTAGCGGCTTCTTGTAGAGTTCGGTTTTTCCGCCCACTAGGCCATTTTGTTGAGGGGTCCTAGGGCAAGAGAATTCATGGTGGTATCCGCTTAGGTTACGTAAGTCGGTGAACCTTTGATTTTCGAATTCACCACCATGATCGCTCTTTTTAACCTTAAGGTCTTTTGATTCTCGATTAATTTGAATAGATTAGTTAATTGATCTAGGTATCATTTTTATGTTTGATGAACCTAACCTGTGTAAACTGAGTAGTCCGCCAATTATGACTAAGCAATATTGACTTCTATTGAGTGACTTGGCTCCATGTGAATCGAATAGATCCATATGCAGTGAGCTCAAGTACTCTTGAGGTTCTGCTCTGGTTAGTTAACTTGTGTTGTGTTCTAGGTTGTTTTCCTTGTTGACAAGCATTACATGCATTTTATTAACCGTTGTTGAGGTTGGGTAAGCCTCCCTAGCACTCGACTCATCTTGTGGATGAGTCTTGTGAGTGACCAGTCGTCGGTGCACACAACCATGATTCCTCTTGCCGTGTCATAAGACACTTAGTTGAGGAGGAGTTGGTTAAGTTGATCGATAAATGTTGTTATTTCTAGTTCCTTTAAGAATTGTTTTAGAGGTTTCGCTTGGTATTAATTACGCATTCATTTTCTAGAAATATAACCTTATAGTTATTATCACACAATTGGCTTACACTAAGTAAGTTATATTCAAAATTCTCTACAAGTAATACATTTTTAATAACAAAATTGTGTTAAGCCTCGATATCACCTGATCCGATGATTTTGAGCTTGCCGTTATTCCCAAAGGCTACCGATCCTTGTCGTTTGAATCGAAGCTTTGCGAATTTGAGTTGATCCCCGGTCATGTGTCGGGAGCAACCGCTGTCCAACATCCATTGATCCTACACACAAGGTGGTTGGATTGGATGTTAGATTTTTGTTAAGAAAATTGGTTGTAAGTTGTTAACCCTAGGTCATCTCACCGGAGTCTATATGATCAAGCATGTTATACTTATGTGTTTTTTGAGATGACTTTCAATTAAGTTGATTAAGTGGATTTAGGTTCAAGTAATTTAGGTTCAAGTGATTTTATGTTGAGATGATTTCCAATTAAATTGATTAAGTGAATTTAGGTTCAAGTGATTTTATGTTGAGATGATTTCCAATTAAATTGATTAAGTGAATTTAGGTTCAAGTAGATTTAGGTTCAAGTGATTTTTTGTTAGATTTGGATTTAACCCAAGGCTTGTCAAGTTTACCTTTTCAAGATCATGGCTTCCAGGTCGTGGCGAGGCACAGGGGCCTTCTTTTATCGGATCATCGACCACTTCCTTAGACAAAGCCATTTTCAAGAAAATGATGACTTGACTCACCTAAAATTATTTCCTCGTCTAACTAGTTATTTTTGAAAAGAGGCTCCCCGAGGCTCAATCTTTTCGAAGGATTTTAGTTGATTATTTGAAAAGAGGCTCCCCGAGGCTCAATCTTTTCAAAGGATTTTAGTTGATTATTTACATGTTCTAAGTGAGTTCACGAAAAAAAAAACAAAAACAACAAAAAAAATCTAAGCATGCAATTTCTAAGTTAAAACACAAACATGTTTTGTACTGGCTTCCCCTAGACCGTTGAATCGGTTCGGTCTATCCACATAGTGGATTTGGTCCTTGGGAACCCAATACGAGTTGGATCCTAGAGTTGAAATCAAAGTGGTCTTAGGGACCCATGCTTGGACACATTTTTTATGTCTACTTACGATTGACATATACGACTTATTGGTCGTGTTTGAGCTAAACCCTAGTCCGGCCTTGTTGTACACGGCCCTTTGTGATCTAAGTAGGAGGTCAAGTCCTTTGGATCCCAAAGTAAACCTTTCCAATGTATTCCTAAGATCTTCGACTTGACTTTTCAAGAGTGAGTTCTCAACTTCGAGTTTTTCAACCCGAGTTGAGTCCTTCTCTTGAACTCGACTAGTCGAAGAAGTTAGGGAGACCTCGTGTTTGAGGAGTTTAACTTCCTCAACCAGGGTCTCGACCTTGGACTCGGACTTAGCTAACTTCCTAGACAAAAACCTAACCGTATTATGTAAAGTATTAAATAAGGTTTGACTCACCTTAAGGGTATCTTTTGAACCGGATGCGATCCGTGGCTTGACTTGAAGGTAGCCGTAGTCCGAGTCATCCTCGTGTTGACTCAAGTTCCTCTCCGTGTCCGACTCAATTGATTTCGCCATGAAGACGTGGTCTTCGCCTTCTTCGGATGACGCTTCTTCCCATGTCGCGTTGAGGGCCTTCTTGTGCTTAGGTGCTTGGTGGTTGAGCTTAGGCACTCGGACTTGATATGTCCAAACTGTTACACTCATAACACCTAATATTAGAACTTTTAGGCTTACCTTGGTTGGGTCGAGTCGTAGTTCGCGTGGCCCCTTGGCTATCCTTCGAGCTAGGTTCATTAGTTCGGCAATCAACTCCGGGTCAACTTCTTCTTGGACTCATCTTCCTCCTCGGGTGGTGGTGGCTTGTTTATGATTTTCTTCTTCTTTGAACCTGCAAACAAGGCTATACTCTCTCTGTTCCGTGTTGGATTGTTCATGTAATTCAACCGAAAAGAGTTCTGCCTAACCTAATTTTAGAAAGGTCCTTGGAGACCTTATAGGCATCAACCATGGATGCCCATAAGGTAGTCCTCGAAAAGAGTTTAGAACATACCTACTTTTTTCGACCTTGCCCGACATGTAGGTTGTTGACTATGTCTTGGACACGGGCGTGGAGTTGCGCGCGACTCGTGTTCCTCGATTTTTAGTGTGTACAATTTATTGAATAACAAATCACGCTTGCAAACCTTAGCTTGATCCGATCCTTCGTAACTCGATTAGCTTTGTCCAAAGATCCTTTGCGCTTATGAAGGGGCCGACGCGATTTAGCTCCTCCTGACAAGCCGCATTGGAGGATTTGTGTTGCCTTGGCATCGGCCGACTTGTCGCTTTGTTGCAACGGTCCATTGATCATAATCCAAGGAGTCACCCACTTCATTAGTCGGAAGTGTGAAACCCGCTTGGATTATGATCCACATCTCGATTTGGGTTTTGAGAAAGCATTCCATCCGACCTTTCCAAGAACGGAAATCATCTCGCTGTAAAACGGAGGTCCTGACGGTGCTAAAACCCTCGAGATGGGCCCATTAGAACAAAAAGACAAGGAGACTAAAATGAAAACCTAGCAACAAATAAAAACACATTTAAAGTACCAAGACTTGCGCCTTGGATTAGTAAAAGGGAAATAAAAAGAAATAAATGAAAAATAGAACGTTAAGCAAAGAAATAAGAAACTAAATAAAAAGTAAGTACTCACAACCTTCGATGTCCCCGAAAGGCTACTAAACGTCATTTTTTGAGGATGAAAACAGCTTGTTATGGGGGTAAACCCCGGTAAGAAGTGTAGATCTTCGCGAGCTTCGATTTAGGTAGACCGTGTCGGGTCAACTTGTACGAAAAGTTATGCCCGTTTGACCGCCGGCTACTCCAAAAGCTTAATACTTGCAAAACAAAATCAACGAGAGTACCAAGACTTCGCCTTGGATTAGTAGTGCGGAGAAAAATTTAAACGAAAAACAAATCTGGAAGAAAAAATGTTAGACTTGGTGGTTTCACCAAATCTAAGCGCCCCCGGCTCTGATACCAATTGTTGGATCGATTTGAGCGCTAGAGGGGGGGGTGAATAGCGATAGAAAATTTTTCTTTTTCGATGTTCGTGTTAAAAACTCAAGAGATAATTAATCGCAGCGGAATGTAAATGTAAAAACAAGAGAGACAAAGGTTTTACTTGGTTCAGAGTCAGAGGCTACTACTCCAAGGCCCTAGTGGTCCTTGACCACGACGGAGGGCAAATTATTAAACAAACTCCTCCTCGCTGAGGTAGGAGTTAATCGATACAAAAAAACTTGAGGTAGAGGGACTCCTCTCCTCGGATAAAAAGCTCAAGAATGTAAATGAGCAACGACACTAAAATTAAAGCCGACGACAAAAAATAAAGGAAATGAAACCTAGACGCCGAGAAGAAGAAGCACGTTGTTGTCGGAGCTTTATGAGACTTTTGAAGCTTAGAATTGTTGTTAAAAAACCCTAGGTTTGGCCTCCTTTATAGCCTTGAGCCCCTTTTCGAGTGGGTCTTCAACCAATCACAAATGGACACCAAACCGCTTTGAGGTGGAGTGATAAGCCTTGACTCTCGACCGATCATTGACCATCACCGATCGATGGCCATCATCACCGATCGATGGCAAGATCACGATTGATGACCTTCCAATGATCGATACACGCAATGAGTCCTCCAAGCCGGCAAATGAATCGATGCTTGCTGCAAGTCAAAGTTAGCTCAATAAAAACATAATTTCGATGGTCGTCGACCATCCGATCTCGACCTAGACCATCTATAAGATGTCTTTGGTCGGATCTACGCTTAAGATCATCCCCGTAAAGAGGATACGACCTTACTTACTCGCACACACGAGCTTCTCGATACTTACGTGTCGCTTTTGCTTCCGCCTTCCACTCGATTCCTTCGGCCTCCTCCAAGTAACTCGAGTATCGCCCGACCACCGCGCTTCCTCCGGTGTCGCTAGCCTTCACCTCCAAATATCAATCTTCGCACACTCGATTCAGCTCGTGAGAAAACAAAATAGACTTAACTTTTGTGTCTTTGCTATAATCAAAACACAGTGTTCGATTTCGTGCCTCATCGCACCAACAATCTCCCCTTTGATATATGGCAAAAACACACAAAGTTAAGGAAATTAAGTGCATGAAACAAAGAAAGACAAGAAGCAAAAGTAGGAGTAGTAAAATATTTCTCAAGTTCTCCTTAGAGGAACCTCCTTGACCGAGGGTGAGTACTTGAAAAGACTTTTAGTTCTCCAAACACAAAAGTTAAGTTAGGCTTCTTAGAGTCAAAAATAAGTGCAAGTTAAGTAATCAAAAGTTAAGTCAAAGGTTAATTATTCAAAAGGTTTAACTTTGATTTCTTAACTTGGGCCTTTAAAGTTTTCAATTCAAGAGTTGAAACCTAAACCTTACTCCCCTTAACTTAGGCCAATCAAAGTTTTAAGTTAAGTTATCAATTTCAAAATTTGAAATTGAACTTTGGCTTTTTCTTAACTTTGGCCTTTTCTCCCTTTGACATAAATCAAGGAAAAGTGGGGTTTTAAGAAAACCCTAAGTCCAAGCATGATGATTTTAAAAATAGTATGTGAAAATAATTCATCTAAATGTTCAACTCTAGTTTGACTTGATTGAAATGATATTATCAACAAGTCCCGATTAGAGTTGGTTAATATTAGTTGCATATTTATACTCCGAGGTTCATATTGACGCACTTGATCTACATCTTGGAACTCGAGTAGGGTCCTAACATCTCACGCCCATCTACGTGGCTAAGTACACAAACACATTAGTCCTATGTGTTGTGAGATGTACTGCTCCTTAAATCTATAGGTGCATGATATCTAAGGTATGTCCTATGCTAGTTCCATCAAAATGAAAAATAAGAAATAGTAAGAAAATATAGTTTGCAAGTTCTTATTCTATTACGACATGCTAATTTTCGCCTTAATAGACTAAATTCGCTTCGGGTAGGGGTTTAGTAAATAGGTCCGCTAGGTTAGATTTCGATTCGACGACTGAGTTGTATGGCTGGCCACATGTTCTCGAATGAAATGGTGTTTGACTTCTATATGTTTGGTCCTAGAGTGACATATTGGATTCTTTGTAAGATTAATTGAACTAATGTTATCTACGTGAAGTTTAGTATTCGAAGTCTAACTTAAAGTCGCGGAGGGTGTGCTTCATCCAAAGAAGTGAGTGACACACTCACCCATCGCGATGTATTCGGCCGGTGGTAGACAAGGCAACACAATGTTGCTTCCATCGCACTCAACTCACTAGACTCGAGCCGAGTAGTTGACAACAACCACTGTGCTCTTCTATCGAGTTTACTAATGCATAATCCGAATCGGAGTAGCCGATTAGTTCAACGTAGATCTAGGATACCAAATACCAACATTAAGTGTACCCTTTAGATATCTAAGGATACGCTTAACTAGGTTAGGTGAGACTCCTAGCACAGTTTGAAATCAAGCATATACTTATCGCAAATAAGATGTCGGTCGACTCATAGCTAAGTGTGAGACTTCTATTACACTCCTATAGTACTTTTAAGTCAATGGACTTACTTTCTAGGTCTTCTCCTATGTTAACATTTATCGCCATTGGGGTGTTTATTACCTTAGCGCCTTGCATTCCAAATCTTTTAATTAACTCCTTAGTGTATTTTTGTTGATATAGGTATATACCATCCTTAGTTTGTTTAATTTGTAGACCTAAAGAAACTTAACTCGCCTACCAAGTTCATTTCAACTCACTTTCCATGAGCGAAACGAACTCGCTTAGTAAGGCGAGTTAGAGGTTCCAAAAATTATATCATCTACGTAAATTTGAGCTATGAATATTTCTTTACCTAAGGTTTTTACAAAGAGAGTTGGGTCAACTAAGCCTTGGTTAAACCCTTTGACTTAAGATGGATTGAAAGTCTTCGCATCAAGCTCGAGGAGCTTGTTTAAGTCCATAGAGAGCTTTCTAAGTTTTAGAACATGGTCGGGTTTATCTAGATTTTCAATCCGGGGTTGGCTAACATAAACTTCTTCTTTAATGTATCCATTTAGGAATGCCGACTTAACATCCATTTGAAACATTTAAATCCTCGATGTGCATAAGCTAGCAACATTCTAATGGATTCGAGTCTAGCTGGGGCATAGGTTTCACGTAATCTAAGCCTTCGACTTGGCTAAACCTTTGGCGACTAACCTAGCCTTGTTTCTAACTACTTCACCTTTATCATCAAGCTTATTTCAAACACCCACCTTGTTCCAATTATCGCTTTTGTCTTTAGGTGGTGGTACTAATTCCCACACTTCATTCCTAGTAAATTGAGCTAGCTCTTCTTGCATTGCAATAATCCAATCGGATCAAGAAGAGCTTGTTCAATTGATTTGGGTTCTATCTTTGAAATTAAGGAAATTTGACTAAGGTTCCTATAGGATGCTCTAGTTCGAACTCCTAGATTAGGATCTCCTATCACTTGATCGATAGGGTGGTTAGTCCGAGTCCTAGATTGGGTTGGGTTTGTGTCACCTAATGCTTGATCAATGGGAATAGAGTGACTTGGTTGACTTAGGTTAGATTAACACTAGACCCGATCTCCGGATCGAGTAAGGTCTAGTATGAATCGCTCGCTAATTGGGGCTGCCTGGGGTTTTGTAGGTTCATGTCCTTCATCAAATACTACATTGATAGTCTCCTCGACTCTAAGGGTGTCGTGGTTATATACTCTATAAGCTCTACTTGTAGAGTATCCTAGAAAGATTCCTTGCGTGGTTTTGGATGTAAATTTCCTAGGTAATCCTTAGTGTTTAGGATATGTACCTTACACCCAAATACCCTAAAGTACTTGATGTTAGGTATTTTATCGTGATAAATCTCATGAGGTCTTAAGGTGCCTCTTTACCATAAGGATCCTATTTTGACATAGCAAGCCGTAACGCTTCCGCCCAAACCTATCTGTAGGTCGATTCGCTCAACATGGTCCTAGCGGCTTCTTGTAGAGTTCGGTTTTTCCGCCCACTAGGCCATTTTGTCGAGGGGTCCTAGGCAAGAGAATTCATGGTGGTATCCGCTTTAGGTTACGAAGTCGGTGAACCTTTGATTTTGAATTCACCACCATGATCGCTTCTAAGTCTTTTAACCTTAAGGTCTTTTTGATTCTCGATTAATTTGAATAGATTAGTTAATTGATCTAGGGTATCATTTTTATGTTTGATGAACCTAACCGGTAAACACGTAGTAGTCGCCAATTATGACTAAGCAATATTGACTTCTATTGAGTGACTTGGCTCCATGTGAATCGAATAGATCCATATCACGAGAGCTCAAGTACTCTTGAGGTTCGTTCTTGGTTAGTTAACTTGTGTTGTGTTCTAGGTTGTTTTCCTTGTTGACAAGCATTCTGATTTTATTAACCGTTGTTGAGGTTGGGTAAGCCTCGACTAAGCCACTCGACTCATCTTGTGGATGAGTCTTGGGTGTGACCGAGTCGTCGTGGTGCCACAACCATGATTCCTCTTGTCGTGTCATAAGACACTTAGTTGAGGAGTTGGTTAAGTTGATCGTATAAATGTTGTTATTTCTAGTTCCTTTAAGAATTGTTTTAGAGGTTTCATTGGTATTAATTACGCATTCATTTTCTAGAAATATAACCTTATAGTTATTATCACACAATTGGCTTACACTAAGTAAGTTATATTCAAAATTCTCTACAAGTAATACATTTTTAATAACAAAATTTAAGCTCGATATCACCTGATCCGATGATTTTGAGCTTGCCGTTATTCCCAAAGGCTACCGATCCTTGTCGTTTGAATCGAAGCTTTGCGAATTTGAGTTGATCCCCGGTCATGTGTCGGGAGCAACCGCTGTCCAACATCCATTGATCCTACACACAAGGTGGTTGGATTGGATGTTAGATTTTTGTTAAGAAAATTGGTTGTAAGTTGTTAACCCTAGGTCATCTCACCGGAGTCTATATGATCAAGCATGTTATACTTATGTGTTTTTTGAGATGACTTTCAATTAAGTTGATTAAGTGGATTTAGGTTCAAGTAATTTAGGTTCAAGTGATTTTATGTTGAGATGATTTCCAATTAAATTGATTAAGTGAATTTAGGTTCAAGTGATTTTATGTTGAGATGATTTCCAATTAAATTGATTAAGTGAATTTAGGTTCAAGTAGATTTAGGTTCAAGTGATTTTTTGTTAGATTTGGATTTAACCCAAGGCTTGTCAAGTTTACCTTTTCAAGATCATGGCTTCCAGGTCGTGGCGAGGCACAGGGGCCTTCTTTTATCGGATCATCGACCACTTCCTTAGACAAAGCCATTTTCAAGAAAATGATGACTTGACTCACCTAAAATTATTTCCTCGTCTAACTAGTTATTTTTGAAAAGAGGCTCCCCGAGGCTCAATCTTTTCGAAGGATTTTAGTTGATTATTTGAAAAGAGGCTCCCCGAGGCTCAATCTTTTCAAAGGATTTTAGTTGATTATTTACGTGTTCTAAGTGAGTTCACGAAAAAAAAACAAAAAAAATCTAAGCATGCAATTTCTAAGTTAAAACACAAACATGTTTTGTACTGGCTCCCCCTAGACCGTTGAATCGGTTCGGTCTATCCACATAGTGGATTTGGTCCTTGGGAACCCAGTACGAGTTGGATCCTAGAGTTGAAATCAAAGTGGTCTTAGGGACCCATGCTTGGACACATTTTTTATGTCTACTTACGATTGACATATACGACTTATTGGTCGTGTTTGAGCTAAACCCTAGTCCGGCCTTGTTGTACACGGCCCTTTGCGATCCAAGTAGGAGGTCAAGTCCTTTGGATCCCAAAGTAAATCTTTCCAACGTATTCCTAAGATCTTCGACTTGACTTTTCAAGAGTGAGTTCTCAACTTCGAGTTTTTCAACCCGAGTTGAGTCCTTCTCTTGAACTCGACTAGTCGAAGAGGTTAGGGAGACCTCGTGTTTGAGGAGTTTAACCTCCTCAACCAGGGTCTCGACCTTGGACTCGGACTTAGCTAACTTCCTAGACAAAAACCTAACCGTATTATGTAAAGTATTAAATAAAGCTCGACTCACCTTAAGGGTATCTTTTGAACCGGATGCGTATCCGTGGCTTGACTTGAAGGTAGCTTCGTAGTCCGAGTCATCCTCAGGTTCTGACTCAAGTTCAGGCTCGGTCTCCGTGTCCGACTCAATTGATTTCGCCATGAAGACGTGGTCTTCGTCTTCTTCGGATGACGCTTCTTCCCATGTCGCGTTGAGGGCCTTCTTGTGCTTAGGTGCTTGGTGGTTGAGCTTAGGGCACTCGGACTTGATATGTCCAAACTTGTTACACTCATAACACCTAATATTAGAACTTTTAGGCTTACCTTGGTTGGGTCGAGTCGTAGTTCGTTTTCGTCCCTTGGCTATCCTTCGAGCTAGGTTCATTAGTTCGGCAGTCAACTCCGGGTCAACTTCTTCTTCGGACTCATCTTCCTCCTCGGGTGGTGGTGGCTTGCTTGCGATTTTCTTCTTCTTTGAACCTGCAAATAAGGCTATACCCCTCTCGGGTTCCGTGTTGGATTGTTCATGTAATTCGAAATCCGAAAAGAGTTCGTCTAACCTAATTTTAGAAAGGTCCTTGGAGACCTTATAGGCATCAACCATGGATGCCCATAAGGTAGTCCTCGGAAAAGAGTTTAGAACATACCTAATAAGGTCGCGGTTTTCGACCTTTTGCCCGATTGCGTGTAGGTTGTTGACTATGTCTTGGACACGGGCGTGGAGTTGCGTCGCGGACTCGTGTTCCTGCATTTTTAGTGTGTACAATTTATTGAATAACAAATCACGTTTGCAAACCTTAGCTTGATCCGATCCTTCGTGTAACTCGATTAGCTTTGTCCAAAGATCCTTTGCGCTTATGAAGGGGCCGACGCGATTTAGCTCCTCCTTGGACAAGCCGCATTGGAGGATTTGTGTTGCCTTGGCATCGGCTTCGACTTGTCGTTTTGTTGCAACGGTCCATTGATCATAATCCAAGGAGTCACCCACTTCATTAGTCAGAAGTGTGAAACCCGTTTGGATTATGATCCACATCTCGATTTGGGTTTTGAGAAAGCATTCCATCCGACCTTTCCAGTAACGGAAATCATCTCCGTTGTAAAACGGAGGTCGGACGGTGCTAAAACCCTCGAGATGGGCCATTAGAACAAAAAGACAAGGAGACTAAAATGAAAACCTAGCAACAACAAAAACACACGAAAGTACCAAGACTTGCGTCTTGGATTAGTAGTCTTGAGAAATAAAAAGAAATAAACGAAAAATAGAAAGTTAAGCAAAGAAATAAGAAACTAAATAAAAGTAAGTACTCACAACCTTCGATGTCCCCGAAGGCTACTAAATGTCATTTTTGAGGATGAAAATAGCTTGTTACGGGTAAACCCCAGTAAGAAGTGTAGATCTCTGCGAGAGCTTCGATTTGGTAGGTAGACCGTGTCGGGTCAACTTGTACGCAAAGTTATGCCCATTTGACCGTCGGCTACTCCAAAAGCGAATACTTGCAAAACAAAATCAAACGAAGAGTACCAAGACTTCGTCTTGGATTAGTAGTGCGGGAGAAAAATTTAAACGAAAAACAAATCTGGAAAAAAAATGTTAGATTGGTGGTTTCACCAAATCTAAGCGCCCCCGGCTCTGATACCAATTGTTGGATCGATTTGAGCGCTAGAGGGGGGGGGGTTGAATAGCGATAGAAAATTAGTAATATTCGATGTTCGTGTTAAAAACTAAAGAGATAATTAATCGCAGTGTAAAAACAAGAGAGACAAAGGTTTTACTTGGTTCGTAGCCGTAGGCTACTACTCCAAGGCCCTAGTGGTCCTTGACCACGCACGGAGGGCAAATTACTAAACAAACTCCTCCTCGTTGGAGGTAGGAGTTAATCGATACAAAGAAACTTGAGGTAGAGGGACACTCCCCCTCTCCTCGTTACGATAAAAAAAAAGCTTCGAAGAATGTAAATGAGCAACGACACTAAAATTAAAGCCGACGTACAAAAATAAAGGAAATGAAACCTAGACGTCGGAGAAGAAGAAGCACGTTGTTGTCGGTAGCTTTATGAGACTTTTTGGAAGCTTAGAATTGTTGTTAAAACCCTAGGTTTGGCCCTCCTTTATAGCCTTTGAGCCCCTTTTCAGTGGGTCTTCAACCAATCACAAATGGACACCAAACCGCTTTGAGGTGGAGTGATAAGCCTTGACTCCTCGAATCTGATCATTGACCATCGGATCGGTGATGGCCATCATCGATCGATCGATGGCGATCGATCGATTGATGACCTTTGCGATCGATACACGGCGATCGAGTCCTCCAAGCGGTCGGTGATGCTTCTTTGCAAGTCAAAGTTAGCTCAATAAAAATATAATTTCGATGGTCGTCGACCATCCGATCTCGACCTAGACCATCTATAAGATGTCTTTGGTCGGATCTACGCTTAAGATCATCCCCGTAAAGAGGATACGACCTTACTTACTCTCGCACACACGAGCTTACCTCGATACTTACGTGTCGCTTTTGCTTCCGGCCTTCCACTCGATTCCTTCGGCTCCCTCCGAAGTAACTCGAGTATCGCCCGACCACCGCGGCTTCCTCCGGGTGTCGCTAGCCTTCAGCTCCAGCTATATCAATCTTCTGCACACTCGATTCAGCTCGTGAGAAAACAAAATAGACTTAACTTTTGTGTCTTTGCTATAATCAAAACACAGGTTCGATTTCGGTGCCTCACTGCACCAACAATCTCCCCCTTTTTGATATATGGCAAAAACACACAAAGTTAAGGAAATTAAGTGCATGAAACAGTAAAGACAAGAAGCAAAAGTAGGAGTAGTAAAAATATTTCTCAAGTTCTCCCCTTAGAGGAACCCTCCCCCTTGACCGAGGGTGAGTACTTGAAAAAGACTTTTAGTTCTCCAAACACAAAAGTTAAGTTAGGCTTCTTAGAGTCAAAAATAAGTGCAAGTTAAGTAATCAAAAGTTAAGTCAAAAGGTTAATTATTCAAAAGGTTTAACTTTTGATTTCTTAACTTGGGCCTTTAAAGTTTTCAATTCCGAAGAGTTGAAACCTAAACCTTACTCCCCCTTAACTTAGGCCAGAATCAAAGTTTTAAGTTAAGTTATCAATTTCAAAAATTTGAAATTGAACTTTGGCCTTTTCTTGAACCTTAACTTTGGCCTTTTCTCCCCCTTTTGACATAAATCAAGGAAAAAGTGGGGGGGTTTTAAGAAAACCCTAAGTCCAAGCATGATGATTTTAAAAATAGTATGTGAAAATAATTCATCTAAATGTTCAACTCTAGTTTGACTTGATTGAAATGATATTATCAACAAGTCCTGATTAGAGTTGGTTAATATTAGTTGCATATTTATACTCCGAGGTTCATATTGACGCACTTGATCTACATCTTGGAACCTGGAGTAGGGTCCTAACATCTCACGCCCATCTACGTGGCTAAGTACACAAACACATTAGTCCTATGTGTTGTGAGATGTACTGGCTCCTTAAATCTATAGGTGCATGATATCTAAGGTATGTCCTATGCTAGTTCCATCAAAATGAAAAATAAGAAATAGTAGTAAGAAAATATAGTTTGCAAGTTCTTATTCTATTACGCACATGCCCAATTTTCGTCTTAATAGACTAAATTTGGTAGGGGTTTAGTAAATAGGTCCGCCAGGTTAGATTTCGATTCGAACATATTCGAGTTGTATGGCCCGCTGGCCACATGTTCTCGAATGAAATGGTGTTTGACTTCTATATGTTTGGTCCTAGAGTGACATATTGGATTCTTTGTAAGATTAATTGAACTAATGTTATCTACGTGAAGTTTAGTATTCGTAAAGTCTAACTTAAAGTCGCGGAGAGTGTGCTTCATCCAAAGAAGTTGAGTGACACACTCACCCATCGCGATGTATTCGGCTTCGGTGGTAGATAAGGCAACACAATGTTGCTTCCTCGCACTAACTCACTAGACTCGAGTAGTTGACAACAACCACTCGTGCTCTTTCTATCGAGTTTACTACCGCATAATCCGAATCGGAGTAGCCGATTAGTTCGAACTCGGTAGATCTAGGATACCAAATACCGACATTAAGTGTACCCTTTAGATATCTAAGGATACGCTTAACTAGGGTTGTGAGACTCCTTAGCACAGTTTGAAATGGCGCATATACTTACCGCAATAAGATGTCGGGTCGACTCAGCTTAAGCATAGAAGACTTCCTATTGCGCTCCTATAGTACTTTAAGTCAATGGACTTACTTTCTAGGTCTTCCTATGTTAACATTTATCGCCATTGGGGTGTTTATTACCTTAGCGCCTTGCATTCCAAATCTTTAATTAACTCCTTAGTGTATTTTTGTTGATATAGGTATATACCATCCTTAGTTTGTTTAATTTGTAGACCTAAAGAAACTTAACTCGCCTACCAAGTTCATTTCAACTCACTTTCCATGAGTGAAACGAACTCGCTTAGTAAGGCCGAGTTAGAGGTTCCAAAAATTATATCATCTACGTAAATTCGAGCTATGAATATTTCTTTACCTAAGGTTTTACAAAGAGAGTTGGGTCAACTAAGCCTTGGTTAAACCCTTTGACTTAAGATGGATTGAAAGTCTCTCATACTCAAGCTCGAGGAGCTTGTTTAAGTCCATAGAGAGCTTTCTAAGTTTTAGAACATGGTCGGGTTTATCTAGATTTTCAATCCGGGTTGGCTAACATAAACTTCTTCTTTAATGTATCCATTTAGGAATGCCGACTTAACATCCATTTGAAATAGCTTTAAATCCTCGATAAAGTGCTGCATAAGCTAGCAACATTCGAATGGATTCGAGTCTAGCTATCCGGGCATAGGTTTCTGTAATCTAAGCCTTCGACTTGACTAAACCCTTTGGCGACTAACCTAGCCTTGTTTCTAACTACTTCACCTTTATCATCAAGCTTATTTCAAACACCCACCTTGTTCCAATTATCGTTTTGTCTTTAGGTGGTGGTACTAATTCCCACACTTCATTCCTAGTAAATTGAGCTAGCTCTTCTTGCATTGCAATAATCCAATCGGGATCAAGAAGAGCTTGTTCAATTGATTTGGGTTCTATCTTTGAAATTAAGGAAATTTGACTAAGGTTCCTATAGGATGCTCTAGTTCGAACTCCTAGATTAGGATCTCCTATCACTTGATCGATAGGGTGGTTAGTCTGAGTCCTAGATTGGGTTGGGTTTGTGTCACCTAATGCTTGATCAATGGGGTGACTTGGTTGACTTAGGTTAGGATTAACACTAGACCTGATCTCCTGGATCGAGTAAGGTCTAGTATGAATCGGCTCGCTAATTGGGGTTGCCGGGGGTTTTGTAGGTTCATGTCCTTCATCGAATACTACATTGATAGTCTCCTCGACTCTAAGGGTGTCGTGGTTATATACTCTATAAGCTCTACTTGTAGTCGAGTATCCTAGAAAGATTCCAGTCGTGGTTTTGGATGTAAATTTCCCTAGGTAATCCTTAGTGTTTAGGATATGTACCTTACACCCAAATACCCTAAAGTACTTGATGTTAGGTATTTTATCGTGATAAATCTCGTACGAGGTCTTAAGGTGCCTCTTTACCATAAGGATCCTATTTTGGACATAGCAAGCCGTGCTAATCTGCCGCCCCAAAACCTATCGGGTAGGTCGTATTCGCTCAACATGGTCCTAGCGGCTTCTTGTAGAGTTCGGTTTTTCCGCTCCACTAGGCCATTTTGTTGAGGGTCCTAGGGCAAGAGAATTCATGGTGGTATCCGCTTAGGTTACGTAAGTCGGTGAACCTTTGATTTTCAATTCACCACCATGATCGCTTCTAAGTCTTTTTAACCTTAAGGTCTTTTGATTCTCGATTAATTTGAATAGATTAATTGATCTAGGTATCATTTTTATGTTTGATGAACCTAACCTGTAAACTCGAGTAGTCGCCAATTATGACTAAGCAATATTGACTCCTAATGAGTGACTAGGCTCCATGTGAATCGAATAGATCCATATGCAGGAGCTCAAGTACACTTGAGGATCGTTCTTGGTTAGGTAACTTGTTTTTTGTCCTAGGTTGTTTTCCTTGTTTACAAGCATTAGATTTTATTAACCAAATTGTTGAGGTTGGGTAAGCCTCGACTAAGCCACTCGACTCATCTTGTGGACGAGTCTTGGGTGAGTGACCGAGTCGCATTGTGCCACAACCATGATTCCTCTTGCCGTGTCATAAGACACTTAGTTGAGGAGTTGGTTAAGTTGATCGTATAAATGTTGTTATTTCTAGTTCCTTTCAGAATTGTTTTAGAGGTTTCATTGGTATTAATTACGCATTCATTTTCTAGAAATATAACCTTATAGTTATTATCACACAATTGGCTTACACTAAGTAAGTTATATTCAAAATTTCTACAAGTAATACATTTTTAATAACAAAATTGTGTTAAGCTCGATATCACCGATCCGATGATTTTGAGCTTGTCGTTATTCCCAAAGGCTACCGATCCTTGTCGCTTTGAATCGCTGCGAATTTGAGTTGATCCTGGCCATGTGCTCGAGCAATCGCTGTCCAACATCCATTGATCCTACACACAAGGTGGTTGGATTGGATGTTAGATTTTTTGTTAAGAAAATTGGTTGTAAGTTGTTAACCCTAGGTCATCTCACGAGTCTATATGATCAAGCATGTTATACTTATGTGTTTTTTGGAGATGACTTTCCAATTAAGTTGATTAAGTGGATTTAGGTTCAAGTAATTTTATGTTAGATTTGGATTTAACCCTAGGCTTGTCAAGTTTACCTTTCAAGATCATGGCTTCCAGTCGTGGCGCAGGCACAGTGGGCCTTCTTTATCTGGATCATCGACCACTTCCTTAGACAAAGCCATTTTCAAGAAAATGATGACTTGACTCACCTAAAATTATTTCCTCGTCCTAACTAGTTATTTTTGAAAAGAGGCTCCCGAGGCTCAATCTTTTCAAGGATTTTAGTTGATTATTTGAAAAGAGGCTCCCGAGGCTCAATCTTTTCAAAGGATTTTAGTTGATTATTTACATGTTCTAAGTGAGTTCACGAAAAAAAAAACAAAACAACAAAAAAATCTAAGCATGCAATTTCTAAGTTAAAACACAAACATGTTTTGTCTCGCTCCCTAGACCGCTGAATCGGTTCGGTCTATCCACATAGTGGATTTGGTCCTGGGAACCCAAAGGGTTGGATCCTAGAGTTGAAATCAAAGTGGTCTTAGGGACCCATGCTTGGACACATTTTTTATGTCGACTTACACATATGACATACGACTTATTGGTCGTGTTTGAGCTAAACCCTAGTCCGCCTTGTTGTACACGCCCTTTGAGATCCAAGTAGGAGGTCAAGTCCTTTGGATCCCAAAGTAACCTTTCCAACGTATTCCTAAGATCTTCGACTTGACTTTTCAAGAGTGAGTTCTCAACTCGAGTTTTTTCAACCCGAGTTGAGTCCTTCTCTTGAACTCGACTAGTCGAAGAGGTTAGGAGACCTGTGTTTGAGGAGTTTAACCTCCTCAACCAGGGTCTCGACCTTGGACTCGGACTTAGCTAACTTCCTAGACAAAAACCTAACCGTATTATGTAAAGTATTAAATAAAGTTCGACTCACCTTAAGGGTATCTTTTGAACCGGATGCGATCCGTGGCTTGACTTGAAGGTAGCTCAGAGTCCGAGTCATCCTCGTGTTCGACTCAAGTTGCTCGGTCTCCGTGTCCACTCAATTGATTTCGCCATGAAGACGTGGTCTTCGCCTTCTTCGGATGACGCTTCTTCCCATGTCGCGCTGAGGGCCTTCTTGTGCTTAGGTGCTTGGTGGTTGAGCTTAGGCACTCGGACTTGATATGTCCAAACCTCGCTACACTCATAACACCTAATATTAGAACTTTTAGGCTTACCTTGGTTGGGTCGAGTCGTAGTTCGCTCGCCCTTGGCTATCCTTCGAGCTAGGTTCATTAGTTCTAAATAACTCCGGTCAACTTCTTCTTCTGACTCATCTTCCTCCTCGTGGTGGTGGCTTGCTTATGCATTTTCTTCTTCTTCAACTCGCAAACAAGGCTATACTCTCTCGTTCCGAAGTTGGATTGTTCATGTAATTCAAATCCAAAAGAGTTCATCTAACCTAATTTTAGAAAGGTCCTTGAGACCTTATAGGCATCAACCATGGATGCCCATAAGGTAGTCCTCGGAAAAGAGTTTAGACATACCTAATAAGGTCGCGTTTTCACCTTGCCCGATCATGTAGGTTGTTGACTATGTCTTGACACGGGCGTGGAGTCAAGGCCGCGACTCGTGTTCCCGCATTTTTAGTGTGTACAATTTATTGAATAACAAATCACGCTTTGCAAACCTTAGCTTGATCCGATCCTTCGTAACTCGATTAGCTTTGTCCAAAGATCCTTTGCGCTTATGAAGGGGCCGACGCGATTTAGCTCCTCCTGACAAGCCGCATTGAGGATTTGTGTTGCCTTGGCATCGGCCGACTTGTCGCTTTGTTGTAACGGTTCCATTGATCATAATCCAAGGAGTCACCCACTTCATTAGTCGGAAGTGTGAAACCTGCTTGATTATGATCCACATCTCGATTTGGGTTTTGAGAAAGCATTCCATCCGACCTTCCAAGAACGGAAATCATCTCCGCTGTAAAACGGAGGTCTGACGGTGCTAAAACCCTAGATGGGCCATTAGAACAAAAAGACAAGGAGACTAAAATGAAAACCTAGCAACAACAAAAACATTTAAAGTACCAAGACTTGCGTCTTGGATTAATAGTGTGGGAAATAAAAAGAAATAAACGAAAAATAGAAAGTTAAGCAAAGAAATAAGAAACTAAATAAAAAGTAAGTACTCACAACCTTCGATGTCCCCGAAAGGCTACTAAACGTCATTTTTTGAGGATGAAAACAGCTTGTTATGGGGGTAAACCCCGGTAAGAAGTGTAGATCTCTACGAGAGCTTCGATTTGGTAGGTAGACCGTGTCGTGGGTCAACTTGTACGAAAAGTTATGCCCGTTTGACCGTCGGCTACTCCAAAAGCGAATACTTGCAAAACAAAATCAAACGAAGAGTACCAAGACTTCGTCTTGGATTAGTAGTGCGGGAGAAAAATTTAAACGAAAAACAAATCTGGAAGAAAAAAAATGTTAGACTGGTGGTTTCACCAAATCGAAGCGCCCCCGGCTCTGATACCAATTGTTGGATCGATTTGAGCGCTAGAGGGGGGGGTGAATAGCGATAGAAAATTTTTCTTTTTCGATGTTCGTGTTAAAAACTCAAGAGATAATTAATCGCAGTGGAATGTAAATGTAAAAACAAGAGAGACAAAGGTTTTACTTGGTTCGTAGTCGTAGGCTACTACTCCAAGGCCCTAGTGGTCCTTGACCACGCACGGAGGGCAAATTACTAAACAAGCTCCTCCTCGCTGAGGTAGGAGTTAATCGATACAAAAAACTTGAGGTAGAGGACACTCTCCTCGCGATAAAAAAAGCTTCGAAGAATGTAAATGAGCAACGACACTAAAATTAAAGCCGACGTACAAAAATAAAGGAAATGAAACCTAGACGTCGGAGAAGAAGAAGCACGTTGTTGTCGGTAGCTTTGCGGAGACTTTTTGGAAGCTTAGAATTGTTGTTAAAACCCTAGGTTTGGCCCTCCTTTTATAGCCTTTGAGCCCCTTTTCGAGTGGGTCTTCAACCAATCACAAATGGACACCAAACCACTTTGAGGTGGAGTGATAAACTGATCATTGACCATCACCGATCGATGGCCATCATCATCGATGGCAAGATCACGATTGATGACCTTCCAATGATCGATACGGCAATGAGTCCTCCAAGCCGGGCAAATGACCGATGCTTGCTGCAAGTCAAAGTTAGCTCAATAAAAACATAATTTCGATGGTCGTCGACCATCCGATCTCGACCTAGACCATCTATAAGATGTCTTTGGTCGGATCTACGCTTAAGATCATCCCCGTAAAGAGGATACGACCTTACTTACTCTCGCACACACGAGCTTACCTCGATACTTACGTGTCGCTTTTGCTTCCGGCCTTCCACTCGATTCCTTCGGCTCCCTCCGAAGTAACTCGAGTATCGCCCGACCACCGCGGCTTCCTCCGGGTGTCGCTAGCCTTCAGCTCCAGCTATATCAATCTTCTGCACACTCGATTCAGCTCGTGAGAAAACAAAATAGACTTAACTTTTGTGTCTTTGCTATAATCAAAACACAGGTTCGATTTCGGTGCCTCACTGCACCAACACTTCGCACAATCGCAACGGAAAAAAAAATAAACTGGATCCCTCTGGAGATCCATGCAAAATATATAAGTCATTTTCTTTAATCTAGATCTTATCTAGAAGAAGAAATATACCTTCGATGTGAGCCATTCTCATTCCCACTAATCCAAACGCAGCCGAATCTCAATACAGTAAGGACAACCGTATCTCTAATGTATCCACACGAACCATATCTTAGAGATGGAGATAACACCTTTGGTTGTGCTAGCAACCAAAAACCAAGGTTCACCACATTAAGAAGAAGAAGGGAAAATAGGGATGCAAGGCACACAAAAAGATGCAAGCATAAAACTTGAGATCTAATCTCCACGTTAAGGAGATTTCTCAAATCACCTTTATCATGCATTAATCCACATTTACATGCATTAAATTCCAATTCATGCATTAACCCCATTCATGCATGCAACATTTGAGGATGAAACCCCCACTTCATGAATTAATTCTTTTGCATTAACCCCTCTTTTGCATGCAACGTTTAGGGTGGTTTCTTAAATTCCAATTGCATGTGAAATCACATTTCATGCAATGTTAATGCAATAATCCAATTTGCATGCAATAATGCCTTTGCATGCAACATTGAGCATTAAATCTCATTTCATGCATTAATCCATTTGCATGCAAAAAAACTCCCATTTGCATGCAAAAAACTCCCATTTGCTTGCCTGATTAATCATCATTAATCAAGCTTACCTTCTTTAATTGATTTCACTTGAGTATAACTCAAGTTAAACCAATTTGAGTCCAACTCAAGTTTGGTCGAGCAATGAGTCTAACTCATTCTAGTCCATTCAATTAAATAATGATTCATTTAGTCAAACTAAGATGAACACTTCTCCAAAATATGTTCTTTGTGTGTGACCCTATAGGTTCTCGTAACTTTAGCAATGTTTCTAAAACCCTTTTAGAGACATAAGCAATGAGCGGCATCTAGCAATACATCATTGCTATCCAAGTGACGAGAATGTCGAGATCTGACATAACCTTTCCTTGACTACTATCTTGTATGACTCAGTCCTTCTATCCTTGATATCTTAGATCGATCAATGAGACATAGATCGTGTCATCCCTTTATCGATCTTTATGTTTCTTGATCCCCAAGTAGACTCACTCAAACAAATGAGCTCAATATCTCATATTGACCCATTTGAGCATAGTCATGCATTTCGTGGTCATACTCTATCAAGAGGCCAAAGATATCACTCCCGTCATATGGGTGGGATAGATCTCATCTACATCACTCACATCCCTCCACATAATTCGTTACATACACAGTAATCGCCGTTATAGTGCACCATTTTACGGTGTGACGTTAGACGATACCAAAGTACATAACTCCTTATGTAGGGAACCGTAGTGACTTCAAGTCTAAGAACTATTCATACCAATAGTCACATGGAAAAGTATATGACACACATATAATGATCCATGATACTTTCTCATGGAGGGTCAATTCAGTACATATATTCTCTAATATATATAGCCATGTGTAAATGTGATATCACATATCCATGACTTGTGAGATCAAGTCATCCATTGACCTACATGCTAGTCTCAATATATCAATATATCCCTTTGTCTATTAGTACAATACTTGACTAGGAATGTTTAAGAATAGTGTTCTCTATAGCTTCTCATAATCAATTCTACCAATTGATATACTATAGATTAGAATTTACTATTCAAGGGCATTATTATATTTATTTACTGGCACACACATAAAGTAAATATAATAATCAATCTTTGCCTGTTATTAATGAAATATGATACATATGATCCCTAATCAATCATCTCATGATTGGCACTAAGGGCTGACACTAACACTCTCTGATCAGATGATAGCGGCGAAGCACATGTTTGGATCGTTGATGAGACCACACCAAGTTCAGAGACAAACTTCATGATCCAAACCACTTCCTTTGCTTCTTCCGAAGCTGCAATGTATTCTACCTTAGTGGCAGAATCCACTACAGTGTCTTGCTTGGAACTTTTCCAACTTATTGCACCTCCCTTCAAGGTGAATATGTACCCAGACTCAAACCTAGAATTATCCTTGTCTGTCTGGAAGCTGGCATCCGTATACCCACATATTACCATATCACCTTCTCCATATATTAAAAACACATCCTTAGTTCTTCTCAAGTACTTAAGGATTGTCTTAACAATAGCCCAATGATCCATTCCTAGATCAGACTGGTATTTTCTCGTGACACTCAGAGCATATGATACATTAGGCCTCATACACAATATAGTGTACATGATAGATCCTATTGTGGATGCACAAGGGATCTTACTCATGCAAATCATCTCGTCTTCTATGCATGGACACATAAACTTTGAAAAGTGTGTCCCATGCCTGATGGGAAGGGAACCTTTCATAGATTCCAACATGTTAAACCTCTTTAGCACTCGGTCTATATATGTAGACTGCGAAAGACCAAGCAATTGTTTCGATCTATCACTATAGATCTTAATCCCGAGGATATAGGTCGCTTCCCCCAGGTCTTTTATGGAGAATGTTTCGGATAACCAAATTTTAACTGACTGTAAGATAGATATATTGTTTCCTATAAGTAATATGTCATCGACATACAACACTAGGAACACAATTGCACTCCCACTAACCTTGTTGTACACACAGGGTTCATCTGGATTTTGTGAGAAATCAAACCTTTTGATTGTCTCATCAAAACAGATATTCCAGCTCCTGGATGCTTGCTTCAGTCCATATATGAACCATCAAAGTTTACATACCTTGATTTATCAACCGATGTCAAACCCTCGGGTTGTATCATATACACATCCTCGAGTAGGTTTCCATTAAGGAAAGTCATTTTCACATCTATCTGCCATATCTCATAGTCATAATGAGCAGCTATGACCAGGAGCATCAGAATGGATTTAAGCATAGCTACTGGTGAATAGGTCTCATCAAAATCAACACCTTGCTTTTGACGATAGCCTTTCGTCACTAATCTAGCCTTATAGGTAATCACATTACCTTCCATGTCGGTCTTCTTCTAGAAAACCCACTTGCACCCTATAGGTCGCTTAATGCCTTCAGGTGGGTCCACCAAGTTTCAAACTTGATTTTCAAACATGGAATCCATTTCCGACTTCATGGCTTCAAGTCATTTGTCCCTTTCTGAACATTTCATAATTTCTTCATAACTTGTAGGCTGCTCATCATCAATGAGTAATACGTCGTTCGATTCACTTATGAGAAATCTATATCTCTAAGGAATGTTGTGTGTTCTACTAGATCTACAAAGATGTGGTGTTACAATAGGTTCATCTGATGGCTCATCACTATGAGTTATCGGTTGTGGTGCTTGAACAGGTATCTCATCATTAATGTCTATTGGAGTCTTTTGAACCTCCTCAAGTTTAATGTCACTCTCACTGTTTGCTTGCAAGAGAAACTCTTTCTCTAGAAACACAACATGCCTTGAAACAAACACCTTTTTTCCACAGGATTATAGAATTGGTAACCCCTCGTTTCCTTAGTGTAACGCCTGTGAAATTCTAGCAATTTTACGAGAATTTTTGGCTTTATGAGGATGGTCTTTATGTAGGCCTTTTTGGAGAAATAAAAGAAAATAAGCCAAAAAGAGATGCAAAGCCTAGGAATTGAACCCCCCACCTCTAGAGATAGCCAAGCCTTATAGATGCACCCACTAACCATAAGCCCAATAGAATCATGTCATTAGAGGAAAGGGGGAACCTATAGATAAATGGGAGGAGGGTAAATGAAGAGGCTTGACAAGGAGAAGAGAAACTTCTCTTCCTCCCCTTTATAAAGAAGAGAGAAGTTCCACTTGGCCACTTCTTCCTTCCTTCTTCCTCTTCTCTTCATTCTCACCGAAACCCCAAGCTCTTCTTCTTCCTTTGGCCGAGAGCTCCTTGCAAGCTAGGAGAGAGCTAGGTGACCTCCATTAGGTCATCTCCCCAAGCAAAGCGAAGGATGTAAGTTTTCCCCTCACCTGCAGTATATTAGTTTGATAGGGTTGGTTGCTTGAAAGAAATATGAAATTGTAGCCTTATAAGTTTCGGCCAACTAAGTTGGTGGGCTAGGATTCATGAAAATGCTACTAAGGGAGGTTTTTATGGGTGATATGTTTCAAGTAGATACCTTTAGGAGACCAAAGTGCAAAGGTGATGACCCTATATGGTTCGGCCACCCCCAAGATTTTAGGGTTAGGGTTGCATGAACTTGATCCTAAAGTGATATTCTTGGTGGGTATGTTTCAAGTAAGACCCTTGGGTATCCACCATCCAAGATGAGGCCCTTGTAGGTTTCGGCCACTCTAGGTGCTTAGGGTTAGGGTTGCATGAAAATATCCCTAATGATGCTATGCTAGATGATAATGCTCATGAATAAATATTAGGTGGCAAGAACCCTAGTTGAGCCCCTTGTAGGTTTCGGCCACCCTAGGTAATTAGGGTTAGGGTTGCATGAAAATATCCCTAATGATGCTATGCTAGATGATAATGCTCATGAATGAATATTAGGTGGCAAGAACCCTAGTTGAGCCCCTTGTAGGTTTCGGCCACCCTAGGTAATTAGGGTTAGGGTTGCATGAAAATATCCCTAATGATGCTATGCTAGATGATAATGCTCATGAATGAATATTAGGTGGCAAGAAACCTAGTTGAGCCCCTTGTAGGTTTGGCCACCCTAGGTAATTAGGGTTAGGGTTGCATGAAAATATCCCTCATGATGCTAAGCTAGGTTATAATGCTTTATGAATGAATTTTGGGGACCAAACCTAAGCTTGAGCCCCTTACAAGTTTCCAACCCATGGTTTTAGGTTTAGGGTTTCATGAAACACCCTATATGTAATTGTGCTATGTGTATAGTTTTTAATATGACATGAACTTTGCTTGGGTGATGAATATGTTATGATTCAATGCAACATGAAATTAGGCTATGTGATGAACATGTTTTACGATTTAATATGCCATGAATAAGCTTAGGAAATATACTTCCTGTTATGATGTAATGTGCCATGTAATATGCCATGATGAACATGTTGTGTGAAGTAATATGCCATGTATATGCTTAAATGTGCTTCAAGTTATGGAGTATTGTGCCATGAAATATACCTAGGTGAAGAATATGTTTTGTGATTTAATATGTCATGAATATGCTTAGGAAATATGCTTCATGTTTACGATGCAATATGTCATGAAACATGCTTATGTGATGAACCCGTTTATGCTTTAGGACCCCTTTAGGGTACTCTTATGTTATGAATGCATGTGTCCTTATAAAATGACTAAGATGGAGATGCTTCCCTTTCAAGTAGGGATCAAGAGCTCTCCTTATGATAAAATAAGATGGAGATGCTTCCCTTTCAAGTAGGGATCAAGAGCTCTCCTTATGATAAGATAAGATGGAGATGCTTCCCTTTCAAGTAGGGATCAAGAGCTCTCCTTATGATAAGATAAGATGGAGATGCTTCCCTTTCAAGTAGGGATCAAGAGCTCTCCTTATGTCAAGATAAGATCAAGATGCTTCCCTTCTTATGATGGGGATCAAGAGCATTCTTTATATTATGTCCAGAAAGAAAAGAATTAAGTATTTTACTTTGCAAGAGGTTAAGTACCCGACCCGTCGGTGGTCGTTAATCAAATCCATAGGGACACAAGAAGGCGTAAGAGGTCTTGCCACGTAAGGCGTAAGAGGTCTTGCTCTAATAGTGGTGGCTCGCTACTGACCTATTAGGGAGCAGCGCATTATGTGGTACTTAACCTGGGGCCCCCCAAACAAGTTATGATGATATTGAAGTATTTATAAGTATATGTTTTGAAAAGAAAAGACTTTTATGATATTGTGTATGCTTATGTTAAATGCTCTGAATGCTTACGAACTAGGTTCTTTATGCATGCTAGATGTTATGAAGTTATGATGATATTGAAGTATTTATAAGTATATGTTTTGAAAAGAAAAGACTTTTATGATACTGTGTGTGCTGTTAAATGCTCACAGATAACTACGAACTAGGTTCTTTGTAAGCTAGATGTTATGAAGTTATGATGATATTGAAGTATTTATAAGTATATGTTTTGAAAAGAAAAGACTTTATGATATTGTGTATGCCTATGTTAAATGCTCAATGCTTACGAACTAGGTTCTTTATGCATGCTAGATGTTATGAAGTTATGATGATATTGAAGTATTTATAAGTATATGTTTTGAAAAGAAAAGACTTTTATGATATTGTGTATGCTTATGTTAAATGCTCTGAATGCTTACGAACTAGGTTCTTTATGCATGCTAGATGTTATGAAGTTACGATGATATTGAATTAATTATAAGTGTATGTTTGAAAAGAAAAGACTTCTATGATATTGTGTATGCTTATGTTAAATGCTCTGAATGCTTACGAACTAGGTTCTTTATGCATGCTAGATGTTATGAAGTTATGATGTTTAGAGTTAAGTCTAAGTATGTGGTGACTATGTACTTTATGCTAGTTTAGAATTTATGATGTGGTGAAGTTTAAGGGTAAGGTTAAGAATACTTGCGACTATGTTCCTTCTGCATGATTAGGGTTTATGTTATTACAAATGTTTATGCTCAAGTTAACCAAATGCTTAGGATTACGTTCTTTCATGCACGCTTAGTTTATGCAGCTATATAACGCTCATGTTCAAAGTATGCCCCGCTTAGATTAATTATGCTTAACTCCGCTTATGAACAATTCTATGCCATGCTTAGTTCTTTTGTACTATTACCGGATATGTTGTTGATTAGTGTTGCTATGAAATGCTTAGGTCATTTTCTATGCCAAAGATGCTCATGTTATAATAGTTTGATGAAATCGTGGTTTTGTGAGTAGGCAAGGATCTTACTAAGCTATATGCTTATAGTTTATGTTGTCCATATACTGCAGATAGAGGAAGTCTGCACTAGAGGGAGTGGCAGGAGGGGCATATGCGTGTGTGATAGTGGCATGGTGGAAGAAGACCCTTCACTATCTGCTTATATTTATATGCTCTAAGAACAATTTAAGACATTGCTTCCGCTTATAAGACTTGTGTTTAATGAGTATCCCTTAATTTAAGAGGTTCGACATGTTAGAACTCATGAACGAATCCTTTCGTTATGCATGTTATGAAATAAGATAAGATATGTGGTCATGCTAATGATGAATAAGATAGGTGATGCATGTGCCAAAGAAGGTTTCAGTTATGATAACCTGTTTAAGCATGTAGACTTTGAACGGATCCATATGTAGTATGCTAATAAAAAAAAAATATATAGACCCAAGTAGCGCCGCCCTGAGAGCAGATAAGGGCGGGCGCTACAGGTGGTATCAGAGCGGGTTCACCTTTCCACTATCACACATCAAGCCTCCATCCTGCTATTTCCAAGTAAGTAACTTTATGCATACTGAGTTTCTTTTATAATGAAGAATGACTCCTATCTAGATAGAAATAATACCTCATCATGTTTTAGTAGATTGGAATCACACTTGTGATCTAGATAGAAATAACACCTTATCATGTTTTAAGTAGATTGGAATCACACTTGTGATCTAGATAGAAATAATACCTCCTCATGTTTTAGTAGATTGGAATCACACTTGTGATCTAGATAGAAATAATACCTCATCATGTTTTAGTAGATTGGAATCACACTTGTGATCTAGATAGAAATAACACCTTATCATGTTTTAAGTAGATTGGAATCACACTTGTGATCTAGATAGAAATAATACCTCATGTTTTAGTAGAGTGGAATCACACATATTTATAAAATCCTATTGAGACTCAAATATTAAGGATACCATACCTTGTTTATGATATGAGATATTAGATGCACGTATATGAGTAGGAATTATAATAACACCTTAATTAATTATTCATTTATCACTTAGATAACATGAACGGGAGACGTAGTGCTAGAGGGAATGACTCTGCACCCCACCGATTTGATGCATGTGGTTACCGAAGCCACCAGTCACAGAGCAACACCGGTTATCAATGCTCTCACGAATCAACAAGGAACCCTAGCACCACCCTGTGGACGCAGAACGTAACTCCTAACACGACCACTATGGTGCAAGCACCGCTAATCAATCGCCATCGGGTCCGCCAAGCCTATCTCGATTGATGGCGAGGTGAAACGAAAAAATTTCTCCGGTGGGCGAACCATGGATGCCCAAGCCGGTTCAAAACATTGAAAGCAACGTGGAGCTACTGGAGTGGCCCGAGCACGAAAGGAGAAAAATTGCCTCGTTCTGTCTTTCCGGGATGCCAGATGTGGTGGGAGAGAGTCGCGAAGAGACAAATAAATCAAATGAGGTGGATAGATTTTGAATCGGAGTTCTTCGAGGAGTTCTTTCAGACGGATCACAAATAAGCACTACGATGAGTTTCGAGTTCCAAGGCGATCTATCGCTTAGTGAAGCTATGAAAAGGTTCAACCGGCCGCACGCCTCGCCTGAGTTAGTCGATCGAGAGGAGAGGATCGACTCAAAAATGTTGCGACCGGAGATAGCCTGAATGTGGCCGTGAGTCAATCGACCCTGCATCGCTGAGGAGTTGTTCAAGAGTGCCCTGGTCACAACACTACCGAACAACATCACCACAGAGTAAGGCACGAATCGGAGAGCCGAAATCTCAGAATACAAGCTGGAAGAGAGACCGCAGAGGCAAGAAGAAACAGTGGAATGACCCAAGAGGGGGCCTGTGAAACCGCCAAACCGGGTATCCCGACCGCCCTACATGTGGGAAGAAGCATCCGGGAATGTCGCTGTGGCACGAGGAAGTGTTAACTGTGGACGGAGGGGCACATAGCGGAACCGCCTTACCCGGTTCGTGCACCGCACACGAAGATGTCCAAGATGCCCGAGCTCCTCCACAGCTTCACCAGATGCAGGCGACGATAGAAGGTCCTCAAATAAGTCAAGGGAGACTGGAAGCCCCGCCGGTTGGGACAAATGCCAGGGTGTTCTCCCTCACCAGAGAAGATGTAGCGAGTGCCTCGACGGTTGTCACAGTCACCTACTTATTTCCTAATACGCATCGTCTTGTTTGACACCGGGGCAACCCATTCATTCATCGCTACGCCTTTCATAAGAAAGATAGATAGGCATCCCCAAGCTTTGGACTATGAATTTTTAACGACGTTACCTTCGGGAGAGGTGATGTCATCCACCCATATTCTGCGCGCCGCACCAATTAGGCTCGCAGACAGGGAGCTCTATGGTGACCTGATAGTCCTAGATATGTGGGACTATGATGTTATATTGGGCATGGACTTTCTGCACAAGTACGGCGCGTCAATTGAGTGCCGTAAACGGAGGGTAATCTTCCGACCCGAAGCAGAAGTTTCATTTGAATTTATCGGGGAGTCGAAGAAAGGAACAAAGAAGTTCTTATCGGCACTAAAAGCCCGAAAAATGTTAGAAGACGGATGCACCGGATTTCTCGCACATGTGGTGGATACCATATCAGCGAAGAACCAGAAGATAGAAGATGTCAGAGTGGTACGTGACCATCCGGAGGTGTTTCCTGATGACCTACCTGGGTTACCGCCTGATAGAGAAATTGAGTTCGAGATCGAATTAATTCCCGGAACTAATCCGATCTCCAAGGCACCCTACCGAATGGCGCCAACTGAGTTGAAAGAACTACAGAAACAACTACAAGAGTTACTTGGCCAGGGATTTATCCGTCCTAGTCACTCACCATGGGGAGCTCCAGTGTTGTTCATAAAGAAGAGAGATGGGTCTATGCGAATGTGTATAGACTACCGGGCACTGAACAACGTAACCATCAAGAATAGGTACTTCCTGTGATCGATGACTTGTTCGACCACAAGGAGCTACCGTCTTTCAAAGATCGATCTCGATCCGGCTATCATCAAGTAAAAGTAAAGCCAGACGATTGTCCGAAGACGGCCTTCCGAACAAGATACTGACATTACGAGTTTGTAGTTATGCAATTTGTCGTAACCAATGCTCCGTCAATGTTCATGGACTTGTTGAATCGAGTATTCACGGCCTTCCTCGACAAATTTGTGATCGCCTTCATCGACGATATTCTTATCTACTCGAGAGACCGAGAAGAGCATGCCGAACACCTGAAGACAGTACTACAGATTCTTCAGAAAGAGCAACTATATGCCAAGTTCTCCAAATGTGAGTTCTGGCTCAAACAAGTGTCATTCTTGGGTCATGTCATCTCTAAAGATGGAATCATGGTGGACCCAATGAAGATTGAGGCTGTACGGAACTGGAATAGGCCAAGGAATGCGAGTGAAATCAGAAGTTTCCTGCTAGCAGCTATTACAGAAGTTTGTAGAGGACTTCTAGAATTGCAGCCTATGATGCTCACCAGAAAGGACAAGCAATACAAATGGACTGAGGACTGTGAGAGGAGTTTTACGGAACTGAAAAGGAGACTGACCAGCGCTCCCATCCTGACTCTCCCTGAAGATAATGGAAGCTTCGATATGTATAGTGACGCTTCCAAACTGGGGCTCGGAGCTGTACTTATGCAAAACGGCAAGGTCATCGCTACGCCTAGATGTACAAAGAGCACGAAATAAATTATCTCGCCCATGACTTAGAATGGCGCAGTGGTGTTCGCTCTAAAATATGGAGACACTACTTATACGGAGCTCTGTGCGGATTTATACCGACCACCAGAGTCTGAGATATTTCTTTACCCAGAAAGACCTAAACATGAGACAACGCAGATGGCTGGAGCTAGTCAAAGATTATGATTGTGAGATATTCTATCACCCAGGAAAGGCCAACAAGGTGGCAGATGCGCTTAGCAGAAAGTCCGGTGCCGCTTTGATGTCCTTATCGATGCTATCTCAACCCCTGAAAAGGGAAGTAATGAATTACGGAATAGAAATCATTTCTGGGCAACTTTCCACCATGACTATAACGCCGACGCTGTTCGACGATATAAAGGGAAAGCAAGATGGTGATTCAGACATCCAGAAGTTCAAACAAGAAGTACTGGAAGGAAGGGATAATGGATTCCGCATCACCGACGGCGATTATTATACTTCCGGATCGCCTATGCATTCGAACGATCCGGAGTTACAGAAGATACTCGAGGAATCCCATGGAACACCTTATACCATGCATCCCGGATCTAATAAAATGTATCGTGACTTAAGGGATAAATTTTGGTGGTCCGCATGAAAAGGATATGGCTCAAGATCGTCAACACTGTCGACCGCTGTAAGGTGAAGGCGAACACCGTAAACCCGGGGATTACTGCAGCCAATACAGATTCTCGAGTGGAAATGGGAAGAAATTTCATGGATTTCATCTCGGATTACCTAACGACAAATGGTTACGATGCTATATGGGTAATCATAGACCGTGACAAAGTCCGCCCATTTCGCAATCAAGATGACCTATTCGGTTGGCCGAGCATAGCTCAATTATATGTCAAGGAAATTATCAAATTACATGGAGTGCCTAAGGCTATTATTTCGACCGGATGGCCGCTTTACCTCCCATCTCGGGAATGTGTCTGTAAGGCTCTTGGCACTAAGTTGAGATTCAAGATCGCTTTCATCCTCGTAATCGACTGGCCGACGGAAAGAGTGAACCAGGCCTTTGGAAGATATGCCGCGGCCTGTGCTCTAGACTTTAAGGAGCCGTGTCGATATTTGTGCTCGCGTAATTTGCTTACAACAATACTACCAAAGCTACCATTGGAATGGCACCCTATGAAGCTCTATACGGAGAAGACGCAGTGTCTCCTATCTGCTGGTACGAGGGTGGTGAAAGGAGGGAAATGGGTCTTCAGCCGATATTATTGACAATACCACCCGCTATACTGAATATCCAGAGAATCGAACCGCCAGAGCCGACAAAAGAGCTATGCGGATATGCGCGACTGTTAGAGTTCGGCCTGGGACTGTATTCTCAGTGACCCTATGAAGGGAGTGATGAGATTCGGAAGGAAGGGTAAATCAATCCACGTACGTGGGACCCTATCCGATATCACAGATAGTGGGCAAGGTGGCGATGTCGAATCGCCCCAAGAGATGTCGGCTATACACAACGTGCGTGTTCCATGTCTCTATGCTCAAGAAATGCATATCCGAGCGGACCAAGTGGTCGAGCCACAAATTGTATACATTCAAGAGGACTGAGTATCGAAGTCGGCCTATCCAGATACTAGACCGAGATGTCAAGAGACTAAGGAACAAAGAGGTGCCCTTAGTGAAGGTCCCGTAAGGTGAATCGCAATACGAGGAGGCTACTTGGGAACGCGAGGAGGACATGAGGCAGAAGTACCCGGAATTGTTTTAAGTTTCGAGGACGAAACTTTTACAAGGTATGAGGGATTGTAACGCCCGTGAAATTCTAGCAATTTTACGAGAATTTTTGGCTTTATGAGGATGGTCTTTATGTAGGCCTTTTTGGAGAAATAAAAGAAAATAAGCCAAAAAGAGATGCAAAGCCTAGGAATTGAACCCCCCACCTCTAGAGATAGCCAAGCCTTATAGATGCACCCACTAACCATAAGCCCAATAGAATCATATCATTAGAGGAAAGGGGGAACCTATAGATAAATGGGAGGAGGGTAAATGAAGAGGCTTGACAAGGAGAAGAGAAACTTCTCTTCCTCCCCTTTATAAAGAAGAGAGAAGTTCCACTTGGCCACTTCTTCCTTCCTTCTTCCTCTTCTCTTCATTCTCACCGAAACCCCAAGCTCTTCTTCCTCCTTTGGCCGAGAGCTCCTTCCAAGCTAGGAGAGAGCTAGGTGACCTCCATTAGGTCATCTCCCCAAGCAAAGCGAAGGATGTAAGTTTTCCTCACTGCGGTATATTAGTTTGATAGGGTTGGTTGCTTGAAAGAAATATGAAATTGTAGCCTTATAAGTTTCGGCCAACTAAGTTGGTGGGCTAGGATTCATGAAAATGCTACTAAGGGAGGTTTTTATGGGTGATATGTTTCAAGTAGATACCTTTAGGAGACCAAAGTGCAAAGGTGATGACCCTATATGGTTGCCACCCCAAGATTTTAGGGTTAGGGTTGCATGAACTTGATCCTAAAGTGATATTCTTGGTGGTATGTTTCAAGTAAGACCCTTGGGTATCCACCATCCAAGATGAGGCCCAGGTTTTCTAGGTGCTTAGGGTTAGGGTTGCATGAAAATATCCCTAATGATGCTATGCTAGATGATAATGCTCATGAATAAATATTAGGTGGCAAGAACCCTAGTTGAGCCCTTGTAGGTTTCGCCACCCTAGGTAATTAGGGTTAGGGTTGCATGAAAATATCCTAATGATGCTATGCTAGATGATAATGCTCATGAATGAATATTAGGTGGCAAGAACCCTAGTTGAGCCCCTTGTAGGTTTCGGCCACCCTAGGTAATTAGGGTTAGGTTGCATGAAAATATCCCTAATGATGCTATGCTAGATGATAATGCTCATGAATGAATATTAGGTGGCAAGAACCCTAGTTGAGCCCCTTATAGGTTTGCCACCCTAGGTAATTAGGGTTAGGTTGCATGAAAATATCCTCATGATGCTAAGCTAGGTTATAATGCTTTATGAATGAATTTTTGGGGACAAACCTAAGCTTGAGCCCCTTACAAGTTTCGGCCAACCCATGGTTTTAGGGTTAGGGTTTCATGAAAACACCCTATATGTAATTGTGCTATGTGTATAGTTTTAATATGACATGAACTTTGCTTGGGTGATGAATATGTTATGATTCAATGCAACATGAAATTAGGCTATGTGATGAACATGTTTTACGATTTAATATGCCATGAATAAGCTTAGGAAATATACTTCTGTTATGATGTAATGTGCCATGTAATATGCCATGATGAACATGTTGTGTGAAGTAATATGCCATGTATATGCTTGAGAATGTGCTTCAAGTTATGGAGTATTGTGCCATGAAATATACCTAGGTGAAGAATATGTTTTGTGATTTAATATGTCATGAATATGCTTAGGAAATATGCTTCATGTTTACGATGCAAAATGTCATGAAACATGCTTATGTGATGAACCGTTTATGCTTTAGGACCCCTTTAGGGTACTCTTATGTTATGAATGCATGTGTCCTTATAAAATGACTAAGATGGAGATGCTTCCCTTTCAAGTAGGGATCAAGAGCCTCCTTATGATAAAATAAGATGGAGATGCTTCCCTTCAAGTAGGGATCAAGAGCTCTCCTTATGATAAGATAAGATGGAGATGCTTCCTTCAAGTAGGGATCAAGAGCTCTCCTTATGTCAAGATAAGATCAAGATGCTTCCTTCTTATGATGGGGATCAAGAGCATTCTTTATATTATGTCCAGAAAAGAAAAGAATTAAGTATTTTACTTTGCAAGAGGTTGTGGTCGTTAATCAAATCCATAGGGACACAAGAAGACGTAAGAGGTCTTGCTGTAAGACGTAAGAGGTCTTGCTTGTGGCTCGCTACCCTATTAGATTATGTGGTACTTAAAAACAAGTTATGATGATATTGAAGTATTTATAAGTATATGTTTTGAAAAGAAAAGACTTTTATGATATTGTGTATGCTGATGTTAAATGCTCTGAATGCTTACGAACTAGGTTCTTTATGCATGCTAGATGTTATGAAGTTATGATGATATTGAAGTATTTATAAGTATATGTTTTGAAAAGAAAAGACTTTTATGATATTGTGTATGCTTACGAACTAGGTTCTTTATGCATGCTAGATGTTATGAAGTTATGATGATATTGAAGTATTTATAAGTATATGTTTTGAAAAGAAAAGACTTTTATGATATTGTGTATGCTGATGTTAAATGCTCTGAATGCTTACGAACTAGGTTCTTTATGCATGCTAGATGTTATGAAGTTATGATGATATTGAAGTATTTATAAGTATATGTTTTGAAAAGAAAAGACTTTTATGATATTGTGTATGCTGATGTTAAATGCTCTGAATGCTTACGAACTAGGTTCTTTATGCATGCTAGATGTTATGAAGTTATGATGATATTGAAGTATTTATAAGTATATGTTTTGAAAAGAAAAGACTTTTATGATATTGTGTATGCTTATGTTAAATGCTCAATGCTTACTTAACTAGGTTCTTTATGCATGCTAGATGTTATGAAGTTATGATGATATTGAAGTATTTATAAGTATATGTTTTGAAAAGAAAAGACTTTTATGATATTGTGTATGCTTATGTTAAATGCTCTGAATGCTTACGAACTAGGTTCTTTATGCATGCTAGATGTTATGAAGTTACGATGATATTGAATTAATTATAAGTGTATGTTTGAAAAGAAAAGACTTCTATGATATTGTGTATGCTTATGTTAAATGCTCTGAATGCTTACGAACTAGGTTCTTTATGCATGCTAGATGTTATGAAGTTATGATGTTTAGAGTTAAGTCTAAGTATGTGGTGACTATGTACTTTATGCTAGTTTAGAATTTATGATGTGGTGAAGGTTAAGGGTAAGGTTAAGAATACTTGCGACTATGTTCCTTCTGCATGATTAGGGTTTATGTTATTACAAATGTTTATGCTCAAGTTAACCAAATGCTTAGGATTACGCTTTCATGCACGCTTAGTTTATGCGCTTATAACGCTCATGTTCAAAGTATGCCCCGCTTAGATTAATTATGCTTAACTCGCTTATGAACAATTCTATGCCATGCTTAGTTCTTTTTGTACTATTACCGGATATGTTGTTGATTAGTGTTGCTATGAAATGCTTAGGTCATTTTCTATGCCAAAGATGCTCATGTTATAATAGTTTGATGAAATCGTGGTTTTGTGAGTAGGCAAGGATCTTACTAAGCTATATGCTTATAGTTTATGTTGTCCATATATCAGATAAAGGAAGTCTCGCACTAGAGGAAGTGGCGTGAGGGGCCATGTGCGTGTGTGTGATAGTGGCATGGTGGAAGAAGACCCTTCACTATCTCGCTTATATTTATATGCTCTAAGAACAATTTAAGACATTGCTCGCTTATAAGACTTGTGTTTAATGAGTATCCCTTAATTTAAGAGGTTCGACATGTTAGAACTCATGAACTAATCCTTTCAAGTTATGCATGTTATGAAATAAGATAAGATATGTGGTCATGCTAATGATGAATAAGATAGGTGATGCATGTGCCAAAGAAGGTTTCATTATGATAACCTGCTTTAAGCATGTAGACTTTGAACGGATCCATATGTAGTATGCTATATCCAATAAATAGACATTTATAAGACATGAGTGATCATCGATAAAGGTAATGAAGTAGTTATAGCCTCCTAGAGCATGAGTTGGCATAGGTCCACATACATTAGTATGTATTAGACTAAGCAACTCTCCCATTCACCATTTGAATGAATCAAATTTAATTTCAAAATTAACATGGGTTTCTTGCTTACATGGCCGGAGGCTAATTGATTATCTTCGCCTAACATATATATTCCAATAAAATGTCATTCATAGTTATGTAACAACAATTATTACTAAAAGTCAAATGGTACTCATTTCTATTTAAGTGGGAAATAGAAATAATGTTATTTATTAAGGAAGGTACATAATAGCAATTATCCAGTTCTAAGACAAGTCCTGTAGGGAGCTTCAACAAATATATTTCGATGGCGACCGAGCAACCTTTGCTCTATTGCCAACTCGCAAATTTGATTCTCCCTTGAGGAGCCCTCTATTATTCCTTAGCCCCTGTATGTCATTACATATATGTAAGCCACACCAGTATCCAATACCCAAGTGTCTAAGGAAATAGAATGACAATCAATAACGAAGTTACCTGAAGAGGATGGGGCATCAGTGTTAGGACCTGTGCGCCCAATAGAGGTGGGTGAATAGCAGTTCGGTGTTGTTTGATGAAATTTGATTGCGCTTGCTACAAAATGTGTTATACGTAGCAGAATATGTATATAACAAAAACAAAAACACACAAGCACAATCACAACACCAAATATAATGTGGTTCGGAACTGAATGGTTCCTACTCCACGGATTAGGCTCGAACGAGCCCTAGCGATGCCAATCGCACACCACTACTCAATAACTCCTTCTCGGAACAATCCGGAGGTGGAGAAATCTCGTACAAGTGATTACTCTAAGTAATACAATGAACAACAAGCATATACAAGTAAATACAACAAAAGAATGCAAAGAACACTTTACAAAAAAATTTTGGAAGCTTGCTTGTTGATAGCCTTGGACTAGACTTGAAGACCCTGATTTGCACCAGCAAATCGCTCCAAATTGCCCAAGAAAACTGATGCCAAATCCCTCCTTCCGAGCTGCTTTTATAACCTGCATTCGGGTTAGATTTCGCCTAGCAATCGACTGATCGGGACCATCAGTCGACTGCTCTTGTAGCCATTGTCTCACAACGGCATGAGCCACGTTGGATAAGTTCCAACGAATAGACTATCAGTCAACTGATCAAGCCAATCGGTCGAGTGATCTATTCATCACTCGACTATCAAACTCTAACAGTCGACTCGGGAACCTTCTGTCCTCGAATTCTCGACTCGAAATGTGATCTCGGATCGATCGACTAAGAGGCCATCGATCAGCTTAATCGGGCAAATGATCGCTAGGCCAATTTCAACAGTCGAACTCTATTCGACTGACCATAGTCTTAATCGACTGATACACCTCAAACATGAGGTTTTGTGACTTGTTCATCCATACGCTAGCCTTTAGGTGCTTCCATCAGCTATTGTCATGCTAATGTGGTCTACACCGCCAAGCCACATTGGACTTATGCTACCAAGACTCCTCTTTGACTTTACTCCGCCAACCATTGGACTTATACTTCCAAGACTTCACCCTTGGACTTTACGCCGCCAATATTCTCCTTGGACTTTCCAATTGCCAAGACTCAAGCTTGGACTTTCCCTTGCCAACCCATGTTGGACTTTCCATGCCAAGACCCATGCTTGAACTTTTCCTTTCCAAGACCCATGGTTGGAATTTCCTTTGCCAAGACCCATGCTTGGACTTTCCTTGCCAACCCATGTTGGACTTTCCATGTCAAGACTCAAGCTTGGACTTTTCCTGCCAAGTACACAAGACTTGGACTTTTCCCATGACAATGGTCAAACCATTGTCAAACATCAAAATCATAACTTGGGTTGATTGCACCAACAATCTCACCAACACATTGTATGACATCAATGTCAGACATCAAAATACTACTTGAGTCAAACTCGAGTCTAGTTAATCGTGACCTGGGCCGATTGCACCAACAATCTCTCCCTTTTTGATGTTTGAACAAAAACCAAACACCTTTGAGTTAGGCCCCTAACTCAAATTCCCTTACCAATTTTCCCAAATTAGTAATTCTAACATTCTCCCCCTTTTTGACATACATCAAAAAGGTTCTCCCCAAGAAGGTCAATGTCTCATATCCTAATGAGATCATACAATTCCCTCTTGGTCCAAAAACACCTAGGATGTCTTCACTCTTACTAGTGATAAGTCTCATATCACTTAGGAGAGGCACTCCTATAAACTCTCCCAATTTCCAAATTGGGCATCTCACATTCCCAATTCTCCCCCTCATGAGAAAGAACACATTCATCGTCCCATGATGGATACCTCCCCCTAAAGACTTGCTCCCCCTTGACCATTGCACCAACAATGTCTTTGGAGAGTCCCTAAGCCTATAGGAACATTAAACCATCAAAAATAAGGTTAAAAATTCAACATTGAACTTTCACTCACCTTAAATTTGATACATCACCCTAACAACTCTCCTAATCCATATCCAATGGATTTTCACCCTTTCTAATATTTTCCAAAGCATATCCTAGGGTTAGGAGCAGTTAGGAAACCCTAACATAGCTGAAACATGGGCTAAACATCCTTGTTTACCTGAAATAAGCTCTGGCAGTAGACTCTATCAATCAACAGTTGACTGCCCTACCAATCAGTCGACTGCCATCAAGCAGTAGTCGATTGATAACTAAAATTTCCGAATTTTAATTATCAAAAATGAATTTTGGAAATTGATAAGTAATTCTACGTATGTTGACAAATCGTGAAAATTCATACGTACATTACTTATAAGCAATACAATGGGTGAAAAATATTGGAAAAATAATTTATCTACAAAATAGTGAAATTGATACAAAGTTCAAAAGTGAAGAAAAACTTCAATGTTTGGGCTCACTTTGTATCAACATCATCAATGGTGACTTCTATCAAAAAATAGATTGCACCAAGGTTTTTCAAAATGATTTTCAAATTGTTTTAAAAACCTTATATTAGATCATGTTCTTTGGGCTTAATGTACATGGCTTGAACATAAGCTTTCCAAATGATCCATCCATGATTTTAGATGAGTTTGAGTTCATCTAGATGCAAAAACTATGCACTTTGAACTTAACTCATTTTCTAACATCTCACATATATCTAGGGTGTATCAATACACATACATGTCAATGTAATGTGAGATGTGGGTTTTGTTCATCCTAATCTAGGGTTTCATTCATTTGTCTAAGGCAACACTATTTGATTCCCTTATACATGGGACTTCAAATCATGTCATTGTCCTTAACTCAATTTTTATTAATGCATGAATGATTATGGCATTAATGATGATATAAATAAGCATCTGCTCATAATCATGATGTCATGGCATAAAATGGAATCTAAGCATACATGATATTTAACCTTAAACCTAAATAATATCATGACATATTAAATGATTAAAATAAACATGATGCCATGACATGGCAAGGCAAACAAGACATGGCAAGTGTAAAATACTAAGGTATTAAATACCTAAGTGTTAAGCTCAAATTATCATTTCTAGAATTAAATCCAATTTTGCCTTAATGTCACTTATCCCCCAAGTGTGCTAAAAACCCAAAATGGCACACTATGACCTCTAAACCTAGTATGTGCCAATTTGATTGATTTTTCATAATTCCATAAATTGCATTGGCACATCCTAAAAACCTTTAGGATTAAATACTCAAAACCTATTTCTAAGATATCCATAACCTTGAAAATAACCTACAGTGCTACCTTCACCATGGTTAGGTTAACTACCTATCCATTCAAGGTTGACACACCTAAACCCATTTAGCATGAATCGATCACGCTCTTAGGAACTCAATACCTATTGGAGCTCTAGGTATTCGCTAGGGATAACCTCCCTAGATACCCTCCTAATGACCCTCCTAGGCTTGGTAGCCTTGGTCATTTGAGTCTTTCCTAGGTTAACTCTAGGGGTAACTCCCCTTGTAACCTTCTTAGTGGCTTCCCTAAGTTTCCTTGAAACCCTAGCCACTAGGCACCTACCTTGGTCAACCTTAGGGATGACTTCCCTATTGACCTTGGTTTTCCTAAACCTAACTTGAGATCCATAATCGAATGGAACATTATGATAGGTCTCCTTGGGCTTAGGTTTGTGACCCAAACCTTTCTTGCCCTTGGTTGAACCTTGCTTCCTAAAACCTAGGTTTTGACTCCTTGACCAAGATTTTTTATCATTTGACCCTTTAATTTGATCTTGTATATTCTTAAGGGTCTTCTCCATTTTCTCAAGTTTTGATCTCAAAACTTGATTTTCTAATTCTAATTGCCCAATTTTTGAATTTTGATCTAATCTTTGGGCATTGTTCCATTTCCTAGGCATATGCCTACCCTTCTTAGGGTTAATGTCTAAATGGTCTTCTACCTTCTTAATGGTTTCACTAGATAGAATTTTTCTAGGGACATTAGTCCCAAATTTCTTCTTATCTTTAAAATTGTAACTCTTAGCACCTAAACAAAAGTATTTGTTATTCTTAGCATGCTTTTCATGAATAATATAACATTATTCCTAGCATGCTTTTGACTATTAATTGAAGAAAATGCATTATTGAGTTTTACCTTAGGGTTAGCTTTTAAGGCTACCCCTACTTGTGATGCTCCTTCTTGGACTTTCTTCCTCCCCCTAGGGCATTGACTCCTATAATTCCCCTCTTGGTTGCATTTGAAGCACACCACGTGCTCCTTGCTTTTTTTAGTGGGGACCCTTTTTTTTTGGTCTTTTCTTGAACTCTTGACGCCAGTTGACTTTTCTTGACTCTTTTTGAACATTTACTCTTGTAATGTCCTACTTCCCTACACTCAAAGCATATGATATGATTTTTAAAATTAATTGAAATGCTTGAGTTACCTAGAGTGGTGGTCGGTGCTGGAGTTGGTTCTTCTTCATCTCTCCCGGATGTTGAGATTACCTCTTGATTTTGTTCCGGCTCCGGCGTAGACGGTCTCTCCTCCTCCTCAATCCTAGAGGTTGAGGTTTCTTCTACTTCTACCTCTTCCACCAATTCCGATCCAGATGTTGATTCCCTATTAACCTCTGAATCCTCACTTTCTTGTGAGGATGATGAACTTACTTCTTTGGGCTCTTCCTCTTGAGCCGGTGATGGGTCTTCATGGAATCTTGTCACTTGGCTCCAAAATTCTTTTGCATCCTTGTACTCACCTAACTTGGACACAATTTCATTAGGAATAAACTCAATCAAGAATTTTATTACCTTCTTGTTTTTCTTGAATCCTTGGAGTTCTTCCTCGGTCCATCTCTTCATCTTGAGGAAACCTCCCTTTGGTCCTCTAGGATATTCAAATCCTTCCATCAAAGCGGACCACTCCTCAAGGTCCCTCATCATCAAGAAGTCTTCAATTCTTGCCTTACATTGGTTGAATCCTTCTTGTCCATAGAAATTGTAAGGCACCGGTGTGTTGATGTTGTTGGGTTGATCCGTGAGGGGAAACTTCGCTTCCTACTTCACCTTGATCGTTTGTTCATGGTGATCCCATCGATATCCCCGGATTAAAAAAAAATAATCCTAGACAAAAGGGATTGCCCAAACAACCAAGTCATCATCGTTCTATTCGTTTAGAGAGGTCACTTGAACAAACTTGTTGTTCAAGCGACCAACCTCTATTCTACGAGTAGCCGCGGAATAGACGATGTCAGGATCGTCGACTTTCGTGTTTATGTTCGGGATCCAAGTATTATTTAGCCACAAACAGAATATATCATGCTCATAATTGAAAAACAAAAACAAACATGTTACAAAAGAGAATAGAGAATCGATATACCTCTCGATCTTCTAATGTATGACCTTCCTCCTTTTGGACGTCGTGTGGGCGATGATCTACCAAAAGTTGAAGCTCCTAGATCGCCAATCTTCCTTCCTTGCTCGTTCCGAGCAAGAGGAAGAATAGAAACAAAGCTCCTTTTCTTCTTTCAACCAACCACCAACATCCAATGTTGGAGCTTGCCGTCGGCCAAGAAGGAAGAGGAGATTAGGGTGGAAACCAGCCAAGACACCAAGGGAAAGCCCTAAATCTTGTTTCCACCAGCCAAGGAGAAGGAGAAGAGGGAGTTTGGATGCCGACCAAGGGCTGGAAGGGCTTCAATGGGTGCCGGCAAGCTTGAGGAAGAAGAAAAATAAGGAAGTTGTTCCCTTATTTGGTGCCGCCAATGCTCCAAACCCTAACCCTTGCTTCTTGCCGCCAACCTCCAAAAACCCTAGCTTCTCTCAATTATTCTCCACGCCAACCCTAAGCCTTCTTTTATAGAGTTTAGGGATAAGCCTTGTTTTAATCTCCACCATTGGTTCTAGGGATTTAATCTCAACCGTCGGATCTATAGATTTAATCTCAACCGTCGAATCTTAGAGATTTAATCTCTACCTTTGGATCTAGAGTTTTGTTTCTATCCATTGGATCTAGGCTTCATGAGGTTTTAATAGGCTCCAATAGGGACCATGAGGAGGAGTTGGATCTTGGCCACCCATGGATCAAGCCCACATAAAGTTCGATCCATTAATGATAATCCAATCCACTAAAGAATTATCATTGATCTACCTCAGCAACCCCCATAAGATAATATGGGCTCCAAATATTATATGTACATTTTCTCCCCGTGTTTAAGATCTCGAATGTCCGTCGATTAATTAATTTACTGACCATTAATTAATCAACATCTAACTCCATGAGTAGTACCACTCAACCTTTTCATCATGCCGGACCAAGTCCACCTGCAGGGTTTACATGATGAACCTTATGAGCTCCTCAAGGGGACATCATCATCCTAATATATAGGACACAGTTTCCTCATATAATCAACGGCACACCATATAAATAATAACATTTCCCAACTTACCGAGCCTATCGATTTAATCTATAAATCTCGCTCATTGGTAAATCAAAGAAATGAATACTAAGTATATGTGTCCGTTATTATATCGGGATTAAGAGTATGTACAATATAATATCTGAGGTCCGATTCGATTATGTAGTCAGCAATAAATCGAATCACCTCTAAGTTGGTCCTGCTCAATACACACAAAGTGCACTAGTGTGATTCTATGGTCAAGACAAACCAATACCAAATCACACTACAACCATTCCAATGGTTTGTCCAAAGCCATCTCGGTTGTGAGCCTTTACTTATACTTTACAAGGAGCTGATAACATGATCTCCCGTGTGACACCACACACCATGTTATCTACAATGTGATGTATTAGACAATATGCATAGTCATAAAAATATGCAAACAATGATCATGTGATTCTTATTTCAAAATAAAAATGTTCATACAAAAGATAGACTTTTCAGTATACATCCCAACAATCTCCCACTTATACTAAAAGACTATGTTGTCCTCAAACTGCCATACATCTGATCCTCATTCCCTCCACATGCCTATCAAAAGCTCTCGCCGGAAGGGCCTTAGTGAAAGGATCTGCCAGGTTATCCTCCGATGCAATCTTGGCCACAGCAACTTCTCCTCTCTTTATGATTTCTCGTATCAGGTGGTACTTGCGCTCTATGTGTTTACTAGCCTTATGGGCTCGTGGTTCCTTCGAGTTTGCAACTGCACCACTATTATCACAATAAATTATGATAGTTCTGGACAAACCAAGAATCACATCCAAGTCCATCAGGAAGTTCCTGAGCCACACAGCTTCTTTGGCCGCCTCAGAGGCTGCCACATACTCAGCTTCCATGGTGGAGTCCGCCACGCATTTCTGCTTGACACTCCTCCATACAATGGCTCCACCTCCCAAAGTAAACACAAAACCTGAGGTAGACTTACTGTTATCCCTATCTGATTGGAAGTCGAAATCCATGTAACCCACAGGGAGTAATTGGTCTGCCTGGTAAACTAGCATATAATCCCTAGTCCTTCTCAGATACTTCAATATATGCTTTACCGTAGTCCAATGTTTCTATCTTGGATTACTCTGATATCTGCTGACCATGCCTACGGAAAAACAAATATCTGGTCTCGTACATAGCATCGCATACATGAGGTTTCCTACTGCCGAAGCATAAGGAACCGCCTTCATCTCCTCTATCTCCTCAGATGTTCTAGGACACATCTCCTTAGATAAAGGAACTCCATGCCTGAAAGGTAGAAAACCCTTCTTGCAGTTCTGCATGCTAAAATGATCCATAATCGTATCTATGTATGAAGCTTGGGATAAGCACAACATCCTTTTCCTGCGATCTCTTATAACCTTGATTCCAAGGATGTGTCCCACCTCTCCCAAGTCCTTCATATCAAACTGTTTGGACAACCATACCCTTACGTCTGATAACACCTTGATATTGTTGCCAATCAACAAAATGACATCTACGTATAGTACTCATTTATTGACCCTGCGACAACGCCATGAGATAAGGCTCTGGGTTCAAATTTACTAGTAAATACGTACCATAAGGATGGATTACCTCATCAAAGCGGATGTTCCAAGACCTCGAAGCTTGCTTCAATCCATAAATGGACCAATTAAGCTTATATACAAGATGCTCTTTGCCCTTAGCAATGAATCCCTCTGGTTGCTTCATATAGATATTTTCCTTAAGACTTCCATTAAGGAAAGTTGTCTTGACATCCATCTGCCACACCTCATAGTCCATATGAGTTGTTTTGCATAAGAGAATCCGGATAGACTTAAGCATGGCTACTGGCGAAAAGGTCTCCTCATAATCGATACCCTCTTTCTGAGTATACCCCTTCGCAACAAGCCTCGCTTTGAAGGTCTCAACCTTCCCATATATTCCTCTCTTTCTCTTGTAGATCCACTTGCATCCAATGATTTTTACACCATCGGGTGGTTCTAATAGCTACCAGACTTGATTTGAATCCATAGATTCAATCTCAGCATTCATTGCACTTTGCCAAGATACTGCATCTTTATCTTGGATTGCCTCGTCATATGTCAGGATCAGGTTCATGTTCGCCAGGGATCAAATCAGAAGATTCTCCAAAGAACATGAATCTATCGGTATCTCACAACCCTCCACTACGATGAGGTATCTCACATGTATTCTCTGTGACACGCGGTGCAGTGACTTGTGGTATATCCTCTTTTACCGGTGGTACTGAAGAAGTGACTTCCCCTTTTAATTCCTCCAGGATAATTTTACTCTTTGTCTTGTGGCTCATCACATAGTCTTCCTCTAGAAATCTGGCATTCGTGCTAACGATCACCCTCTGATCTATAGGGCTATAAAACAAACCACCCTTCGTTCCTCTAGGATACCCAACGAACATGCGCTATACATGCGAGGTTCCAACTTACCGGCATCGCCTTGGCCACATGTCTTTGGACTCCCCCATATCGAATATGTCTTAGACTAGGCTTTGGATCCACAGTCTGTGGGAGTGAAGGCAGCGATTTAGATGGAACCAAGTTGAATGTACACGGTATCTAGAGCATATCCCCAGGCGAATCGGCAACTCGAGAATAACTCATCGATCTAACCATCTCCGTAAGAGTCCTATTCCTTGCTCTGCTACACCATTCTCTTTGGGGTGTGCAGGTCTGAACAATTGGGATTGAATCGACCTCACGATAAGTAGTTCCTAAACTCTCCCAAGAGGTACTCACCACCACGATCAGATCGTAGTGTCTTGATACTTTTACCTTGATGTTTCTCCACATCAGCCTTGAATTCTTTGAACTTGTCAAAGCATTCAGACTTGCGGTGCATCAGGTAAATGTATCAATATCTCGAATAATCATCTATAAAAGAGATGAAATACTCAAAACCACCTCTAGCCTGGATAGACATAGGACCACACAAATCAGAATGAACCAATTCTAACACATCTTTGGCTCTATACCCCTTGGCCTTAAAAGGCCTCTTGGTCATTTTACCTTCCAAGCAAGATTCACAGGTTGGGAGATCCTCCACCACTAATGAACCCAAAGGTCCATCAGCTATCAACCTTTGAATTCTGCTTAGGTTAATATGACCAAGCCTAAGATGCCAAAGATATGTTTGGTTCATCTTCGAAGGTTCTTTTCTCTTATTGGAATTAGAAGATGAGTTATTAATTTCAATTTGCATCGTGGGAGCTTTTGGTTCAAGTGTGTACAAATTTCCTATCAATGCACCAGAACAGATAATGTCCCTATTCCTTTTTATAACAACTCTGTCATTAAAAGAAATAGAATATCCATCCATAAACAATTTAGAAACCGAAATTAAATTCTTTCTAAATAAAGGTACATAAAGGCAATTCTTAAGAACCAAAACTTTATTTTTCTCAAAAGATAAATGAACGTCTCCCACTGCAACAGCCGCCACCTTCGTGGCATCGCCCAAGTACACGGTAATCTCCCCCTCAGCCAGTCGTCTGGTTTCCTGGAACCCCTGCAAAGTATTGCAGACATGATCAGTGGCTCCCGTATCTACACACCAGGTGCCGGTAGATAACACCGCTAAACATGTTTCAACGACTAGACCAAAAGATATACCTTTGTTCTGCTTGCGGTTGGGGCAGTCCTTCTTCCAGTGTCCAGTCTGCTTACAAGTGAAGCACTTGCCTTTCGGCTTCTTCACTCCTCCCTGAGTACCTCCCACCGCCTTCGCCCCAGTTTGTTTCTTCTTCTTCTTGCCTTTCGGCTTAGAAGTAGAAACCTTTTGGGTCACCATGGCATGTGCCTGAGCACTCTGATGAAATAGCCCCTCTGCCGCCTGGAGTTCTGTCAGAAGTTCCGCCAACGAATACAACCTCTTGTTCATGTTGTAGTTCAGGCGAAACTGCTCAAAACTCCTAGGTAGAGACTGGAGTATGATATCGACCTGGGTTTCCCATCGATCTCAGCTCCACGGACCTCCAGCTCATTTAAATGAGCCATCATCTTGAGAACATGATCCCTTACGGGTGTTCCCTCGATCATGGTGGTCGTCATCAAGTTTCTCATGGCTTCTTACCTAGCAGTCCGATTCTGGTGTCCAAAAAGCTCTTTGAGATTGAGCATCATGTCATAAGCAGTGGGCATGGCTTGATGCTGATGTTGCAGTACATTTGACATAGATGCCAAAATGTAACACCGCGCCATCTCATCGGCCTTGATCCACTTCTTATAACTCTCTTTCTCCTTTTCCCCAGAATCATCTGTAGGCTTAGGAGGGCACTCTTCGAGGAGTACATATTTGTATTCCTCAGCAGTCAAGACAATGTCAAGATTCCTCTTTCAATCAACATAGTTGGGTCCAGTAAGTTTATTCTCTTTCAGTATCACAGCAAGCGGGTTGAAAGTCATTTTGAAAGAAAACCTAAGAATCACATATATCAAAACATTAGATTTCAAAAAATTATTGATTCCTCAAACAATAAAATTTTAAAATCAACCAACACCTCGAAACACCGAGAATATCATATGCCACGATAGTGTGGACGTATACGAATTCTACATTTGTAAGAGGAGGTTTTACCCATTAATTTTACTATCTTGTCAACCTAACTTTTTGACAAGTAAAATTAATAGTTGGTTCTTCTTTGGCCCTACAAATAAAAGCAGTGACTCCGATGGGGAGGATACTTATATTTGCATCTAAGTGTTCACCATTACTCGATACCAAGGTAATTATCTCGTGTTATGTGCCTTCCGATGGGGAAGTACACACGCTCCATAATAATTCCCTATAACCATATTCGACCTTGTGATCCGCAAACAAGCTCATCCGATGGGGAGGAAGGCACTCAGAGCCGACGCGCAAGTTTGTTTGCATCACTTGTCAAATCGTAATGGAGGGCGTGGGAATTTATAAAAATATCCCTCTCCCACTTAGTAATTTGGAATTGAGGAATTTTCTAGCCTACGATATGCATATCAAACAATAAGCAATAAATATGAAAAATAAATTATTTTTCAACTATTATGGCTTTTGTCTTCAATATGTCTCCCGTCGCATCGCCTTCTCGTCCGCTCCTCCTACGCCATGTACGAGCCTTCCGGAGATCCGACCCGAGACTAAAATATATTTTAATTTACATCCAACAATCCTATACTCCACGAGGGAGTGTACATGAAATCTAGATTGAAAGTAAACTAAAATAAAAAAAGTGGCTAAACAATGTCGTATCTAATTTACAAAAAATCAAATACTAGCCTCGTCAACCCCGAGGATTCAACAAAATATACTATTATACACATACAATCACATACACACATATGGCCATATAGTCGGATCTTATGCCTGCAACCAAAGAGTTAAATTACGCATATCCTACTATTATCCGGCACATATAATATATGAAAAATGCATAAGAGTAACCGAATCCTTAAACACACAAAACCGAAAACCTTGGCTCTGATACCAATTGTTGGGTTGATCCGTGAGGGGAAACTTCGCTTCCCACTTCACCTCGGTCGTTTGTTCTTGGCGATCGCATCGATGTCCCCGGATTAAAAAAAAATTAATCCTAGACAAAAGGGATTGCCCAAACAACCAAGTCATCATCGTGCTATTCGTTTAGAGAGGTCACTTGAACAAACTTGTTGTTCAAGCGACCAACCTCTATTCTACGAGTAGCCGCGGAATAGACGATGTCCGGATCGCCGGCTTTCGTATTTATGTTCGGGATACAAGTATTATTTAGCCACAAATAGAATATATCATGCTCATAATTGAAAAACAAAAACAAACATGTTACAAAAGAGAATAGAGAATCGATATACCTCTCGATCTTCTAATGTATGACCTTCCTCCTTTCGGATGTCGTGTTGGCGACGATCTACCTAAAGTTGAAGCTCCTAGATCGCCAATCTTCCTTCCTTGCTCGTTTCGAGCAAGAGGAAGAATGGAAACAAAGCTCCTTTTCTTCTTTCAACTAACCACCAACATCCAATGTTGGAGCTTGTCGCCGGCCAAGAAGGAAGAGGAGATTAGGGTGGAAACCGGCCAAGACACCAAGGGAAAGCCCTAAATCTTGTTTCCACCAGCCAAGGAGAAGGAGAAGAGGGAGTTTGGATGTCGTCCAAGGGATGGAATGGCTTCAATGGGCGCCGGCAAGCTTGAGGAAGAAGAAAAATAAGGAAGTTGTTTCCTTATTTGGTGCCGCCAATGCTCCAAACCCTAGCCCTTGATTCTTGCCGCCAACCTCCAAAAACCCTAGCTTCTCTCAATTGTTCTCCACACCAACCCTAAGCCTCCTTTTATAGAGTTTAGGGATAAGCCTTATTTTAATCTCCACCATTGGTTCTAGGGATTTAATCTCAGCCGTCGGATCTAGAGATTTAATCTCAACCGTCGGATCTTAGAGATTTAATCTCTACCTTTGGATCTAGAGTTTTGTTTATATCCATTGGATCTAGGCTTCATGAGGTTTTAATAGGCTACAATAGGGACCATGAGGAGGAGTTGGATCTTGGCCACCCATGGATCAAGCCCACATAAAGTCCGATCCATTAATGATAATCCAATCCACTAAAGGATTATCATTGATCTACCTCAGCAACCCCCATAAGATAATATAGGCTCCATATATTATATGTACATTTTCTCTTCGTGTTTAAGATCTCGAATGTCCGTCAATTAATTAATTTACTGACCATTAATTAATCAACATCTAACTCCATGAGTAGTATCACTCAACCTTTTCATCATGCCGGACCAAGTCCACCTGCAGGGTTTACATGATGAACCTTATGAGCTCCTCAAGGGGACATCATCATCCTAATATATAGGACACGGTTTCCTCCTATAATCAATGGCACACCATATAAATAATATCATTTCCCAACTTACCGAGCCTATCGATTTAATCTATAAATCTCGCCCATTGGTAAATCAAAGAATTGAATACTAAGTATATGTGTCCGTTATTATATTGGGATTAAGAGTATGTACAATATAATATCTGAGGTCCGATTCGATTATGTAGTCAGCAATAAATCGAATCACCTCTAAGTCGGTCCTGCTCAATACACGCAAAGTGCACTAGTGTGATTCTATGGTCAAGACAAACCAATACCAAATCACACTACAACCATTCCGATGGTTTTTCCAAAGTCATCTCGATTGTGAGCCTTTACTTATACTTTACAATGAGTTGATAACATGATCTCCCGTGTGATACCACACACCATGTTATCTACAATGTAATGTATTAGACAATATGCATAACCATAAAAATATGCAAACAATGATCATGTGATTCTTATTTCAAAATAAAGATGTTCATACAAAAAATAGACTTTTCAGTATACATCCCAACAGATGTCCAATCCTAATTGTTCTTCAAATTCCATCTTTCCTCTAATGATCTTTCTCCCGGGTGTTAGTCTGTAGAAGAGCTTCAAGCTCTGATACCACTTGTTAGGACCTGTGTGCGTGCTAGAGGGGGTGAATAGCGGTTCAGCGTTGCTTGATGAAATTTGATCGCGCTTGCTACAAAATGTGTTATACACAGTAGAATATATATATAAAAAAAACAAATACACACAAGCACAATCACAACACCAAGTATAATATGGTTCGGAACTGAATGGTTCCTACTCCACGGATTGGGCTCGAACGAGCCCTAGCGATGCCAATCACACACCACTACTCAATAACTCCTTCTCGGAATAATCCGGAGGTGGAGAAACCTTGTACAAGTGATTACTCTAAGTAATACAATGATCAACAAGCATATACAAGTAAATACAACAAAAGAATGCAAAGAAAACTTTACAAAAATCTTTTGGAAGCTTGCTTGTTGATTACCTTGGACTAGCCTTGAAGACCCTGATTTGCACCAACAAATCGCCCAAGAAAACCGATGCCAAATATCTCCTTCCGAGCTACTTTTATAACCTGCATTCGGGCTAGATTTCTCCTAGTAGTGGACTGATCAGGATCATCAGTCGACTGCTCCTATAGCCGTTGTCTCACAACTGTATGAGCCACGTTGGATAAGTTCCAACAGATAGACCATCAGTCAACTGATCATGCCCATCAGTTGACTGATTTGGTCATCACTCGACTGTCAAACCCTAACAGTCAACTCAAGAACCTTCTGTCCCTAAATTCCTGACCAACAGTCGACTGATCTCCAGATTAGTCGACTGCTCAGGCCATCAGTCGATTGCCCAATGCTGGCAATCGACTACTAGGCCAATTTCAATAGTCGAACTCTAGTCGACTCTCATCAGTCGATTGACCATAGTCTCAGTCGACTGATACATCTCAAACATGAGGTTTTAACCCCAAGTATGGTGCCCCCATACTTGCTAGACCACCCTTAGCCTAGACCTAATTCTTCTAGCCACCTCCGTCAGCCTCACGCCTATCAGATCCCTCCAAGTCATCCATGACTTATTCATCCATATGCTAGCCTTCAGGTTCTTCCATCAGCTATTGTCATGTTAATGTGGTCTACACCGCCAAGGCACATTGGACTTATGCTTCCAAGACTCCGCTTGGACTTTACGCCGCTAACCATTGGACTTATGCTTCCAAGACTTCACCCTTGGACTTTACGCCACCAATATTCCCCTTGGACTTTCCAATTGCCAAGACTCGACCTTGGACTTTCCCTTGCCAACCCATGTTGGAATTTCCATGCCAAGACCCATGCTTGGACTTTTCCTTGCCAAGACCCATGCTTGGACTTTCCTTTGCCAAGACCCATGCTTGGACTATCCTTGTCAACCCATGTTGGACTTTCCATGCCAAGAATCAAGCTTAGACTTTTCCTGCCATGTACACAAGACTTGGACTTCTCCCATGACAATGGTCAAACCATCGTCAAACATTAAAACACTACTCGAGTCAAACTCGAGTCTAGTCAATCATGACCTGGGCCAATTGCACCAACAATCAGATGCCTTCTTCTTCTTCACGGACTCAAGATAAATCTTACAGTTTCTTCGCTAGTAGCCCTTCTTGCCACAATGATGGCAAGTGTCCTTTTGAGCTTGTTCTGCCTTCTTAGCCTTATTCTTCTTCCCCTTACGTTGTTCCTTTGATTTTCTCTTAGAACCTTTCATTTCAGAATCAACTAACAACACTATCTTCTCCTCATGCTTCACAGAGGGCTCCATAGTCTTCAGCATGTTGAGTTCAGGAATGGTGGTTTCAATTTTGTTCATCTGATAGTTCATCACAAAATGTGAGTAACTCTTAGGTAAATAATATAGAATTAAGTCAATACTTAATTCATGATCCATCACAAACCCGAGTGTAGCTAATCACTCAATGTACCCATTCATCTTTAGCATAAATTGCACTACAGATTAACCTTCTTGCATCTTGGAGGTGAAGAGGATCTTGGAGTCTTTGAACCTTTCATATCTCACTTGCTCATCAAATAACTCTTGAAGATGAAAGACTATGGTATTAGCATCCAAATGCTCATGCTGCTTCTAAAGCTCAGGTACTATCGCCGCTAGCATGATGTAACTCACCAGTTCAGAATCATTCACATGTTTCTGATATGGCAATAATTGGTCTGGAGTTACACCATCTTTAGGACAGGTGGGAAGAGGCTCTTCGAGGACATATGCAAGTTTTTCCGTCTTGAGAATAATTCTTAGGTTTCTAAGTCAGTCCAAGAAGTTCGACCCAGTCAACTTATTTGAATACAAAATAGAGTGCAAGTTTATAGACGTATTGATCAAGCGATTAACCTAGATATACAAATCGAGCATATATGAGAAAGATGATTTAAAATGCATCAACATACATTTATAATGTTGGATCGAAGCGGATCGCTAAAGGGGGTGAATAGCGATAGAAACTTTTCATTCAAAATCATTCGTTGAGGCACGAGTAAATGCAGCGGAAAAACACAATAATATAAAGACACAATAATATTTTTTACTTGGTTCGTAGCCTTTGGCTACTACTCCAAGGCCCTAGTGATCCTTGACCACGCACGGAGGACAAAACACTAAACGAACTCCTCCTCGTTGGAGGTAGGAGTTAAACGAATACAAAACTCGAGAAAGACTCAAGGTAGAGGGACACTCCCCCTCTCCTTGATACAATTTAAAGCTCGAAATAAAGAGAACAACTTATACAAATGAAAGCTTATACCGACGACTTTTGAAGGCTTGAATCTTGGAGCTTGAGTCGTCGTCTCGACAGCGCTTCGTCGTAGGAATGTCGGAGACTCGTAGCGTATCAGAAGCACTTGGGAGCTTTTTAATTAATGAAAAACCCTAGGACAAGCCCTCCTTTTATAGCCTTTAAGCCCCTCATCGAATGGGTCTTCAACCAATAGGAATTGGGCACAAAACCTCCTTGAAAAATGGTGATAGAGCTTGACTTCTCGAGGCTGATCCTTGACCATCAGTCGATTGATGGCCATCATCAATCGACTGATGGCAGCATCAGTCGAATCCTGACCGCAGGCAGTCGACTGATGGACGACAGTCGAGTCCTCCAAGTTGGCAGTCGACTGATGCTAGCTGCAAGGCAAAGTTAGCTTAACAAAAACATTATTTTGACGGCCTCTGATCATCTGATCTCGACCTAGACCACCTATAGGATGTCTTTGGTCGGATCTATGCTTAAGATCATCCCCGTAAAAAGGATACGACCTCACTTACACTCGCACACACGAGCTTACCTCGATACTTACTGTGTCGCTTTTGCTTCCGGCCTTCCACTCAATTCCTTCAGCTCCCTCCGAAGTCACTCGAGTGTCGCCCGACCACCGCAGCTTCCTCCGGGTGTCGCTAGCCTTCAGCTCCAGCTATAGCAATTTTCTGCACACTAGATTCAGCTCGTGAGATAACGACATGAGCTTAACTTTGTATCGTTTGCTATAATCAAAACTCATGTTCGACTTAGGTGCCTACTGCACCAACATATAAATCCCATTCATTTTTGAATTCAAAAAAAAACCCTTAAAATCAATTCGGGAGATCGTAGGTCCATCTCCGAATGGGTTGATATCCAACATAGATAAGAACAACCTTGGAGAGAGTCCAACAAGTTGTTCATAGCTACGATAGTAGGTATCAAATATACCAATTACATATCACATATATGTAACTATCACATTGTGCTATCAAATAATTGAATGTTCGCACAAACATTGGGTTGTTAACACATTAACAAGTATGCATCATATGCATACCACCCAACTTCACCTCCCTTCACATCGACCTTGGAGAGAGTTCAACAAGCCGATGCTCCAAGTTAAAGCTGACCCATTAATCGAAAAATAGTTTTAATATGGTTAGAGTGCATTCAATCGTTTAACCAAGTTTGGAGAGAGTCCAACAACCCAAACTAAAGATTGACCTCTGACTCTTACCATATTAGTATTAAACTATTTCAATGGTTTAAACAAGTTCAGGTTCGAGTCGGGCTTGGAGAGAGTCCAACAACCCAAACAAGAAACATAACTTCGTAACAACGGGTCAATCCCTCGTAAAAGCGAGGTCCGTCCCTCCATGCGCTGGTTACTAGTCTCAAGGGCCAAAGACCCACCGTGATTTACCTCCCTTACGATGGCCCGGGGGCGGGCTGGTAGGGGCCGCTAGGTTGGCGGTTCCAACCTTTATTGCACAATGAAACAGAACTCCGATTATAACCATATTAATGGAAGGTGTAGGCTTTAATATTATGTAAGGGTTTTGAGGTCTCATCCTCTTTTCTTACAAATAACTATTATCTACATGGCATACATATGTGCAACTAATGCATCTACATGTTACGACACGCATGGCATAATGAAATGCATCTAATGCAATTATGTGACATACAATTATGACATGTTCAAGTAATTTCCAAATTATCATAATTAATTTTGAAAATAAAATATGTTTGTGATTTGATTTCTCGAAACAAATCTCATTGATTAAATTAGGAAATAAATTTTCAAATCTAATCACATATTTTATTTATGGAAAATATTAATTAAGGAAATTCAAATTTAATTTAGGAAATAAATTTTCTAAATCTAATTTCCTAATCACATCAGGAAATTCCTAATTTGAATTTCTTAACTAATTCAAATTTCCATAATTTTTCCTAAACTTTTCAAAAGTAGAAAATTTCCAAAATTACAGTTATGACAACATTTTTCACAAAATAATTTTACGATTATGCCGGAACACAGTCAGGCTCTGATACCACTGTTGGGGTTCCGGGACACCGACATGGGCATGCGTTCGAACATGTTTCATAAACATGCACAGCAGAAGCAAATAAAAATGTGTAATAACTAATTTATTACAATACACACACCACACGCATGCAGGATACAATAGTGTAGACATAATCGTACATTTAAATTTTACAATAAAAGAAATTACACTAGGTATACTTGATGAATAACTTGCAGCGGAAAGGGCATCAACCTTAGCGACCCTTGTAAGTTTCGCCTCTATCCGAATCCACGTCGAGTATCATCGGGATAGAATCAAAAGCTACGAGCCCTGTCTTGATGAGAGATACTAGTCTTGCGTCAAAGACATTGTGATCCGAGAGACGATCACAAAACAAGTTCTACGAACTTGTTTCCTTGGCTACAAGGGCCAGCGGCTGAGCTGCTGGCCGGAGGATGGCCGGCGACTAGTGGTTGGCCGACGGCTATGGAGTGGGCGGCCAAGCTTGGGTGGCGTACAAGCAAGGAGAGGAGAAGAGAAAATGGCTAGGGTTTCATAAAACCTAATTCGTCTATGAAATATCTCTCAACCTGTTATTTATAGAGAACGCATTTCTTAACCACTAAGAGACCTTTTCTCAAGGGTTATTGGTTCACAACCAAAACCCATTAACCCACTCCATTAATTTAAGTTAAAATAAACCAAATTGCATTGGTTTATTTTAAGTTAAAATAAACCAAACAAATTTTGGTTAATGCATTTAAAACAAACCTAACCCCTTTGGTTTATTTTCCACCATTGGATTAGAACCAAATCAATTTGGTTCATCCATCATGTCTTCAAAAGACTCGGCCCATCCATGCTTTCATTGCGACTGAAAAAGTTTCATGCTCGCTCCTTATTTGGTCCAATCAAACCAAGTCTTTCTTGATCTGAGAATCTCATTCTCAAACTCGTTTTAAATCCTTCGGATAACACTCATAGTGTGTGTGACCAAATAGGTTCCCGGTTTATATTGGTCATCTATAATTAACCATTAATTATAGAACGATCATGACTGGCACGTAGTAGTACATGATGATCTCCAATTAACTGGAAAATTAACGGTAGACCCAAGAACAACTTCTGAAACCTTTCAGCAGCTATTGTGAGTCGTGTCTAGTTCCCTTCACTCATCTTATACCCACTTGGTTCAGGACATGGTCTATTGTGTCAGTCCCCACTAGGCTGACTACATCACACTTAGCTCAAGTATTACTTCCTCGTCCTGGAGATTCTAGTTACTGCACATGTATCCAAAAGTACCATACTCTAAACATGTAATGCTTTGCCCAAAGACTTTAGTAACAATTCGACGAGAGGCCATAGAGTATACATCTCCTCGCAAGAAGTGGTTAATCCTCTATAGGCTATTCAAACACCTTCGACTACTTCGACTTTTACCTAATCATCCTGTGTCCACATCTCCTCGAAGATGCTTGCTTAAGATGTCAAAGAATAAGTCTCCATAACCAAGATGACTTGAATACCGCAAGTCGAAGGAACATCGCACTTATGTTGTAGTAAGAACTTCATTGACATATCTGTATATGCAAAGAACCATATGAAGTCTTATAGCTGGTCACTCCAATGAACTAGTTACCATAACTAGCATCCATGGTTAACTTCGGACATCCCAATGTCTCTAACCATAGAGAAATAACTGCTTGGATAAACCAAAGAGTACAACTCGTGCTAGTCTCAACAGAATTGATGGTGTCCGAATGCATCAATTCATCGACTAGGGATAATTCTAATACATCACAATTACACATGTAGAGATACTCACTAGTTGTGATCCAATCACAAATTCTCTTATATTGTGAATCATATTGTGGACATTTAGTAAATGAGTTTAAGATCCAATCAAATATATGAAAACATGTATACTCAAATAGTGAATCTTCATTTATCGAATAAATGGTACAACCATAAGGTGATTGCCTTAAGACACCTCTCATATATAACTAACACAAAGTAGGAGAAATTAACTCTAGAAGGGTTGAAGGACCTTAGTGAAAGAGGGCTCCCAACGGTATCAACTCCCTGAGCTATGATCATCTGAAAGGTAAACTTGGTTAGGAATAGGTAGCTCCCGGTAGAAGAAAAAGTTAATCGGGCAAATGCATAATGATCCTTCCTCAAGATCATAATTAGATATCTCAACACACCTAATTGATAGCATGTTCCATGATGCACAAGTGAAACTGAAGTCCTAGAATCCCTTTTTGAGAACTTCGAACCAACCTTCCCTTCCTTTGAGTGACACAATACTTGAGTTAGGACTACCGTCAACCTCGCAAATCTATACTCTTAGGAGATTAATTCTGAACAACAACATCCATTGGATAGATGGTATTCAAATCACAGTCTCTGTGAGATCGATAATCTTTTATTACTTGACAACATCCATACACTTGTGGGCATTGAGCGCGAACACATGCTTCAAGTCCTCGACGATCCTCATCAAAGATTTGAGAGTCGTGCTAATGTGCATCGAGTTTTTGGCGTCATTACCGGGGACTATTGATTCGATATCGAATCGAAAGTGGATAACTTGGATCAAACTTTGGTCGAATTTTTTTTCTTGTCTTGTTTCATTACAGTTTATTAAGTTTTAGATTTTTACTATTTAAATTCAGTTTAGCTTAATTTTAGTAGTCACATTGGATTTTTTTTTAGTTTAGTTTTTAGGTCTTCTTCACATTGTTCAGTGCATTAGAATTCTTTTATTTCCTATTTATAAGTAGTAGGTATACTCCCAATTGCCTAGCATGGTTCTTTGTATGCATCGATGATTAGGATCGGAAAATATGCTTCCGATTGACCTAGAAATAGAAAGAACCTACCATCGTAGGAGAGCTGAGCAGAGAAGCATGGAGGACCAACATGCCCCTTTGGTGAACCTAGGTAGTCAACCTCTGCAAAACTATGCATCCCCGAGTGCTAGAGGGTATAGGCCAAGTATAGCTAGACCATCCATATCAGCTAATAACTTTAAATTATAACCTGCACTCATACACATGGTCCAGCAGAGCCAATTCGGAAGAGCTGCAACTAAGACCCGAACTGACACTTAGAGGCATTTTTAGAGATATGCTCAACATTGAAGTTCAATGGAGTGCCTACTGATGCGATCCGTCTAAGCCTATTCTCGTTCTCACTGTGGAACAAGGCGAAGACATGGCTACACTCCCTTCCCTCAGGAAGCATCACCACATGGGAGCAGTGTGAGAAGCAATTTATGAATAAATTTTTCTCACCAAGAAAGACTACCCACATGTGCCACTTGATTACTAGCTTCCGTTAGAAGGAAGGGGAGTCCCTGTTTGAAGCCTGGGATTTTTACAAAGGACTATTCTATCAATGCCCCCATCATGGTCTAGAGAGGTGGCTAGTGATCCACATATTCTATAATGGGATCATATATGCCACTAAGGTTTCCCTCGATTCTGCTGCAGGAGGAGCGTTAATGAATAAGACTATCGAGGAGGCGGAAGAGTTTATCAAGGAGGTGGCCCAGAACCACCACCAATGGGATTCCGAGCATAGTCACCCAGCAACTGTAGCTGATAGATATGTTGTCAACTCCATCAATCATTTAGCGGCAAGAATAGATATGCTAAGCAGACGGTTTGACTCTCTAACCCCTACTTCTGTGTGTGTGGCTAATTCCTGAAGAGAGGGAGTAGCAGCATATCAGGAGGACTACTATGGAAAGAAGAGCAACTCTAAGGAGCAGATTGAGCATGTCGATGTGGTTGGTGACCACAATCAAAGGCCCAACAACCCATATTATAGCACCTACAACCCCGGATGGAGGAACCACCTGAACTTTTCCTATAGGAATAATTCTGGGACTTTCCAACAATCGAGAGGATATAGGCAACAATTGGGTAGTGGGCAGCAACAACCACCTAAATCTAGACTAGAATCAATGATCGAAGGCTTCATTGCTACCCAAAAAAAGACCAATGCAGAAATCCAGCGGCAGCATCAAAGAGATGAAGAGGCACTTGGGGAGTTGAAGGCCTCTATCTATGGGCTCACAAACCACACAAAGATGCTGGAAATGCAAATCGCCAAGACCGTGTCACAACCCATGGACAACTCTCCCCTACCATCCGAGCAAAGCTTGGTTAAAGGAGAGGGGGCGTACAATGAAGTAGTAGGTCAGAAAAAGCAAAGTCACTAAGGGGTGAGCAACTATGATTTCAACCTTACCAAATCAAGCGGAAATTGAAGATAAGATTCCACCCAAGCTTGAGGACCCTGGTGATTTTGTCTTACTCTGCATGATCCATGGGGAGAGCATCGACGAAGCTTTATGTGACCTGGGAGCATCCGTTAGTGTTATGCCCTATGTGATCTATAGGGAGATGGGGCTAAGTAGGTTACAATCGGCTGGCCTGGCTATTCGTATGGAGAATGACACGGTCAGGGAACCAGTTGGCATGCTGGTGGACGTCCCTGTGGTAGTTGGGAGTTTTTTTATACCCACAGACTTCATTATATTGGACACAGGACCAGACCCTCATAACCCAATCATCTTAGGGAGGCCCTTTCTGGCAACTACAGGAGCATGCATATACATGAAGGAACACAAAGTCTCCTTGGAAGTAGTTGGCGAGATTGTCATATTCAACTCGTAAGAGTGTAAGGCTCCATTCATAGATGGGTATACTTCTTGCAAGATAACAAGTACCCCCTAGAAGGTGAAGTTTCTAAGATGGATGAATGAAGGTTCATGGAACCGCCTGAACCCAGCTGAAGCGACGGAGTGTGGTCAAGCTGAAAGACCTTAAACAATGCGCTTCTTGTGAGGCAACCCAAGTTTAATTTTTTTTATGTTTTTTTTATTTTATTGCATTCATGTGTATAATTTAGACTTTAATTTATGGTCATTAACGTCCTTGCAGATAGTTTAGGGTTAGAAAGAACTTGCTAGGTAGAAATGAGATTCCTTTTTGAACCCTCAATAAGAAGCACAGGTGGTCGTGTGGATTTCACACGGTCGTGCCTAATGATCAGAAGCGCACAAGACAGGGTGTGTGAAAGATTCGGACCATGTTGCACTCTGGGAGAAAATCAGGGGCTAACACGGTTGACCGTGTGAATATCACACGATCGTGCCAAATTTCATACTCTCTCTCGGCGTCACACATGGCCGACCATCTGGATTCCACTTGGCCGTGTCATGTGACTTTAAAAGGTAAAACACTGTGTGTTTTGCCCCAAATCTATCGTGCGCTTCAATCCCTCTTGCCCTAGCCATGTAAAATCACCTTCTCTAACCTCCTATGACCCCTCTAGAGCTAAGGCATCCCGATTACAAAACCCTATTTTCTGATACATTCACTGGGTTATGGCGAGTACCATCTTTGGGAGGGGAGAGAGTGATGGAATGGTAAGAATGAGTGAGCTCCTTTGCCTATGGGGCATGCTACAAGAGAGGAAAAGTATTGATGTAGGGTTTCATTTCATTAGGCACCTAGTGAAGATGAGCAAAGCGGAAATGGGAGAGATTATTTTGGGGGGATTGATTACCCACATTTGCTATAGGATGGGGTACAATTATACCACATTGGATAAAGCAGAGGGTAGCCCTAGTATCGACCTAGGGGTGTGCATGTCTATGAAAGTGATAGTGAGAGAGGGGCACTATTTTTTGCTTTGTGAGGAAGAACTTGCCACTCCTTAGGCTTCCCAACATTGATCGTACCACCATCACCAACAATGCTAACTAGCAGTTGGACTGGGTAGTGGAGTCCCCACCACATGCGGAGCCTTCCACTGAGGCACCCCTCTCACCCCCTACCCATCACTCTCCCTCGAGTCCACATAGGTATAGGAGTCCCCCTAGTCCACGCCCAGAGCCTACACCTGCACCTCCTTCTTTTTCTACTTTTAAGAAGGATGCAGGTACATCTGCCTATGATTTTTCCAAGTTCTGATCGTTCCTCGATGACATATACGCCGAGTAGCATACACAGAGACAGTGATGGGAGGAGCAGAGCACCTACACGCAGGCAGAATTTCAGGGCCTATGGGAGCACTTCCAGCGAGCTGAGGAGTTCTATGGTGAGGCCCATGTCTATTTTCAAGAGGATGTTGCCCATCACGAGGAGATTCGGAAGCACATGTGTGTCATGCAGGCATAGTGGGCCAGGGAGGAGGAGCACAGAGCAACCGCTGCATCCACCAATTCTCAGATCGATCACATGTACATGTGGCATCAACGATTGAGCACCACATTTTCCCAAGATCTCAACATGCCGAGACTACAAGACTTCCCACCTCGACCGCCATATTAGAGGTAATGTTTTACTTAAGTCTGGGGGCCCGAATTTCGATATGTCTTCAATGCAGTAGTTTCTTTCTTGACATTTAGGTTTAGTTCATTTGTCCATGCATGGAGTGTTTAGTTTCCTTTCAGCACTTAGTTTCTGCCATCTTTAAGCTGCCTCAGTAATATTTTTAGAATCTCTTCACGAATTGCTCCCATAGATAGCTTAACTTCATTTATATTTTGGTATTTTATTTTAGTTACTTTAATGAATGTTCTAGACTTGCACTGGTTAGCTTTTATCTTTCACTCACACTTGACGAAAATTCAGGAAGGGAGAATCTATTACATATATAGTTAAGATTTATCCTAGTAGTCTAGTATTTTGGAATTCATAGGTGACTCTAGATTTAGCATTTTAGTTACTGGAGATGCTCGGATTGTGTAAACTCATTTAGAAAAATTTAAATACCAGGGAGCTAGAGAGGAACAAAGTGTTGGGTTTCTGGGGCACCGACATGGGCATGTGTTCAAACATGTTTTGTAAACATGCAGAGCAGAAGCAAATAAAATCAATAATAAACTATTTTATTACAGTACACACACCACACGCATGCAGGATATAAAAGTGTAGACATAATCGTACATTTATAGTTTTGTAATAAAGGAAATTATACTAGGTATACCTGACGAATAACATGCAGTGGAAAGGGTATCAACCTTAGTGACCCTCTTAAGTTTCGTCTCTATCCGAGTCCACGCCGAGAATCATCGGGATAGCTTCTCAAGCTAGGAGCCCCATCTTCACAAGAGATACTAGTCTCACGTCAAAGACATTGTGATCCAAGAGATGATCACAAAACAAGTTCCACGAACTCGTTTCTTTGGAAGTGGTTTTGTCAACAATTGATAAAACCCTTTGTCCTCCACCAAAGAGGATTGTTGGAGGTCCAATCCCTGGCAAAGAGATCGCCGGTCGAGTTCAAAATGCCAACCAAGTGAGCTCTTCTTATAATGGACAAAGGGCTATCCAAAAGGAGGTGGGGTGGTTGAGGAGTTGTTGGCTAAACAAGTTGGCCGGCGGTAGCTTGGTGGCCAACGACTACAAGGGTCGGCGGCTGGGCTGTTGGCTGGAGGATGGCCGTCAATTGGTGGCTGGCCGACGACTATGGAGTGGGCATCCAAGCTTGGGCGGCGATGACTCCAAGGGTGCGTGGCGCACAAGCAAGGAGAGGAGAAGAGAAAATGACTAGGGTTTCACAAAACCAAATTACTCTACGAAATATCTCTCAACCCTGTTATTTATAGAGAATGTGTTTCATAAACATTAAGAGACCTTTTCTCAAGGGTTATTGGTTCACAACCAAAATCCATTGATAACTACCATTTTATTGTGTTATTTTGGTCCTTAATATCATTATTTTTATCCTCTCGAGTGATTTAATATTTATTAGCATGTTTTATGAGTTTGTATTCATTTTGGACCTTATTGTAAATTCTCTACAATTTTGGACTTATATGTGAATTTTATCTTTGTTTATAGGAGATCGAGATGAGCCACTGGACTAGACTCAAGTTGGATTAAATATGGCTTCATCTACCACCATAATGGGCATTTTAAGCTGGATCAATTTGAGCCATTCATCAAGAGCTGAAGCAATTTAATCAAGGGACAAGATCTGATCAATCTGGACCATCCAATGTGATCGGCTTGATCTAAGCCATTAATCTAGATCTGGAGCGATCCGACCCATACATTAAGATCCACACATCTTAGTCGTTCATCCGGACCGTTTGATCTTGACCATTCATTCAGATCTAATCAAATCCGTCCATCTTAAATCAAAGTAATTTCAATCGTTGGATGCACAACTCCTTAATTGATTAATCAAAGCATTTAACCTAGCTTTAATGTACGACTGAGATTTGATCCTGCTTCAATCGGACGACCAAGGAAAAGAGGTTTTAAAATCATGACACATAACTTCTCCATCGTGCGAGCACCGACGGACCTTCCCCTTCCATGTGCGAGCAGCGGGCTTTCCCCTCTCGGCGGCGGTGGCAGTAACTCGGTGTTGGATCGAAGCGGATCACTAGAGGGGGGGGTGATTAGCGATAAACCTTTTTTTTGTTAGTTCATTAAAACTCGAGTAGATAATTAATTTGCAGAGGACAGATAAGCAATAAATAAAAGGAGACAAATATTTTTCCTTGGTTCGTAGCCTTCGGCTACTACTCCAAGGCCCTAGTGATCCTTGATCACGCACGGAGGGCAATTTACTAAAAACACTCCTCCTCGTTGGAGGTAGGAGTTTGACGATTACAAAAAACCTTCGAAAGAAAAGATAGAGAGACAAACCCTCTCTTCTATTAATGTAAAGTACAACGATAGAAAACCTCGATTAATAAAAGGAATTGCAATATTTAAAGAGACGACAAATTAAAATATCAACAACTAAAGAGTAGAAACTAAGCTAGGGTTGTTGACAGCACTTCGTCATAGAGTCGTCGGAGAATCGCAGAGTTGCAGAGGTTTTTGAGCACTTAGAGATGATGAAAAACCCTAGGAGAGGCTCTCCTTTTATAGCCTTTGAGCCCCTTTTTGAGAGGAACTTCACCCAATAGAGTTTTGGCACATGGCTCCTTAAAAAATGGTGATAAGGCTTGACTCCTCGAGGTTGATCCTTGACCATCAGTCGACTGATGGCCATCATCGATCGGTGATGGCGACATCGATCAAATGTCGACCTCAGAGCGGTCGGATGGATGGCGATCGAGTCCTCAAGCTAGCGATCGTGATGCTAGGCAAAGGCAAGTTAGCTTAACAAAAACATTATTTTGATGGCCTCCGACCGTCCGATCTCGACCTAGACCACCTATAGGATGTCTTTGGTCGGATCTACGCTTAAGATCATCCCCGTAAAGAGGTACGACCTCACTTACGCTCGCACACACAAGCTTACCTCGATACTTACTGTGTCGCTTTTGCTTCCGGCCTTCCACTCGATTCCTTCGGCTCCCTCCGAAGTCACTTGAGTGTCGCCCGACCACCACGGCTTCCTCCGGGTGTCACTAGCCTTCAGCTCCAGCTATAACAATTTTTTGCACACTCGATTCAGCTCGTGAGATAACGACATGAGCTTAACTTTGTATCGTTGCTATAATCAAAACTCAGGTTCGACTTAGGTGCCTACTGCACCAACACTCGACAGCTAACTCCGATGACCCTTCCTTCCAACAGCCGGTCGCAATCCCATCCCAACCTCGCCAGCAGACTGAGATGTTGGGATTCGGTCAGCTCATCGACAGCGAGGAGAGGTAGAGATTTCGGGGAGTCCACCTCCTTCACCGACATTCCTTTCCTTCCCGTGGTGCCAATAGGGCCACTCCACCATCAAAACCATCCACAAGGTGCGTTGATAGGGCAGCATCGCATCCACCGTCGATGAAGCTGCTATCCACTGCCACTGTTTCGGCATTCCTTTCCTTCCAGCAGCGCTGATAGGGCCGCTCCGCCTTCAAAACCATCCACAGGCTGCGCCAATAGGGCAACTCTGCCATCCATCCGCCGAAGTAGTAGGATCGCATCCCTTCACCTTCAGGTCCTTCCCGTTGCGCCGATAGGGCAGCTCTGCATCCACCGTCAGAGGAAGCTATTTGAGTCGTAGTCATCGCCGGAGAGGGAGTTCCCTGCTCCGGGTGTTGGGGATCGTCGATCTATTATATTTGGAATTTCACATTTTTCTTACATTTTTATTTGCATTGTTTGTTTACATTTTGTTTGGATTAGTGAATTGAACGTGTTAAAAAACCCCAAAATTGTTGTTGTAGTCTCATCTGTAGGGGATCGAACGGCCGGCTAGAGGGGGATGAATAGCCCTCTTACGATGGATGTCGGAATTCTCTCGTTCTTTTGCTTGTCTACACAATCGTTAGCGCAAGCGGAAGCATAAACAATAAAGACAAAGCAATAAATGAAAACACAAACGCTAACAAGAAGATGTAACGTGGTTCACGGCTATGCCGCTAATCCACGGTCCGATTCGTCCAAGGTGAATCACTCCTCTAAAGCCAATCACTATTGGTCTCTCCTTTGCACCAAGCTAGGTGGAGGTAACCTTTACAATCAAGATCACTCTTCTTACAATAAGAATGGAGTAAAAACAAGTAAGAAGAGTTAAGAGCTTGTGGGGCACTAGGAAGATCACTTAGAGCATAAGCATTAGCCTCTCAAAGGCTCACACCCTCTCTTTTTATAGAGAGGGCTGATTTCTTCCGTTCCGCCACTACGATCGGCCGCCTTGGCGATCGATCACTACAACGGCCTCCGAACACGCCAATCCCGATCGTTGCGATCCAGCGGAACTCTTGGCGGATCGATGGACCTCACCCCGATCGGCCGCCTCCGTAGTCGATCGCCCAATGGCCACGAGCGATTTTGTGCCGCTGATATCCTCTCGGGCAAATCGCAATTCCATGGCCCGATCGGCCATAAACCCATCGGTCGGATACCGAACTACATTCGACTCGGCGATCGCCATGACATGGCAGTGACTGGTGTCGGAAAAACCCATCCGACACTTGGCCAAATGGCCAAGTTTCACCTAAGAGCTACCCCTCCCCGGGTTACAATCGCTCACTCTCATCTCTCGGAGTCCCTCGCCTTGAGTTCTTCGTTCTCGGCCACATCCTCGGCAAAGATCAGGCGCACGGCTCTGCAATGCTCCTTCGCGTCTCTTGCCTCGAAGTCTACTTCCTCCGGCTTCACTCCAAGCTTCTCGTCCGGCGGTCCCTCAGATGCTCCAAGCGCACGGCTTTCGCAAAGCTATCCTTCACCGACTCAAGGCACGAGTCATGAGATGTGAAACTCGCCACGGCTCCATGTGTGAATTACTAAGTCCTGCACGACTTCAACGCACATATCAAATCAACATAACACACTAACTTAAACCCTTTGCCACACCATCAAAACCATATTACGGCAAGAGATTGCCCTAACAATCTCCCCCTTTTTGATGTGTGGCAATCCGTTTAAGTTAGGTAAAAACATTTGATATAAATTTTAAAGGAAAGAAAGCATGTAAACATAAACATGATATAGCAACATGCAACTCCCCCTTAATCCATGAAACTCCCCATAAAAATGTTCTCCATAAGCATAATCATTTCTCCCCCTAAATATGTTCCCCTTTACTTAAACATACATTTCTCCCCCTTTGACACCATCAAAAAGATTAATCCTAATTTATAAACTCATGGCATCAAGTATAGTAGAAAGAGAACACCAAAAACTTGATTAAAATCTGAAATCAGAAAATATTGGGCTGTTTTTCTGGTCATCATTCTTTATCGATATGATCAGTAGTACAATGGATTCAAATTCGATTTTAATTTCAGAAATGCATTAAAAATTCCAAAAAATTCAAAAAATCATGAAATTTGAGGAACATATTTCTTTTAAGTATATCTATCAGTGAAAAATAGGTTTTCATGAAAAATCATTATATTTCCACGTATTTGCCAAAAATCCATAAGTCTTAAAAACTACTAGGTTTTTTATCATAAGAGTATCCATTTTAACACCTAGTCTTGCTTTGAATTGTTTCAAAACATGAATACATAGATTTTAGATTAAGAATTTGTTTTGAAAACATATAAAATATCCAACCATGATCTTTGGGCAATATGTCTATGAATTAAACATAAGTCTTCCCCATGATTGGTCTATTATTGCTATGTTGATACTTTAAATGATCATCTAAATGCCATAGGCATTAGTGGACATTTGTATCATCCTAACATCTCACCCATGCTAAGTTTGCAATCAAGTTAGCCTATAGTGAGTGTGAGATGCATCCTAGGGGGTATTTGTATATACTTAACCCTTGTATTCATGCAATTCTATCACGGTTAAGTATCAACCTAACAATCATCATGATCATAAAGGCATATGTCAATTAATTTTACATTATGATCATGAAATACATGTATTCATTGAATAATAATCATGCATTAGGTATTATATGATGATAATAAGCAAAGTATCACCTAAAGCATGATTCAACCCTATTTCTCATGATTACGTGCCAAATATTAATAGCATAAATCATGATTGCTAAGATACATAGCAATTACATTAATCATCATGATTTAAGCATTATTATATATTTATGGGCACGTTATTATCACCCAACACTATTCTAAAAATGTTGTCCCGCCATCCTAAGTCAACCAAAATATGATATAGGTCAATTCCATATGGTTGACTACCCTAGGGTTTTCCTAACCCTTAAGGATGGATTTTGGAACCCAAAATAAGTTCTTGCCTATTGGGTTCACTAGATACTCCTTGGGGATCCATTTCCTAGCTATTACCTTCTTTTTATCTTGTCCCCTAGCAATTAGGCATTTGTAGGCCTTTTCATTTTTCTTTTCCTTGTAGCCTAGGCCCTTTTTGTTGAAGCTAGCTCTTTGGCTCCCTAAGATCATGTTCAATGTGTTGGAGCCAATTGTGAATTTTTCTAGGGCTTTTGTTAAATAATCTACCTTTTCCCTTAAAGCCCTATTTTCATTTATACATGCATCACTAACATCTAATGGCACATAAAGGTCATGTGAGCATGCATCATTTAAGCTAGAAGAAATATTATCATTTAAGCATGCATTTTCTAGCTTATTTTCTAATGCCTTAATTTGATTAAGCATGCTTTTATTTTTATTTTTCATTCCAAATAAGTCCTTAGTTAAACTAGAAATTATGGAAACTATTTTCTTAGGAGAGGCTTTCGTTACCATAGTTTCCATATCCTCTTCTTCTTCTTCGGATGAGGAGGATGTAGAAGCTCCCCCTTCACTTGAGCTCTCTCCTCTTGAGCTTGATCCTTCATTTTCGGATGAAGAGCAATCCAAGTCATCAAAGGCCATCAAGGCCAAATTGGTGACAAAGGCATTCTCCTCATCCGATGATGATGAGGAGGATGAGGATGGGTCATCCCAAGTCCTTGCCTTTAGAGCTTTGGTCTTCCCCTTTTCTTTTGTCTTCTTCTCCTCTTCCTTCTTTTTCTTGCTCCCCTTTTTCTTCTTCTTTTCTTCTTTCTTTTTCCTCTCTTCCTTGCTCTTGTTTAGGAGAGGACAATTGTCCCTTATGTGCCCCTCTCCTTGGCAATTGTAGCATATGACCTTCCCCCTTGGTCTCCTATTCCTATCATTTGATTTATGAAAATGAAAACCTTTTAAAGCACGTCTTACCCTCCTTACCATATAGGCTTCTTCGGTGCTATCCATGGAGGAGGAGGAAGATGCTTCATCATCGGAGGAGGAGGAGATCTCTATCTTCTTCTTCCCCTTATTTGCCAACAATGCTACTCCCCTTGAAGGTTGTATTTTTGGCTCTTCTTGTATTCCTTCAAGCCTAGATTCATGTAATTCCATAGTGGAGAAAAATTCATCTAGAGTACTTACCTCTAGATTCTTTGAAATGTAAAATGAGTCCACCATTGAACTCCACTTGGATGATCGGGGGAAAGTATCTATGGCCTTCATTATCATATCGCGATTGGAGAGCCTTTCTCCTACACTTGTTAGTCCATTTAAAATTTCTTTGAATCTAGAATACAAAGAAGTTACCTTTTCTCCCTTTTCTAATTTAATGTTGGATAGTTGGGAGCGGAGGAGATCTCTCCTTGCTAGCTTCGCCTCGGATGTGCCTTCATGAAGCTCAATTAGCTTCTCCCACATCTCCTTGGCGCTTAGGCATTCTCCTATTCGGTTGATTTCTTGTTGGGGGAGCATATTGAAGAGATGATGCTTGGCTTTTGAATTTGCAAGGTGCTCTTCCCTTTGCCTTTTGGTCCACCTAGATTTCTCTATTGGCTTCCCCTCTTCATCCCTAGGCAAAACAAAACCGGATTCCATTGTAATCATAATATCAAAATCCGTTTCGAAAAATACCTCCATTCTCTTTTTCCACCAAGAGAATTCACCGTCGAACTTCGGTGGGTGGATGTTTGAGCCGGCCATTTTTGATGTAGAGCTTGTTGCGGCGGTTAGTCCGGTGACAAGCTTTCCTTGGCTCTGATACCACTTGTAGGGGATCGAACGTCCGGCTAGAGGGGGGTGAATAGCCCTCTTATGATGGATGTCGGAATTCTCTCGTTCTTTTGCTCGTCTACACAATCGTTAGCGCAAGCGGAAGCATAAACAATAAAGACAAAGTAATAAATGAAAACACAAATGCTAACAAGAAGATGTAATGTAGTTCACGGCTACGCCGCTAATCCACGGTCCGATTCGTCCAAGGTGAATCACTCCTCCAAAGCCAATCACTATTGGTCTCTCCTTTGCACCAAGCTAGGTGGAGGTAACCTTTACAATCAAGATCACTCTTCTTACAATAAGAATGGAGTAAAAACAAGTAAGAAGAGTTAAGAGCTTGTGGGGCACTAGGAAGATCACTTAGAGCATAAGCATTAGCCTCTCAAAGGCTCACACCCTCTCTTTTTATAGAGAGGGTTGATTTCTTCCCGTTGGCCGCCACCAGTCGACTGCTGCCCTTGGCAGTCGACTGTCGTCACTACAACGGCCTCCGAACACGTTGGATCCCGACCGTTGTAGTCCAACGGAACTCTTGGCGATCGATGGTCCTCACTACGGATCACGCCTCCGTAGTCGACGCCCAATCGGCTATGAGCGGTTCGTGCGCGATATCCTCCGCGATCGCCGCCATTCCATAGCGATCTCGCTGGGCATAAACCCATCAGTCGGATATCAGTCGAACTACATTTGACTCAGAGCAGTCGACTGCCATGACATGGCAGTCGACTGGTGTCGGAAAAACCCATCCAACACTTGGCCAAATGGCCAAGTTTCACCTAAGAGCTATCCCTTCCCGGGTTACAATCGCTCACTCTCATCCCTCGGAGTCCCTCGCCTTCGAAGTTCTCTTTGTTCTCGCCACGCCTCGGCGAAGATCAGCGCCGCGTCTGCAATGCTCCTTCGCGTCTCTTGCCTCGAAGTCTACTTCCTCCGGCTTCACTCCAAGCTTCTCGTCCGGCGGTCCCTCGGATGCTCCAAGCGCACGGCTTCCGCAAAACTATCCTTCACCGACTCAAGGCACGAGTCATGAGATGTGAAACTCGCCACGGCTCCATGTGCGAATTACTAAGTCCTGCACGACTTCAACGCACATATCAAATCAACATAACACACTAACTTAAACCCTTTGCCACACCATCAAAACCATATTACGGCAAGAGATTGCCCTAACATCATCTATAGCTTAAGTTATTGACTTCGTAGTTCAACTTGTAGTTAGTTTGTATGTTAAGTCTGACAAGGTCATATAAGGTTCCATAGCCTCCATTTTGCACCCTCTTGGCCTAATCCAACCAGATACATCCTCTCTAATTGAGAATCTCATTCTCAAACTTGTTTTACGTCTCGAGATCACTCGTAGTGCGGGTGACCCAATAGGTTCCCGGTTATGTTGGTCATTCATAATTAATCCCATAATTATGAATAGATCATGAGTGGCACCTAGCAGTACAACATGCCCCCCAATTGCTCAGAAAGTCTAAATCGGCTCCAAAACATTCTTCTACAGCTATAGATATTTTCATGTCTTATTCCTTTCACTCATCTTATGCCCAGTTGATTCAGGATATGGTATATATGTTCATCCCCACTAGGATGATTACGTCACACCTAGCCCAAGTTAGTTTTCTTGTCCTGTGGATTCAAGTTACTCATACATGCCCTTAAGAAGACTATCTTCTTATTATGTTTGCTCTGGCAAGAGAATTCTGAGTAACAATCCTGATAAGAGGCCTAGAGTATACATCTCCTTTACATAAGAAGTGGCAAATTCTTTGTTGGATATTCAAACACCTTCGATCATTTTCACTTATACCTAATCAATCCGGAGTTATACTTCCTATGGAGATGGCTACGAAGAAGTCAAAGTATAAGTCACTATGACCATGATGACTTGAATAACTCAAGTCTAAGGAATCTCGCACTTGAGCTACAATGAGATCTTCAATGATATTAAAACCATATGAAGTCTCATAGCAGGTCACTCCAATGAACTAGTTACCTTAACTAGCATCCACATGTTCACTCTCAGCATCCCTATGCTTCTATTTAGTGAGTACTTAATGCTTGGATAAATCAAGGAGAATAACATGTGCTTGTCTCACAGAATTGGTGATGTCCAATCTCATCAATTCATCGACTAGGGATAGTTTCAATACTTACATGATTGCACGTGATAAGATACCCACTAATTGTGATCCAATCACAATTTTATTCATGCTATGTATTGTATTGTGGACTTCTGATCCACGCGAGCAAGACCTAAAATCTCTGACAAGGATCGCCAAGGATTCGATGCGCGCGCTCGCGCTCAACGTCCATAAGTGCACGGTTGTCGTCAAGTAATAAAATATTGATCCCACAGGAACTAGAAATCGAGTACTAGTTTACTAAGCGAATATAGATTGTTTAGACCTAATCATTTGGTTGATAAGCAAAGAAGGTCGAAAGGAAAATGAGAGGGTTGGAAGATCATTTTTACATGGATGGAACTGTCACAGGGTCCCTATTATGATTGACAGAATGGTTCTATGTTTTTTGTTTCACCAAAATGATTGTAAAGATATGTCTTACTCCTAACTCTCAATGGTTATTCATGTAGGTAGGATATCCTATTTTATCCGACGTGATTTTTTTGAACTACACCGGATTGCCCTATTCCTAGTCAAGTTTCCCTTTCAGATCATCAGAGCACAGAGGGTTGCTATCTTTAGGAATCCCCCTGTCACTAGGTCCCACAACCCTTCTAGAATTAATTTCTTCTACTTTGGGCCTTCTACTAGAATAGGTTTATTATGTTCTATGATACTTATGGGTCCTCGCGGTGAATCAATCTAACTATGGGGTAACCTTAGTCACACAGGGAACCTATCACTAGAACCCCAATGGATTAACCCCTCACTCGTGTTAGTAATATATGAGAGATGTCCTAAGGCAATCGCCTTATGTATGAACCATTTATATGATAAATGAAGATTCACTATTTGAGTATACATGTTTTATGTATTTGATTGGATCTTAAACTCATTTATCAATGTCCACGATACGATTCACAAGATGAGAGAATTTGTGATTGGATCACAACTAGTGAGTATCTCTACATGTGTAATTGTGATGTATCGGAATTATCCTAGTCGATGAATTGATGGATTTGGACACCATCAATTCTGTCGAGACTAGCACGAGGTATACTCCTTGGTGTATCCAAGCAGCTGATTCTCACTGGCTGGAGACATTGTGATGTCCGGAGTTAATCGTGGATGCTAGTTATGGTAACTAGTTCATTGGAGTGACCAGCCGTAAGACTTCATATGGTTCTCTGCATATATAGATATGTCAATGAAGTTCTTACTGTGGCTTAAGTGCGAGGTTCCTTTGACTTGCGGTATTCAAGTCATCTTGATCATGGAGACTTATGCTTTGACATCTTAAGCAAACATCTCTAAGGAGATGTGGACCCGGGATGATTGGGTACAAGTCAAAGTGATCGAAGGTGTTTGAATAGCCTATAAAGGATTCACCACTCCTTGCGAGGAGATGTATACCCATGGCCTCTCGTCGGATTGTTACTAAAGTCTTTGGCCAAAGCATTACATGTTTAGAGTAAGGTACTCTTCGATACATGTGGAGTAACTAGAATGAGACGAGGAAATGATACTTGGGCTAGGTGTGTGACGTAGTCGACTAGTGGGGATCGACACTATAGACCATGTCCTGAACCAAGTGGGTATAAGATGAGTGAAGGGAATGGGGCACGAATCATTCGAGCTGCTGAAGGGTTTCAGAAATAGTTCTGGATCAACCGTTGATCTTTTCGCTTAATTGGGGATCATGATGTACTACTAGGTGCCACTCATGATCGTTCTATAATTAATGGTTAATTATAGACGGCCAACATAAACCGAGAACCTATTTGGTCACACGCACAACGAGCGTAATCCAAAGGATTTAAAACGAGCTTGAGAATGGGATTCTCGCATCGAGAGAGAAACTAGGTTTGGTTGGACCAAACATAAAGCGAGCATGAAATCATTTCAGTCGCAATGGAAGCGTGGATGGGCCGTGTCTTATGAAGACATAATGGACGAACCAAAATGGTTTGGTTCTAATCCAATGGAGGAGATTAAACCAAAGGGTTTGGTTTATTTTAAACGAATGAACCAAAAATTGGTTCGGTTCGTTTTAACTTAAAATAAACCATCATGGTTTGGTTTATTTTAACTTATCTTAATGGAGCGGGTTAACGGGCTTTATGGATATGATCCATTAACCATTAAGAGAATTAGTTCTCTATAAAATAGGGCTTAAACCCTAATCCAAAACCCCTAGCCTTTGAGTTGCCGCCCACCCTTGGAGTTGCTCGGCGCCAACCCTAGGCTGCCGCCCAGCTTGTTGTGCCGCCGTCATCTCCTTGTCGGCGTCCAAGCTTCAGCCGGTGAACCCTCCGGCGACCCTCCGGTGATCTTCCTAGGCCTCGGTGAAAAGGTGAGCACTTGGCTTCCTTGTTTTGGCCGGCGCCTACTCCTCCACCAAGCTGTCCAGTTTTCTGGACAGCTTCTTCTCCTCTCTTCGGAGCGTCGTTTGGATGATGGTTAGAGCTCCGACAGCGGATAACTTACCGGGGATTCGATCTCCGGTAATCCTATGAGGTGGAGGACGAAGGATTCATCAATCGGTTGACGAATACCTCTCCGGAGAAGCGAGTTTTGAGGACTCGTTTTGGATCCGAATTTCGATTCGGATCGTGATCATCTCTCGATCACGTCGTCTTCAACACGAGGCTAGTAACCCGTACGAAGACGAAACTCGTGGCTTAGCGAAGTCATCCCGAGGAACTCGGCGTGGATACGGATAGAGACGATTCTAGCGAGAATCGTTCCGGTTGATGCCGTTCCCGCTACACGTCATACGAAAGGTATAACGTAGATAAATTTCCTTTTATTGCAAATTTAAATTTACGGTTATGTCTACACTTGTTGTAATATGCATGCGTGTGTTGTGTGTGTTGTAATAAATAGGAGTATTTATTATTTTTATTGCTTCCACTGTGTTCATGTTTACGAAACATGATCGAACACACACACGCCGCGGTGCCGGAAACCCAACAACTCGTAGTCGATTCCCCCACATCTCGATTCTTTATGGGTCGGAGGATTGGGTTCTCCTTTCAGTCCTTCTCCATACCTCTAAAATATGACCTAATGCTTTTGGCATCTAAATCGGGTTAACACGATAAGCCGGACCATGAATAATCATATCATAGAATAAAAAGAAAGTATAAATATATAGCACTCGAAAATAATGCAAGCAAACATGAATTCATTGCAATATACTATTTAAAAATCAAGATAGGCTACTCCTTAATCAAAGAATCACCGAAATCTACTCCATAAGATGGAGATCTAACCACAAGACATCGACAAGCCAAGAGTAAACCAAAAGGAATTGCATAAAAGGAAAATGATGACTTAGTCCCGATATTAAGAAGGTCTTGGGGTGTGGCTCGCATTCAGAATGGGAGTCATGGTGAAGAAATTTGCATCAATCTGTTCTCGGTAGATAGAGAAGCTCTAGAATAGCAGCCTCCGACGTGATGGGGCCCCTTGGGCGGCCCCCTTTCGGAGCTTGGGAGCCCTAGGGCGGCTCCCCTCTCGATCCTCGTGATCTAAAACTATCCCTAGCCTCTTAGATGAGTTTCCTATATATAGAGACAGCTCTGTCTTTCCATAAATGCTCAGAAAACCCTAATTCCTCGAATTTGCGGCACCGCCACACGGCTGTGTGAATTTCACACAGTGGGGCCTTGTGCAAGGCTAGAAATGGCTGAAAATTGGACTAGAAATTTAATACAACAATACTAATTTAACATGGCTGACCATGTGTCACTATGGAGCCTCCATTTTGATCTGTTTCGCTTCAGGAACATGCATGTGTCTTAGGACACGACCAAAGCATGTCCCCTAAAATCCGTGCCCCATAAAATGCTCCATTTTTGCTCCAAAAACGTCGTCTTACACATAAATTCACAAAAGTAGATCTCTTAATGAAAAAAATATAGAAAAGTGGAGTAAAAAAAGATAATATGCAATGAATACCCTAAAAATGAGGTAAGATGTGTGCTAAACTGATAGCTAAAACCCTATATAAAATGCTCACATCTCAACCCCCGGACTTAAACTTTGCTTGTCCTCAAGCAAACTTTCGTGTTCAGCTCAATGCATATAAATGAATAGCTTCATTATCTAGTATGTTCTTCTAATCCTATCAAGTGGTGCTACTGTTAAATCAAATAAATAAGATTACCAAATCTACAAAGAAATTTTTTCGTCCAAGTGTAAAATATTATCCTAGAGTTTTCAAATTTCATGTTAAATCAAGTTGTCATCTCATTGTATTCCTAAGGTTTCCAGCTCTGGACACTTACCTGCCCTAAACGAGGATCATCCTCTCAAACTAACACAAAGTCTCAAAGGCGTTCTCGGTATTGAGAGAAATTGGTAGGTGTTTCTCCAGTAACCTAACTCGGTCTCAAAGGGGCATCAAATCATTTCCACCCATGACAACTATTTTCTATCCCTCAAAAAAATTTTCTCTCTTCTTTTTTTTTAACCTCACAATTTTTCTGTTTGCTCTCTCTCTTTTCTTTTCTCTCTTTTTTTTTCCTTTTCAAAAAACTTTTGTTCCTCTCATGCTCACAGGGATTTTGATTTTTCCGAATGGGCTTACACAATCCGAGCATCTCCAGTAACTAAAATGATAATTGAAAGTTACCTATTGATTCTAAAGTACTAGTCCAACGAGATGAATCATGACTAATTATATACTAGATCAACTTTTCGGAATTCAGTTAAAGTGTAAGTGAAAAATAAAAACTAGCTAGTAGAACTTGGTAAACACTCATATAACTTTTATAAAATTTGCACCACAAGATAGAAGAGTAGAATTACTAAAAATAATAAAACATATCAACATGATACCATCAAAATAGTACACATTGAAGCCTACTTAAAGGACAAGTAGATGCATGCACTCATAATAAGTAAATTCATAAACCTAATGCACCTTGAAAAAATAACAAAAACTAAATCTAAAAATAATTTTAAAAAGCAACTAAACTACGCAGGTAAGAAAAATAAATGAGCACAAGAGCAGTTATATCAAAATGAAATTTCTCTCTCCCCCCCCCCCCCCCCCCAACTTACATTGAAGCATACTTCTGTAAGTGAGGCTTGACAGTGACAGGTCAGAAGTAAGGCGCACTCGACCAATGCCGCGACTAGGGCTCAGTCTAGGCAGCACCTCGACTGGAGAAGTTACTGTTGAGTGGTAATGATCAAAAATCAGCCTGACGCGAAGCCTATAAAAAGGAGAGCTCGAGGAGATTTCCATAGTCGATTTCTTGGGAGATTTTGAAGGGAACCGCTGTTGCATTCCATGTCTTCAAAAGCTCTCCAACGCAACCAACAAACACGTGATCAAAAGTAAGCTTCTTATAAAGTGTTCTTTACATTTCTTTCTTACTTGTATTTGGTTGTATATTTTTATTGTAAATTCATATTGTAAGGGGTTTCTCCACCTACGGCATGTTATCAAGAAGAAGACAAGAGTTTTAGTGGAGTAGACACTAAAGGCCGACTGTGGAGTATAAACCGTAGGTTTCAACCCCATAAAATATTGTATAATACTTGTGTTGTTTGTTTGTATTTATTTTTGTATATTCCGCTACGTACTAACGATTATAGACAAATAAGCATGAACCGAACATGAACGAAATTGAATGACGCTATTCACCCCTACCCCCTCTAGCGCATCAACCGGTCCCAACAGAGAGCATATGATACTTGTGACCAAGAGAGAAAAAAGAATTAGCCCATTTTTTCTTCTCCACTTTCATAACTCATTCATAGTTCTCTTGGTGGTACAACCTTATCTTCTCCATGCACGAGCTGTAACCCATAATAATATGGCTGCCTCTATAGTCTAATACTAAATTTTTTAAAAGGTGCACAAGACAATATCCAGGTGTGATTTAGGAAGTACATCTTTTTCTACATGAAGTATGCTTGGATTTTGATTGTTTATAATTGATAAAGATATATCCCCAACCATTTGATTTCGAAGTTCTATCAGGAACCATTCCCAAGTAGGCTCACTTTCAATTTCTACAGCTGCAAATGGAATTGAAAATAATTTATTTGCCCCATAAACACCAATTGTCATCATTAAAATCCTTGAATATTTTCTTGTTAAGTGGCAAGCATCTATTCCAATAATTGGATGAAGAAATCCAATAAAAGCTTGCATATTGGCATCAAAAGACCAAAAAACCTATTTAAATGACCATCATGTGAAGATATAACATGAACCATTGTATGGTTATCTCTGATCTTTAATTTTCTAACAAGTGTGTAAAAGTCATTGTAAGAGTTAGCATAATCCCGATATGCATTAACCATTGCTTGGGCTTTGGTTTGTCATACTTTTTTGTATGAAATTGTCACTCCAAATCTTTTTTGAATGTTTGCTATTATCATTCTCAGTGTGTATTTTTTTCTAGTCATCACTTGCTTTTGAAATAGTCATCCCTAAGAACTAATACAGTTTTAATAGTCCCTTCCTTTTCTCAAACTTTGAGTAAGTGTGTAGATTGTCAAAAATAGTTATTATAAATTTTTTGGGTCCTATAGCAACTATTTTTCAAGCACAAGGTTGAACATTGCAAATAGACTTCATTTTGTAGCTTTTGGTCTTCATATGTCTAATCTCACAGTCTTTATTTATCACATAATCCTCTAATGCTTTTCATAAGCTTTTACCATCCGAAAACACTTGACTAACTTTTGGTGAGTTACCCCTATTATCCTCTTCTTAAATTGACACATGCAATGTGAAAGAGTCCTCAGCTCAGGTACATGAGATGAAATTGTCATCTCAGGTAGGAGTGTTTCATTCAGATCATTGCCAACGTCAGATGTGTAGAAATTGATGATGTTTGAATAATCATTTTCAAAGTATTCAAATACTAGCTCTTATTTCTCTTCTAGTGCAGCATAGTGAAAATATTCTTCCTTTAACTCATCGACTTCTACAACATAATTTTCCTCATTCACAAGCTCATATGGTAGTACATCTTCCTCATGTACTGCATTATTTAAGTAAAACTATCTATTGGAAAACTATGTAGTCTCTTGCAAATTTTGAACTTCAGATATTTGACTTGAATGTATGTTTGCACGTTGTCTCGTCGACAAAGAAGACACCCACTCTCGCTCCACGCTTTCAATGTAGGAGAGAATTACAGAAGACACAGGTGAGTCCCTAGAATTCAAGAGTTAAATTTATAAGAAGCATAACTTACAGTGTTAAATTTAGAATACAAGAGTTATTGTATCAACAACACATTGTATCAAATAAAAGGTGTTGACTGGTGCATTTATTTGGACCGTTAGTTTGAAGATCTCAATAGTTTAGGTTTGAATATAGTGTTAAATGTTTAGGATTATAGTCACCCTCAATTGATCAAAATTAACATAAGATAATAACATTGTTGTAACCGCTAGCAGATAGTCACTACGCATTGCAGTAGCTACTTACTATCTGCTATACATAGGATCATTTTTAGATAATTATACATATTGTAGGTTCTAGGAGTCCTCTTTATTTGTCTCAGTTGAATAGTTATTTTATTCAGGTCTTCACTTTCAATTGATCGAAATTAACATAAGACAATGATACTATTGTAATAGTTAGCAAATAATTGTTATATATTACAGTAGATATTTGCTAGTTGTTATACAGAGGATTGTATTTAGATAGTGTTAATTTTATCGCGATTTATCAAAGAGTGCGTCTCAAATTTGGAATTGTTCAAATACAGTCTCATGGTTTCATATTTATCAAAAAGCGCACCTCATTCTCTTTTTACCCCTCCCGTCAAACGTGGATTTAATGCTCAGATGTTAGATGCATCCGAGTCACAACTGAAAATTCCGGACGATCCAAAAGGTGGTGTTGGGAATTATATTTCCAGCAACAAGTAGTCTTTGGATTTAAATTCCCATCACCACATGGCATGGGGCCTAATTTTTTATATATGGCTATGGACATCTAATAAAATCTAGATTATCAAAAAATTTGGATACTGATATACAGAGGGACACTTTCCAAATCCAATTGACTTGGATTGGATAGAAGAAGAAGTGATTAGGATCATCAGTGAGTTTTGATCAAAACTCATTGATGAATCTAGAAGAGTCCAATTTTTAAAATCTTGATATGTACTGAAAGATCTTATAGAATGAATTGTTGATTTGTCGAGGAAACTTAGTTCTGATTCTCCTACCTCCCAGTTTTAGCTGCGTGCCACTTATAAATTCAAGCTGAGCGAGAAAAAAGATGGTGCTGAAAATTATATTCCCAGGAACACAGTGGTCCTGAAATTTAAATTTCTAGCAACACATCCAATTTCAAATTGGCAGAGAAAAAATATGGTGTTGGGAATTATATTCTAAGGAGTACAGTAGTCCTGGAATTTAAATCTCAGCACCATATAATATTAAGTTTGCCGAGAAAAAAGATGGTGTTGAAAATTATATTCCCAAGAATACAGTAGTTGGATTTAAATTCCAAACACCATATACAATTTCAAGTTGACCGAGACAAAAAAGCGGTGCTGAAAATTATATTACTAGGAACATAGTGGTACTGAGATTTAAATTTTTAGCACCACGTACAATATCAAGCTGGCTGAAAAAAGATGGTGCTAGAAATTATATTACCAGGAACATAGTGGTGCTAGAATTTAAATTCCAAGCACCACGTATAATATCAAATTGGCCAAAAAAATGGCGGTGTTGAAAATTATATTACCAAGAACATAGCGGTGTTGGAATTTAAATTTTCAGCACTACGTATAATATCAAGTGACATTTGGATGACCGAGATTTTCAATTGTGGCTCGGATATATACAAAATCTAAATATTAATTTCATGTTTGTTTGACGGAAAGGATAAAAAGAGAATGAAGGGCGTGTTTTGATAAATATGAAATCATGAAATTATGTTTGGATAATTCCAAACTTGAAATACGCTCTTTGATAAATTACCGTTATTTTTATATTTAGTAGGTCCTATGGAGTCTATTTTATTTGTTTTAGCACTTGAATACTTGTTTTATTCAAATCTATACCTCAATCGATCATAATATAAGATAATGACACTATTGTAGCAGCTAGCTGGTAGCTACTACAACATAGCGGCAACCTACTAGCTGTTACATAGTGGATCATATTCAAATATTGTTCATTTTATATCTAGTGGATCCTATGAAGTCCTCTCGGTTTGTTTTATAATTTAAAAGTAACATATTATTCAGGTCTTCATCCACAATTGATCAAAAATAATATATGATTAGTAGGCTATTGTAGCTGCCAGAAGGTAGTTGCTACACATTGTGATAGTTGCCTTCTAGGTCATGTTCTGTATTCATTTTACCTCTATTATGTACTGAGTCCCCTTAGTTTATTTATTAATTTGAAATCTTATTTTAACCAATTCTTCATTTTCAATTGTCCAATTAAATTTTACTGATCAACATCCGATTGCAGCAACTACTTGGCAGCTGCTATAATATTGTAGTTGCTATCATGATCTTACTAGCTGCTATATGTTAAAGCTAGTACAATATATACTCGTTGGGAAACAATATTACAAAAATATGATTAGAGTTTAACTGATCTAAGAACACACTTACAACAAAACACCATTTCCTTAAAACTGAACACATCATAGTTTATAATAAGAAAACTTATCCTTAAAATTAGATAATGAGAAGAAGAATTGTCATACAAAATAAGATCATGAAAAAAAAAATTGAAAATGATTTTAGTTACTTGATAAAATAGGATTACATATCGTATTTTCAACTATATACACGAGAAAGAAAAAAAAACATTTACATTGAGGAAAAGTGACCCTAAGTCGAAGAAGGAAAGAAGTTTTTCAAAAACAAATAAGGTTTAAGCTCCAAGAGGATGATAAAACAGTATATTAGTTCGATTGATTCTTTTTTAGTTTACTAACCCTTAAAGCCAAGTAATTTGGTCGAATGTGGTTCAAATTCTAAACCCTAAAATCCTATTTAGAAAAAAAAAAAAAAAGAATTAGGATATATCGGTCAAACAATTTAAGAGTATTCTGGATAGTTCGGTTCAATGGGATACTCTTTTGACGTTTACAAAAGGGCGTCATTTTGAAGATTCATTAAATGTGAAATCTCCTTTTAATTTTTACCCTAAATTATATCAATCTAGTATAGACAAATTGCAAATGGAAAAAGATATACAACGCCAATATTTGACTTAAAATCTAATTGGGAGAGTTGCTTAGAGTTGACCGGGAAGCTCAATCGGTTAAGATGGAAACTTGGACTAGTTCAGTTGAGTCGCATAGAGTTTAGACAAAACATGTAGGATATGATGGAGGCGAACCTAGTTGGATCAGGATTAGTTTTGTCTTGGAGTGCAAAGCGATGTGCAACGTTGACGCGGGTGGGCACAAACCTAATTGTAAATTGACCTAGGGCCCACCTCGTTATCCATGACAGCTTCGCCTACGACGTGGCATGCCGCTGACCAGGAGATCCAGTTTCTTGGCTGAGGAACATTCTCCCAGCTCGTCACTTGATTGATAGATATTAATTACCAAATCAAGCGCGAGCGAGTGATTGGCAGGCTACCAGATCGAGTGGTCCGCAGCCATCAAGCCAATTCTAGCAAAATTCCGACAAGATCTGAACGCTACAAAGCGACGTAATCCAAATTCAAAGGAAGAAGCTGTGTTTTTTTTTTTTTTTGATAATTTATCAAAGCGCACTTCAAATTTATAATTATTCAAAAATAGTCTTATATTTTTATATTTATCAAATGACACACCTCATTTTCTTTTTATCCCTTTCACCAAACGTGAATTTAATGCTCAAATATTGCATGCATCTGAGTCACAACTGAAAATTCCGAATCATCCAAACGTGGTACTGAAAATTTAAATCCTAGAACCACTGTGTTACGTTCCTGTGAATATAATTTCAAGCACCATCTTTTTTCGGCATGATTTCTGATTTATATCGGCCTGATTTCTAAAATATGGTTGTAGATACCTAATAAAAATCTTGAATATCAGAAATTTTGGAGGTAAATTCCCAAACTCAATGGATTTGGATTGGATCGAAGAAGAGGTGAATAAGGTCATCAATATTGGGTTTTGACCGAAACTCATTGATGGACCTAGAGGAGTCCAAATTCCGAAATCTTGACATGGACTGAAAGATCTTACATCATGAATTGTTGATGTGTCGAGAAAACTTGGTTATAATCCTCCTACCTCCCAGTTTTGGCAGCGTGCCACGTATAAATTTAAGTTGGCACGAAAAAAAGATGATGTTGAAAATTATATTACCAGGAATATAGTGGTGCTGGAATTTAAATTCCCAGCACCGCATACAATATCAAGCTGGTAATATAATTTCTAGCACCACTTTTTTTTTCAACCAACTTGATATTGTATGTGGTGCTGGGAATTTAAATTTCAGCACCACTATGTTCATGGTAATATAATTTTCAGCACCACCTTTTATCTCGACCAGCTTGAAGTTGTACGTGGTGCTGAGAATTTTAATCCCAGGGTCACTGTATTCCTGGGAATATAATTCCCAGCACCACTTTTTTTCTCAGCCAGCTTGATATTAGATGATACTGAAATTTTAAATCTCAGGACCACTGTATTCCTGGGAATATAATTCCCAGCACCACATTTTTTCTCGGGTAGTTCGAAATTAGACGTGTTGCTGGAAATTTAAATCTCAGGACCACTGTGTTCCTGGAATTTAAATCTCAGGACCACTGTATTTCTGGGAATATAATGTTGGGTCTTCGGTGAGCGCTAGAGGGGGAGGGGTGAATAGCACGTTCGTTTGCTTGACGGAATTTGTTCGTGCTTGTCTACAATTATATTAGTACACAGTGGAAATAGAAAATACAATACAAATACAGATACACAAGCACAAATACACAAAATATAATATGGTTCAGAACCTTAGGGTTCCTACTTCACGGATTGAGCTCAAATGAGCTCTAGCGATGCCAAACATCACTAATAATAAAAAACATTCCTTCTCAACAAGTCGTAAGCGGAGAAACCTCGTATAAGTGATTACAACAAGTAATACAATGAATACAAGCAAATACAAATGAAATACATAAAATAATGTAAAAAAAATTTTAGAACTATTGCTTTGGATGCTTGCTTGTTTGGTTGCTTAAGAAGAGCCTTGAAGGTATGGATTGCAACAGCAAATCCCCTCCAAATCGCCTCAAAGAACCATGGCGAAATCCTCCATTTCGAGCTCCTTTTATAGGGCTCAATAATGACCGCCAATGATTTATTGTCTCACAACAGACTTAATACGCGTCGGCATTCAAGCCAACAGATACACTAGCAGTCGGCTGCCATTACCCATCAGTCGACTGCCAACCTCGTAGCCGACTTATCCGTCGCCTACTGAGTGTTTTAAGCACCAATAGTCGATTGCGCTTCATCAATCGATTGCCCATCGCCGCAAATGATCGCTAAGGCTATTTGCCACAGTCGAACACTAGTCGAATCACAACAGTCAACTGGTCATAAACTCAGTCGACTGCCCAGAGTCAACTCGATTGCCAAGTGTCAAAATACTTGACCAATCGACTGGTCTAAAGCCTCAGTCGACTTATAACCTCAACCATGAGGTTTAACCCTAAGTATGATGCCCTCATACTTGCTAGACCACCCTTAGCCTAGACCTAAGCCTTCTAACCACCTCCGTTAGCCTCACGCCTATCGATCCCTCCAAGTCATCCATGACTTGTTCATCCATACGCTAGCCTTTAGGTTCTCCCATCGGCTATTGTCATGTTAAGCTGGTTTACACTACCAAGGCACATTTGGACTTACGCTTCCAAGACTACCGCTTGAACTTTACGTCGCCAAACCATTGGACTTTGTTGGTGCAGGGGCACCAGATAATCGAACCTGTATTTTGATTATGGCAAAGACACAAAGTTAAGTTTACATCGTTATCTCACGAGTTGAATCAAGTGTGCAGAAATGCTAAGCTAAGATGAATGTCAGCGACATCCGAAGGGAACCGTGGTGGTTGGACGACACTGGGAGGACTTCAGAGGAAGCCGATGACCTCAGGTGAAGACCGGAAGCAAAGCTTCGAAGGTAAAGTCTGAGGTAAGCTCGTGTGAGTGAGTGTAAGTAAGGTCATGTGCTCCGTACGGGGACATCCTTAGGCGTCGATTCCACCAAGATTTCCCATGGAAGGTCTAAGTTGAGATCGGATGGTAAATGACCATCAAACTTATATTAACTGTATTTTCGAGCTAACTCTTCATTGCAGCTGGAAACTCTGCCATCAATCGACTGATGGCTTGTATCAGTCGACTGATGCCTCCATCAGTCGACTGATAGAGTTGATCAGTCAACTGTTGGTCAAGGATCAACCTCGAGGAGAGTCAAAGCTTATCTCCATTTCTCAAGGGTTAGGTGGCATCATCTAATGAAACCTCATCTCAACGATTAGGGTTTCATAAGGCTATAAAAGAAGGTGTTCTCCACCCCATTTCTATCATTCAAAAGCTTCCAAAGTGCTTCCACAACACCGCAACTTTCCGATAACTCTATGACGACGAAGCACTACCCAAACACTGACGACACGAGTCCATCCTTCAATCACTTAGTCATCAGTATTACTTTTGAAGGTTTTGCCCGGAAGCTCTGATACCAATTGAAGGGTTTTTCTTATCGAGTCCGTGAGGGGAAACTTCGCTTTCCACTTCACCTCGGTTGTTTGCTCATGGCGATCCCATCGATGTCCCCGGATTAAAAAATTCAATCCTAGACAAAAGGGATTGCCCAAACAACCAAGTCATCGTCGTGCTATTCGTTTAGAGAGGTCACTTGAACAAACAAGTTGTTTAAGCGACCAACTTCTATTCTACGAGTAGCCGCGGAATAGACGATGTCCGGATCGCCGATTTTTGTGTTTATGCTCGGGATTCAAGTATTATTTAACCATATACAGATTTATATCATGCTCATAATTGAAAAATAAATACAAACATGTAACATATAAAAATTAGAGAATCGATATACCTCTCGATCTTCTAATGTATGACCTTCCTCCTTTTGGACGTCGTGTGGACGACGATCTACCAAAAGTCGAAGCTCCTAGATCACAAATCTTCCTTCCTTGATCTTCCAAAGCAAGAGGAAGAATAGAAACAAGGTTCTTCTCCTCCCTAAACCAACCAACAAGGAACAAATAAGATCCTTGCCGCCGGCCAACTAGGAGGAGGAGTTTGTGGTGGAATCCGGCCAAGACACTAAGGGAAAGCCCTATATCTTGTTTCCACCACCTAAGGAGAGGGAGAAGAGAAGCTTTGCCGTTGGTCAAGGTTGGAAAGGGGCTGGATGAGCTGCTGGACGCCGGCCAATGAAGGAAGAAGAAGAAAGCAAAGCCTTCCTTATTTGGTGCCGCCCAAGCCTCCAAACCCTAGCCCTAATCCTATCTCAACTAGGATTGCTCTCTTGCAGCCCAAAACCCTAGCTCTCATGGATGTTGTTCACGCCAACCCCCTTGCCCTCCTTTTATAGAGTTACGGATAAGTCATGATTTAATCTCCTTCATTGGTTCTAGGGATTTAATCTCAACCGTCGGATCTAGAGATTTAATCTCAACCGTCGGATCTTAGAGATTTAATCTCTACCTATGGATCTTAGAATTTTGTTTCTATCCATTGGATCTAAGCTTCATGAGGTGTTAATAGGCTACATTAGGGACCATGAAGAGGAGTTGGATCTTGGCCACCCATGGATCAAGCCTACATAAAGTCCGATCCAATAATGATGATCCAATCCACTAAAGGATCATCATTGATCTACCTCACCAACCCCCATATGATAATATGAGCTCCATATATTATTTGTACATTTTCTCCCCATATTTAAGATCTCGAATGTTCGTCGAGTAATTAATTTACTGACCATTAATTAATCAACATCTAACTCCTTGAGTAGTACAACTCAACCTTTTCATCATGCCTGACCAAGTCCACCTGCAGGGTTTACATGATGAACCTTATGAGCTCATCAAGGGGACATCATCATCCTAATATATAGGACACGGTTTCCTCCTATAATCAACGGCACACCATATAAATAATATCATCTTCCAACTTACCGAGCTTATCGATTTAATCTATAAATCTCGCCCATTGGTAAATCAAAGAGATGAATACTAAGTATATGTGCCCGTTATTATATCGGGATTAAGAGCATGTACTAAATAATATCTGAGGTCCGATTCGATTATGTAGTCAACAATAAATCGAATCACCTCTAAGTCGGTCCTGCTCAATACACACAAAGTGCACTAGTGTGATTCTATGGTCAAGACAAACCAATACCGAATCACACTACAACCATTCCGATGATTTGTTCAGAGTCATCTCGGTTGTGAGCCTTTACTTATACTTTTCAAGGAGCCGATAACATGATCTCCCGTGTGGCACCACACACCATGTTATCTACAATGTAAAGTATTAGACAATATGCATAACCATAATAATATGCAAACAATGATCATGTGATTCTTATTTCAAAATAAAGATGTTCATACAAAAGGTAGACTTTTCAGTATACATCTTTACAATCTCCCACTTATACTAAAAGACTATGTTGTCCTCAAACTGCCATACATCTGATCCTCATTCCCTCCACATGCCTATCAAAAGCTCTCGCCGGAAGGGCCTTAGTGAAAGGATCTATCAGGTTATCCTCTAATGCAATCTTGGCTACAGTAACTTCTCCTTTCTTTACGATTTCTCGTATCAGGTGGTACTTGCGCTCTATGTGTTTACTAGCCTTATGTGCTCGTGGTTTCTTCGAGTTTGCAACTGCACAACTATTATCACAATAAATTGTGATAGTTCTGGGCAAACCAAGAATCACATCTAAGTCCATCAGGAAGTTCTTGAGCCACACAACTTCTTTGGCCGTCTCAGAGGCTGCCACATACTCAACTTCCATGGTGGAGTCTGCCACACATTTCTGCTTGACACTCCTCCATACAATGGATCCACCTCCCAAAGTAAACACAAAACCTGAGGTAGACTTACTATTATCCCTATCAGATTGGAAGTTAGAATCCGTGTAACCCACAGGGAGTAATTGGTCTGCCTGGTAAACCAGCATATAATCTCTAGTCCTTCTCGGGTACTTCAATATATGCTTTACCCCAGTCCAATGTCCCTGTCCTCGATTACTCTGATATCTGATGACCATGCCCACGGCAAAGCAGATATCTGGTCTCGTACATAGCATCGCATACATGAGGCTTCCTACTGCCGAAGCATAAGGAACCGCCTTCATCTCCTCTATCTCCTCAGATGATCTAGGACACATCTCCTTAGATAAAGGAACTCCATGCCTGAAAAGTAGAAAAGCCTTCTTGAAGTTTTGCATGCTAAAACGATCCATAATCTTGTCTATGTATGAAGCTTGGGATAAGCACAACATCCTTTTCCTGCGATCCCTTATAACCTTGATCCCAAGGATGTGTCCCACCTCTCCCAAGTCCTTCATTTCAAACTGTTTGGACAACCATACCCTTACGCCCGATAACACCTTGATATTGTTGTCAATCACCAAAATGTTATCTACGTATAGTACAAGAAATACCACTACGTTTCTGTCACATCTCTTGTATACACAAGACTCATCCGGACTTTGAATAAATCCATAAGACTGGATTACTTCATCAAAGCGGATGTTTCAAGACCTTGAAGCTTGCTTCAATCCATAAATGGACCGATTAAGCTTACACACAAGATGCTCCTTTCCTTTAGCAATGAATCCCTCTGGTTGTTTTATATAGATGTTTTCCTTAAGACTTTCATTAAGAAAAGTTATCTTGACATCCATCTGCCACACCTCATAATCCATATGAGCTGCTATGCATAAGAGAATCCGGATAGACTTAAGCATGGCTACCGGCGAAAAGGTTTCCTCATAATCGATACCCTCTTTCTGAGTATACCCCTTCGCAACAAGCCTCGCTTTGAAGGTCTCAACCTTCCCATCTATTCCTCTCTTTTTCTTGTAGATCCACTTGTATTCAATGGTTTTTACACCATCGGGTGGCTCTACTAGCTCCCAGACCTGATTTGAATCCATAGATTCAATCTCAGCATTCATTGCACTTTGACAAGATGCTGCATCTTTATCTTGGATTACCTCGTCATATGTCCAAGGATCAGGTTCATGTTCGCCAGGGACCAAATCAGAAGATTCACCCAAGAACATGAATCTATGAGGCTGTCTAATAACCCTCCCACTATGATGAGGTATCTCCTGTGTATGCTCTGTGACACGCGGTGCAGTGACTTGTGGTATATCCTCTCGTACCAGTGGTACTAAAGAAGTGACTTCCCCTTTTAATTCCTCCAGAACAATTTTACTCTTAGGCTTGTGGCTCATCACATAGTCTTCCTCTAGAAATCTAGCGTTCGTCCTAACGATCACCCTCTGATCTCTAGGACTATAAAACAAATCACCCTTCGTTCCTCTAGGATAGCCAACGAACATGCGTACTTCTGTACGAGGTTCCAACTTACCAGCATCTGCCTTCAGCACATGTGATGGACTCCCCCATATTCGAATATGTCTTAGACTGGGCTTTTGCCCAGTTCACAATTCTGTGGGAGTAGAAGGCACTGATTTAGATGGAACTAAGTTCAGAATGTACACTGCTGTATCTAGAGTATATCTCCAGAACGAATATGGCAACTCAGAATAACTCATCATCGATCTAACCATCTCCATAAGAGTCCTATTCCTTCTCTCTACTACACCATTCTGCTGGGGTGTGCCAGGTGCAGTCAATTGGGATTGAATCTCAGCCTCTGATAAGTAATTCCTAAACTATCCCAAGAGGTACTCACTACCACGATCAGATCGTAGTGTCATCCATATCTTGAATAATCATCTATGAAAAAGATGAAATATTCAAGACTACCTCTTGCCTAGATAGACATAGGACCATACGAATCAGTATGAACCAATTCTAACACATCTTTGGCTCTATACCCCTTGGCCTTAAAAGGCCTCTTGGTCATCTTACCCTCCAAGCAAGATTCACAGGTTGGGAGATCCTCCACCACTAATGAACCCAAAGGTCCATCAGCTATCAACCTTTGAATTCTACTTAGGTTAATATGACCAAGCCTAAGATGCCAAAGATATGTTTGGTTCATCTTCGAAGGTTCTTTTCTCTTATTGGAATTAGAAGATGGGTTATTAACTTCAATTTGCATCGTGGGAGATTTTGGTTCAAGTGTGTATAAATTTCCTATCAATATACCTAAACAGATATTCTCCCTATTCCTTTTTATAACAACTCTGTCATTAAAAGAAATAGAATATCCATCCATAAACAATTTAGAAACTGAAACTAAATTCTTTCTAAATAAAGGTACATAAAGGAAATTTTCCAGAACCAAAATTTTATTTTTCTCAAAAGATAAATAAAACATCTCCCACTGCAATAGCCGCCACCTACATGGCATTGCCTAAGTAAACGATAATCTCTCCCTTAGCTCGTCGTCGGGTTTCCTGGAACCCCTGCAAAGTATTGCAGACATTATCAGAGGCTCCCGTATCTGCACACCAGGTGCCGATAGATAACACCGCTAACCACGTTTCAATGACTAGACCAAAGGATATACCTTTGTTCTATTTCGGATTGGGATAGTCCTTCTTCCAATGTCCATCCTGCTTGCAAGTGAAGTACTTGCCTTTCGGCTTCTTCACTCCTCCCTGAGATCCTCCTACCAGCTTTGCTCCACCTTGTTTCTTCTTCTTCTTGCCTTTCGGCTTAAAAGTAGAAACTTTCTGAGCAACCATGGCCTGAGGACACTCTTCGAAGAGTGTATACTTGTACTCCTTAGCAGATAAGACAATATCTAGATTCTTTTCCAATCATTATAATTATGTACAGTAAGTTTATTTTCCTTTAGTATCATAGCAAGTGGACTGAAAGTCAATTTTGAAAATCCTAAGAATCACATAGATCATTACTGTAGATTTCAAAAAATTATTGATTCCTCAAACAATAAAATTTCAAAATCAACCAACACCTCAAAACACTGAGAATATCGTATGCCACGATAGTATGGACGTATACGAATTCTACATTTATAAGAGGAGATTTTACCCATTAATTTTACTATCTTGTCAACCTAACTTTTTAACAAGTAAAATTAATAGTTGGTTCCTCTTTGGCCCTACAAATAAAAGCAGTGACTCCGATGGGGAGGATACTTATATTTGTATCTAAGTGTTCATCATTACTCGGTACCAAGGTAATTATCTCGGGTTATGTGTCTTACGATGGGGAAGTACACACACTCCTTGATAGTTCCCTATAACCATATTTGACCTTGTGATCCGCAAACAAACTCATCCGATGGGGAGGAAGGCACTCAAAGCCGACGCGCAAGTTTGTTTGCATCACTTGTCAAATCGTAATGGAGTCCGTGGAAATTTATAAAAATATCCCTCTCCCACTTAGTAATTTGAAAATGAGGAATTTTCAAGCCTACGACATGCATATCAAAAAATAAGCAATAAATATGAAAAATAAATTATTTTCAAACTATTATGGCTTTTGTCTTCAATATGTCTCCCGTCGCATCGCCTTCTCGTCCGCTCCTCCTACGCCATGTACGAGCCATCCGGAGACCGAGCCGAGACTAAAATCTATTTTAATTTATATCCATCGATCCTATACTCCACGAGGGAGTGTACATGAAATCTAGATCGAAAGTAAACTAAAATAAAAAGAGTGGCTAAACAATGTCGTATCTAATTTACAAAAAATTAAATACTAGCCTCGTCAACTCCGAGGATTCAACAAAATATACACATACAATCACATACACACATATGGCTATAATAGTCGGATCTTATGCCTGCAACCAAAGAGTTAACCTACGTATATCCTACTATTATCCGGCACATATAATATATGAAAAGTGCATAAAAATTAACCGAATCCTAAACACACAAAACCGGAAACCTGGCTCTGATGCCAATTGTTGGGTTGATCCGTGAGGGGAAACTTCGCTTCCCACTTCGACTCGGTCTCTTATTCATGGAGATCCCATCGATGTCCCTGGATTAAAAATTTAATCCTAGACAAAAGGGAACACCCAAGCAACCTTATCATCATCGTGCTATTCATTTAGAGTGGTCACTTGAACAAACTTGTTATTCAAGCGACCTACCTCTATTCTACGAGTAGCCGCGGAATAGACGATGTACGGATCGCCGACTTTTGTGTTTATGTTCAGGATCCAAGTATTATTTAGCCACAAAACAGAATATATATCATGCATATAATTGAAAAAAAAAAATAAACATGTAACATATGAAAATAGAGAATCGATATACCTCTCGATCTTCTAATGTATGACCTTCCTCCTTTCGGACGTCGTGTGGGCGACGATCTACCAAAAGTTGAAGCTCCTAGATCACCAATCTTACTTCCTTGCTCGTTCCGAGCAAGAGGAAGAATAGAAACAAGGCTCTTTTCCTTCTTTCAACCAACCACCAACCTCTAAGGATGGAGCTTGCCGCCGGCCAAGAAGGAAGAGGAGATTATGAAGGAAACCGACCAAGACACCAAGGGAAAGACCTATATCTTGTTACCACCAGCCAAGGAGAAGGAGAAGGGAAGCTTTGGCCGCTGGCCAAGGTGAGGAAGAAGTTGTTTGGGCGTCGGCAAGCTTGAGGAAGAAGGAGATAAGGAAAGAGATTCCTTATTTGGTGCCGCCAACCTCTATTCCTCTTGCTGCTCAAAACCCTAGTCCTTTCTCTATTGGAATTCTTCTCCATGCCAACCCCTTGTCCTCATTTTATAGAGTTAGGGATAAGCCTTCTTTTAATCTCAACCGTCGGATCTAGAGATTTAATCTCAACCGTCAGATCTAGAGATTTAATCTCTACCTTTGGATCTAGAGTTTTGTTTCTATCCACTGGATCTAAGCTTCATGAGGTATTAATAGGATACAATAGGGACCATGAGGAGGAGTTGGATCTCGGCCACCCATGGATCAAGCTCACATAAATGTTAGGTATCGTTGGAATGGCTAGAGGGGGGGTGAATAGCGTCAATGGAATTCTTTCGCGTTCGTGTCTACAATTTCGTTAGCGCAGCGGAATATAGATATAATACAATAACGAAATGGACAAGCACACACAAAGACACGAAGATTTAACGTGGTTCGGAACCGCACGGTTCCTACTCCACGGATTGGGTTCGTACGAACCCTAGCGATGTCAATCACACACCACTATGAAATAACTCCTTCTCGGAACAATCCGGAGGTGGAGAAACCTTGTACAATTAATCTTACAACAATAAGATACTAATACAAGCAATATACAATAATACAATGCAAAACTAGTAAAGAAAACAACTTTACAAATGCCTTTGGATTGCTTGCTTGTTGATCGCTTGAATCGTGGTTGAAGACCCTGATTTGCAACAGCAAATTGCCTCAAGACGTCCAAGAAATCGATTTGTTTTTCCTCCATCACGAGCTCCATAGCTTCAACCTGTGCTGGAAAAAGTCGATCAGTCGACTGATCGGGACCATCAATCGACTGATGCCACTGTTGTCGTGAGACAACGGCTAGATCCACGCTGGATAAGTCCAACGGAACATTCATCAGTCGACTGATTGTGACCATCAATCGACTGATGGAGTCCTCACTTGACCAGTCGAGTCTCGACTCCATTCTGTGGCCGATTTCTTGAGCACCAGTCGATTGATCACACGATCAGTCGACTGCCCACCTCTGGTAGTCGACTGCTAGGCCATAACCCATAGTCAAACCCTAGTTGACTCGGTCCAGTTGACTTGTCACGCCCCGAAGGAGACCCCGCCAGACGAAAATCCGACAGCATCTCCCCTGTACGGGTGACAATCTCAATTTACATATAAGGCCTACACGGCCACTATACATCGGTCAACACGACCGGAATCCAAACAACACACGCAGAGTATAATTAGGCCTCAGGCCTACAAACAAATGACCTAATCAAAAGTATATCACATATAAACTTACCCCTTCTGCCATCTGGGCAGGAATACTCAATCAAAAATCCAATCCCGAAGAAAACTCCGAACAAAGGTCCATAAGGACACCAAAAACCCACGAATACATAAATCCAATTCCAGTCCTAAATACATCTTCTAAACAAGATATCCAAAACCAAAAACAACCAAATACACTTCCACGACGAGGGGGTTTGGCAGCTGGACTCTCCTGACAGCTTCATCCTGAAATAGATATAAATCAACGGGGTGAGTTCAAAGAACTCATGTATAGTAGATATGCAAAATCGTATAGCTAACAATAAAAATATCATGCCAAGATACCTCACATAAATAGGGTATGCAAGCAAGAAATACAAAATGATCAGATTTACGAATCTCCTACTCGATATAGGAGCATGTGCTCGACTAGAAGTAATAGAGTCCTGACCATATATAAACATGTATCCTGTATGCATGACAATCATATGCACATCCAAGGCATCAATACAATAATGCAGCAAACACAATACAAAATGCAATCCGTGCAAAATGCATGTCGTGCCAATGACATGGTCACCCCTGACGCCAGTCAGCCGCCTCACACACAATGGTGAAGCCGAGTGGGTAGGGCTATGACAACTGTGCACTCTGCCATCACTGCTCCTGAGTGACCGAGTGGACAGGATGCTGTCGGAGTACACCTATCCTCCTGCCCCAAACATAGTGGGGGAGCTAAGCTCTCATCTCCTGTGTCATAGGCCGTAGGAGGGATCCTCGCTCGCTACCACGCCGCCTCATCGCTACCCATGAGCGACCAATGAGCTCGACAGAGCAATCGACACACCTCCCGATGTACCACTAACCCATGAGTGCAGGCCATGTAACTAGCTGCGGGCTCAACAATAATGGAACCCCGTCCAGCTAGCATGCAATCATGCGAAAATGGTGCATGATACTAAAGCATGTAAATCCTACTCATAATATCTATCCAAATGATATGTACAACCAATATATATACATATCCCTAATCCATGTACTATGATCCATATCAAACAGGTAAATATAATCATATCCTAACACATGCATGTATCTAGTAGGCACCAAAAGCATACTAGGCATATAAACATGAAAAATTATTGTAAGCTATCCTAACTAGCATATCAATTTGACTTAATCTAAACGTTAAGTCAAAATACCTCAATATATATATCCGAAGAAGAATCACACGATCGGGGACTCGCTCGTGATCAAAACTCGCTGATAAAGCGTAATTATAGTCAAGCACAAAATTATCCAATTCAACGACAAATCGAATAATTAATCGATTTCCTTTATATCCCAATTAACCCAAACTATTTCCAATTTTCCTTGTCCACAAATACACCGATTTAGGGCTCTAACCAACCCTAAATGGAACACTCACTCCATTAGTCCTTTCTCACTCACACAGTCGAGCAAAATACACCTGACCATTTGCAAGTTATAACCATCCACATGCCGAATCCAAATCTAAATAGCTGCATTACCAATCACCACACATCAAACCTCAAGCATCAATCTCATTACAAACATCCACAGCCTAACTAACCTCCAAACACCTAGGCGGTGCAACTGCTCAGGACTTGGGTCTCCACCAACCTAACATATCCCGATCCCTTTACACCTGATCAACCTAAGCTCCAGGGCTAACACTTCCTAACCCACAGATCAAAGTTAGGATGATTAAATTCCACAATCAATCCCTAAACGATACCTCATATCTAACTCACACAAACCACCAATTTAATAAAATTTCTAATCGACCTCACCGCCCACACCAAACACAACCTACGACACACAAAATCCCTAACTCACTATCGCCCAAGATAGGAAAAGGAACAACTATTACCTACTCCGCCACCACCGGCCGAAGGGGCGAGGAGGAGGCGCTGATCGAAAGAAAGAGGGGTGCCTCGAGGAGACCGGCGGCGATCCTGTAGCCGCGGAGGCCGGTGTTTGTCGTCTAGGGCAGAGAAGGCCGACGTGATCTGTTCGCGGCTGCAGGCGCACCGCCATGGTCGGCGAGGAAGAGAAGAACGGCGAGAGCCGTCACGACGCGCGTCGTCCGAGCGAGGGGCAGAGAAACCAGCCGGAGATGTGGCGCGACAATTGCGGTGGCGGCGCCTCGTCGGCGGCGGAGAAGAGGTCGCCGGCGAAGAAGAGCTCGCGGCGATCCAGTGGTCGCGGCGGCCGACGCACGCGGCTATAGACGGCGAAGGGAAGAACCGTCGGGCGGCTGCGGACTGTAGGTGGCGACGCGAGGAAGAAGGCTCGAGAAATCCAGAACTGGCAGTGATTTGGGAACGGAAGAAAAGAGCGCGCTGGGGGAAGGTGCGACGCGGTGAAGAAGAAACCGCTGCCGCATGGAGAAGACGACGGCCACGACGGGAAAAAGAAAAAGTAAATATTAACCCCTCAATACTGATAACCAAACAGACCCCTTTAAAAGCCTGTTTTTCTTATCCCCGTAAATATCTCGTACGACCTCCGTTTAAATCCAGAAAAATTCCGGAAAAATTCCTATAAATTCCTAAAAAATCTCGAAAATAATCCCTAGGATTATTTCCCCAAAATTTTGGCCATTTAATTTCATATTTTAAATTTCAGTATTTTACATTCTCCCCCACTAATAAAAATTTGGTCCCCAAATTTCCTACTCGTATATTAGTACGAGATGTCCCAACAACCATCTCAAGCATCTGGAGACAAGTCACACCTCAAGTGACTAAGTAAGCATGATATCCTTTAAAATCAAATCACACTTTCTTCTAGCAGCCCTTCCAAAGTATGAATAGTATCTTCATATCGACCACACTTATCATAAGTATCTATCTGTACCCGAGTGGAGCTCTATATCCGTGACCTGTTAAAGACTTTACCATAATCCTAAGGTAAATCCTGAATCGCTATCACATACGATACTCAAAGATCCTCCATGAACTGGAAATCGCCATAATATAACCTATCCAGCGATCCAACAAACTCATCGTATGGATCGAATGAAAATGAGCGGACTTAGCTAATCATACTAAGTCCTTTCCGAATTCCAATTAATCTCCCAACACCGTCCATCATACTAGGCTCCCACTTTCCTCTTGGTACAGAACCTTACTGATTATTTATATACCACCTTTACCAGACTTCTAAATCAACTATATTCCGCATGTCGTTCCTCCACGGAGAACGTTTCAATACTTACTATTTTTCGGATACAATCTTAAACATCGGCAACATATACAACCTATTGCAATCTTCAGCAATACCTATCAAAATATCGTGACCAAGTCTCGTGGCTCTCGAGTAATGCAAAAGGCACTACTTACGAGTAACGACATGCTACCACGGCCAGGACTCATAGCCTAAGATGTCGTAGCTATCTAGCCACCTACTACATACAAATTCCAATATCACTAATTCCGAACCGGTAGAGCAAAAGTACAACTCTATGGTAGATGCTCTCTATCATCACAATTGGAATCTATCTGTTGTTCCTGAATCAATAGTAACTCTTCCTAAATTCAAATGTAACTACACAGTAGCTAGCTAAAACCTCATAAGCATTTCTGCTCCTCACCTCTACAAAACAACATAACAAGTCCTACTAGGTCCACGTCATATATATATATGACAACCCATCTCGTAGTTCCTCATTTGACGTAACCATGGGATACGTCTCAATCAACTAAATCAGAAACGCTCCCTTCTCTGAAACATTGCATCCGCATACAATACCCTTCCTTCCACCCGAGAATGATCAAACAACTCTGGTGTAAAAGTCAACCATCGTCTGAGCCCTGAAACTAGTTTCACAAGCTTCAGACCAAGTAAATTTCATCACCAATCAGCGGTGTAATACCGCTAGAGCATCCTATCCATATCTATGGTAATAATCAAATCCATACGAGAAAACCATCATCATAGGTGGCCGAGTGCTCAACTCCAACTGCCACCATCATAAATGATCCAATCGTGTCCAGAATACACGATTTCCCAAATCCCTGGACGACTAAGTCGTCATAAGTCAAACAAGATAATCAAACCCCATGTAATTCATACCAAGTATGAGATTGTCACCACTATACACCTGCATCATCTTTACCCTAGGCTGATGATATATCAATCATCCCTACGACTTTGATAATTGTATGACACCCTGTCACTACAATATCAACACACCAATCATAAATCAATCCTAGAGTATACACAGGTGTCCTAAAGCTGATCTAAATAGATCCTCAATCCACCATGAAGGATATTTATTTCCTTCTACCACTACCGCATTTCATCATCGATAATCGATGTATAACCTCAAAGATTCATCTCTCTTTGAACAACAAGTTCGGAGCTTCTCAGAAATAAAATCGGGACAACAAATATCCCATCCAATACCTCCTTTAATTGGAACTTAGATTCTTCCAATTCCATAGTATTAAGCAACACCGATACCAACTAAATTATCCCCTCAAAATCGTCATTCTAACAAATACCTCTTGGCATCATCAACCTTGCCAATTCGAAGACCGATCGATAGATATCAAGCAACTCGATTGGATTACAATTGAATGACATTGCCTTGAGTACATCACGAGCTTTAACAACCTTGTGCGCTTTACGCTGGCCCTCAACGCACCATAAGTAAAAATATTAGCTCGTAAAAATAATATTACCCCAGTACCAAATAAATTATCTCACAGTAGGGGATCTTCGATATCGAAACTATTTTCGAAATCACTCCGATCGCCTACTCTACTTGCCTATGCTGCGGCAAGCCTAGAAGTTCCTCCAACACTACATCTGATTGCTCTCGAATTATACAGGCATCCGAGAGACCTTCTTATACCATCATGTCACAAGCATAACCTCCAAGTTAATATCCAGATATTCACATCATATCAACCAAGTCAACTATAAAATAATTAAGTCAACTCTCTCACCATAATATAACATTTCCATCAATCAACCTATAAACATCCAAAAATATTTTTTCATACCCCTGGGATAATCATCACAGTAATCATCTCAACATCTCACCTATCAGTGGAAACACTATTAATCCACATGATCCAAATATGAAAATCCTTTTAATCCTATCAGTGCATGTTTTAACCACAGATATCTGTAAACATCTGTATCTCTCAATATATCATCAAGTAAGGTAAACTATAGTAATACCTCAATGATCAATCCTTCAATCATCTGATACCAACCTCAATGATCAATCCTTCAACCATCTACAACTCCTTTCGAGTAAAGATGTAAACTCATCCAACTTCTTCTCTTAATGGATTCCCTATTTCACAGTGACCTAGAATAAGAATTCGATAATTGTATGCATCTAGGTGTATACACCTCTTCCAATCATTTTCCTCAAGTACCATACAACCAGTCTCATATCTCCACAAGTGCACAAACCACTTCTGATAGTCACATAAATCTGAGGAGAAAGTTTTAATTCATATTCCGGTTTTCCGTTGGGAAATGAAGTATTTCATAAATCCTTCATTCTCAAGACAGAGCATTGATCACCTCCAAAAATAAACTAAATTAAAATTCCAACTAAATCCTCAATCACTCAAGAGGTTGTAAACCCCCATCATCAACATCAACATGGGAACGAAATAATGTCACGTGAATTCAGCTAGAAAAGCACGTTCACGACTCCTACCGTTACCTTATCCGAAGTGTAGGTTATTATCACTAGATTGACTACACTATTCTCTTGAGACCCTTGCAGTCATTTTTATAAATATGACTCACCCTAAGGCCTCCCGATAGGAACTGATGGAAAAATCCAACTATCCTAATCCAAATGTAAGCAAATAAATTGGGGGTGATCAAAGGCAACTCAATCACTATCTTAAACCATTAAGTGGAGGGGTAAACTCAGAATTTAGTAAACTCTATAGTGAAACTCCATTATCAATTTATCACTCAACTAAAGACTCAAGAATTCTCAACAATGAGTCATACAAAATAGCATAGAGAAATACCGCCTCTCAAAACATCCTCAACCCGTGATCCCGTAATGGGTTATTTCAAATAAATTCCTTCTACATATTCCACCAAGTAACAACTTGATCATTGCAATAGTAAGAAACTATCTCCACTCCTATATAAATACGCTTAGGTAATTTATCAAGACCTTCAATGTTATCAATCTAAGGCTCAAGCCGCTCAAGAATCAAAATCCCTATGGAACTTCATAACTTAAACCTCCAATGTCTACATCAACAATAGTATACAGTCTTTGTCCAATACCCCACAGGGTAATTATCTGCCTAGCATAATCAGTGAAAATCCTAACAAGTCCTTGATTTCACAACCAATGACGACCTTGCTTTTCGACTCGACGGTCACTCTCAAAAGGCAATGCATCTTTTCGTTATAGTCCAAGACTCACAACCGAACAAGTCATTTGTGGTCAACTCCATCTACGACATTACAAATAGTGACCAATACACTAAATGTTATTTCATTATCCACTAAACACATAGCCAAATCTAACCCGAGTATAAACACTACTAAGAACTCTGTCACCTTGGTGGCCGACCCCTACTACGAGTCTGCACATGAGTCAAAACTCAATAGACTCTTTCTGACAACTCCATAACCAGAGATCTCACTGTCCTCTTGCGTGGTTACGCTGTACCACGTCTCGGTGCAGGTGCACACCCACCTCGTCTCATATCTGTTAAATTATTACAGATGCTACTAGAACAAATGTTACTAGAAGTAAAAATATATAAAATTTTCATCATACCTATTTTGTCACAGAGAGGTTCGTCACGCTAAATCCCCATATTGACCTCGTCATAAATCCTCAATTCAAATATAAAATCATCTGAAATCCATACCAATCCAAAATTTTCCAAATTGCCTCAGTAAAACTCGCCAAACGTGGCGAACTCCGAAAATCCATAAACCCCTAGGAACTCAAAACCTAGGCGCTCGATACAAATAAATTGTCACGCCAAGGAGACCCCTGCATTTAAAATCCGACAAAGATCTCTCAGACGGTGACAATCTCAATTTATATACAAGGCCTACACACTATACATCAGGTCAACACACAGGAATCCAAACAACACACGCAGAGTATAATTAGGCCTCGGGCCTACAAACAAATGACCTAATCAAAAGTATATCATATAACTTACCCTTCGCCATCCGCAGAATACTCAATCAAAAATCCAATCCCAAGAAAACTCCGAACAAAGGTCCATAAGGACACCAAAAACCCGAATACATAAATCCAATTCCTCTAAATACATCTTCTAAACAAGATATCCAAAACCAAAAACAACCAAATACACTTCCACGACGAGGGGGTTTGGCAGCTGGACTCTCCTGACAGCTTCATCCTGAAATAGATATAAATCAACGGGGTGAGTTCAAAGAACTCTGCGGGTATAGTAGATATGCAAAATCAGGTATAGCTAATAATAAAAATATCATGCCAGTACAGTCTCACATAAATAGGGTATGCAAGCAAGAAATACAAAATGATTGTACTTACCTGAATCTCCTACCCTGATATAGGAGCATGTGCCTGACTAGAAGTAATAGAGTCCTGACCATATATAAACATGTATCCTGTATGCATGACAATCATATGCACATCCAAGGCATCAATACAATAATGCAGCAAACACAATACAAAATGCAATCCGTGCAAAATGCATGTCGTGCCAATGACATGGTCACCCCTGATCGGCCACCGCACACAATGGTGAAGCCGAGGGGTAGGGCTATGACAACCGGCACTCGCCATCATCGCTCTGAGTGACCGAGTGGATGGGATCTTTGTGAGTACACCTATCCTCCTGCCCCCAAACATAGTGGGGAGCTAAGCTCATCTCCGGTGTCATAGGCGAGGAGGGATCCTGCCCGCTACCACGCCTCATCGCTACCCATGAGCTACTGAGCTCGACAGAGCAATCGCACACACCCTCCCGATGTACCACTAACCCATGAGTGGCGTGTGCAGCCATGTAACTAGCATGGGCTCAACAATAATGGAACCTCGTCTGCTAGCATGCAATCATGCTAAAATGGTGCATGATACTAAAGCATGTAAATCCTACTCATAATATCTATCCAAATGATATGCATAACCAATATATATACATATCCCTAATCCATGTACTATGATCCATATCAAGCAGTAAATATAATCATATCCTAACACATGCATGTATCTAGTAGGCACCAAAAGCATACTAGGCATATAAACATGAAAAATTATTGTAAGCTATCCTAACTAGTATATCAATTTGACTTAATCTAAACGTTAAGTCAAAATACCACTTCCAATATATATCAAGAAGAAGAATGAATCACGATCGGGACTGCCTTGGATCAAACCTCATATATAGCGTAATTATAGTCAAGCACAAAATTATCCATTCAACGACAAATCGAATAATTAATCGATTTCCTTTATATCCCAATTAACCCAAACTATTTCCAATTTTCCTTGTCCAAATACACCGATTTAGGGCTCTAACCAACCCTAAATGGAACACTCACTCCATTAGTCCTTTCTCACGCACACAGTCGAGCAAAATACACCTGACCATTTGCACGTTATAACCATCCACATGCCGAATCCAAATCTAAATAGCTGCATTACCAATCACCACACATCAAACCTCAAGCATCAATCTCATTACAAAAATCCACAGCCTAACTAACCTCCAAACACCTAGGCGTGCATAGCCGTGCAACTGCTCACAACTTACTGATGGGTCTCCACCAACCTAACATATCCCGATCCCTTTACACCGGAGCAACCTAAGCTCTATGGCACTCACTGCCTAAACCATAGATACAAGTTAGGATGAGGAAATTCCACAATCAATCCCTAAACGAAACCTCATAGCTAACTCACCCAAACCCCCAATTTAACAGACCCCTAATCGACCCTCACAGCCAGCCCACACCGTACACAACCGGCCGACACAAAAAATCCCTAACAAACTATCGTACAAGCTATGAAAAGGAACAACTATTAGCTACTCCGGCGACCACCGGCAAGGGCGAGGAGGAGGCGCGTCACAGAAAGAAAGAGGGGTGCCTCGAGGAGACCGACGGTGATCCTGTACACGAGGCCTGTTTGTCGTCTAGGGCGAGAAGGCCGACGTGATCCTGTCGCGGCCGCGCACCGGCTATGGCGGAAGAGAAGAACGGCGAGCCGTCTGCCGACGTGTCGTCTCAGCCGAGGGCGCAGAGAAAAGCGGAGATGGGCGCGACAAGGTTGCAGTGGCGGCGTCCTCGTCGGCGGAGAAGAGGTCGCCGAAGAAGAGCTCATGCGGCGATCCAGTTGGTCGCGGCCGACGACGCGCGCTATAGACGGCGAAGGGAAGAACCGTCGCACGCATCGTAGGTGGCGACGCGAGAAGAAGGCTCGAGAAATCCAGAATCGGATTTGGGAACGGAAAGAAAAGGGCGCCATGGGGGAAGGCGCGCGTGAAGAAGAAACCGAGTCTGCATGGAGAAGACGACGGCCACACGGGAAAAAGAAAAAGTAAATATTAACCCCTCAATACTGATAACCAAACAGACCCCTTTAAAAGCCTGTTTTTCTTATCCCCGTAAATATCTCGTACGACCTCCGTTTAAATCCAGAAAAATTCCGGAAAAATTCCTATAAATTCCTAAAAAATCTCGAAAATAATCCCTAGGATTATTTCCCCAAAATTTTGGCCATTTAATTTCATATTTTAAATTTCAGTATTTTACATGACTGCCACATGGCATCAGTCGACTGGCACACCTCAAACATGAGGTTTTAACCCAAGTATGGTTCCCCCATACTTGCTAGACCACCCTTAGCCTAAACCTAAGCCTTCTAGCCACCTCTATCAGCCTCACGCCTCTCGGATCCCTCCAAGTCATCCATGACTTGTTCATCCATCGCGCTAGCCTTCAGATGCTTCCATCGGCTATGTCATGCTAACGGTGTCTACACCGCCAAGGCACATTGGACTTACGCCGCCAAGACTCCGCTTGGACTTTACGCCGCCAACCATTGGACTTATGCTGCCTAGACTCCCGCTTGGACTTTACGCTGCCAATATCAAACCCTTGGACTTCTCAAATGCCAAGGCTCAAGCTTGGACTTTCCCTTGCCAACCCATGTTGGACTTTCCATGCCAAGACCATGCTTGGACTTTCCATGCCAAGACCCTTGCTTGGACTTTCCTTGCCAACCCATGTTGGACTTCTCAAATGCCAAGACCATGCTTGGACTTTTCATGTGCCAAGTGTCCCACTTGGACTTTCCATGTCAAGTACTCTAGATTTGGACTTTACCAAATGACAATTACATTGTCATATATTTTTGTCGAACATCAAAACATCACTCGAGTCAAACTCGAGTCCTGGTCAATCGTGACCTGGGCCGATTGCACCAACAATCTCCCCCTTTTTGATGTTTGACAAAAACCAAACAAAACATTAAGTTAGAACACTAACTCAAATCCCTTACCAATTATCCCAAATTGGTAAATACTCTCCAAATGTTCTCCCCCAAATATTCTCCCCCTTTTTGACTAACATCAAAAAGGTTATCTCCAAGGAGGTCAAAGTCTCATTTCCCAATGAGATCTTACAATCTCCCCCATGGTCTAAAAATATCTAGGATGCCTACCATCTTCCTAGTGATAAGTCCAATATCACTCAAGAGAGACAATCCCATTTACTCTCCCAATTTCCAAATTGGGTCTCTCAAAAGTCCCATCAATTTCCCAATTGATGTCATATTCTCCCAATAACTTCTCCTCTTCAAGAAGAAAAACACATCCATCATCCCAAGATGGATATCTCCCCCTAAAGGCTTGCTCCCCCTTGACCATTGCACCAACAATGTCCTTGGGCAGTCCCTAAGCCAATAGGAACTCTAAACCATCAAAATTAAGGTTAGAAATTCAATATAGAACTTTCCAACACCTTAACATTGATACAAACCCTAAACACCTTCTCTTAATCCATATCCAATGGATTTTCACCCTTCATCATGCTTCCCAAAGCATATCCTAGGATTAGGAGTGGTTAGGGACCTTAACCGCAGCTGAAATAGGGTTAAACAATCTTGTTTACCCCGAAATCAGGCTACTAGTCAGTGATTGAATCGATCATTGACACTCAATCATCGATCGTGACACCAATGGCGTGATCGAAAAAAATCAATTTTCAGTTATCAGAGTTGAATTTCAGAAAATCATAAATAATTATATGTATATCGAAAAATCACGAAATTTGATACGTATAATACCTATGACACATACAATGGGTGAAAAATATTTTAAAATTATTTTACCCATAAAATAGTGAATTTGATACAAAACTCAAAACCATTGAAATTTTCAATGTTTTGGCCCTATTTTGTATCAACTTCATCAATGGTGATTGCTATCAAAAGATAGACTTCACCAAGGTTTTTCAAAAAGATTTTAAAATATTTTCAAAACCTTATTTTGGATCATATTCCTTGAGCTCTATGCACATGACTTGTACACAAGCTTTCCCAATGATCCACAATTGAAATTAGATGAGTTTTAGTTCATTTAGATGCAAAAACTATGCACCTTGAACTTAACTCATATCCTAGCATCTCACATGTATCTAGGGTGTATAAATACACATACATGTCAATTTGATGTGAGATGTGGGTTTTGGTTATCCTAATCTAGGGTTTCATGCATTCTCTAAGGCAACCCTACTTGATTCCCTTATAAATGGGACTTCAAGTCATGCCAAAGTCCTTAGTTCAATTTCAACCAAATTGTCTTAAATGCATGAATGATTATGGCATTAGAAATGATATAAATAAGCATACGCTCATAATCATGATGTCATGGCATAAGATGAAATCTAAAAACACATGACATTTAAAGTCTCAATCCTAAAACATGAGCATGACATATAAAATCATAGAACTAGGCATGATGTCATGACATGACATATGACAATCAAAGCATGACATATAAAATATATAGGTATAGTAATACCTAAATTTTAATATTAATTTCCATTTGATATGGTTAAGTATATTTTGCCATATTAACCTAAATTTTTCCAAGTGTGCCAAAAACCCAAAATGACACACTACGACCTCTAAACCTAAATTGTGTCAATTTGACCATTTTATCAAGCTTCTCAAATAATATTGGCACACCCTAAAATCTTTTAGGATGATAATTCAAATCTATTTCCAAGGTATCCATAACCTTGAAAATAACCTAAAGTGCCACCTTTGCCATGGTTGAGTTAACTACCCATCCATTTAAGGTTGGCACACCCTAACCCATCTAGCGTGAATCAATCACGCTCTTAGGAACCCAAAACCGATTTGAGCTCCTAGGGTTAATTAGGTATTCCTTAGGGATAACCTCCCTAGATACCTTCCTAATAACCCTCCTAGGCTTATTAGCCTTGGTCATTTGGGTCTTACCTAGGTTGACTCTAGGGGTAACTCCCCTTGCAACATTCTTAGTGGCCACCCTAGGTTTCCTAGAAACCTTAGCCACTAGACACAACCCTTGGTCAACTCTAGGGATGACTTCCCTATTGACCTTAGTCTTCCTAGACCTAGTTTGTGTTCCATAATCAAATGGAACACTATGGTAAGCCACCTTAGGCTTAGGTTTGTGACCCAAACCTTGCTTGCCCTTGGTTGACTTTTGACTCTTAGGTCCTAGGTGTTGACTTTGACTTTTGGACCTAGAAGTTTGACTAATTGACCCTTGCAATTGGTTTTGTATATTCCTAAGGGTCTTTTCTAGTTTCTCAAGCCTTGACCTCAAGGCTTGGTTTTGTAATTCTAATTGCCCAATTGATTTTTGATTAAATTCTTGGGCATGGGACTTTCTAGGCATATGCCTAGTCCATTTAGGGTTAACACCTAGGTGCTCTTGCACCTTTCTAATTGTCTCCCTAGGTAAAATTGATCTTGAGTTATTTGACCTAGGTTTGTTCTTAGGTAAATTGTTTTTAGGGACATTAGTCCCAAATTTCTCCTTATTTCCTAAGTGACGCTTAGCACCTAAACAAATATGTCTATTCTAGCATGCTTTTCATGTACAATAGCAAGACTATTGAAATTATTCCTAGCATGCTTCTTATCCCTAGAAATTGAAGGTGCATTAATAAATTTTACCTTAGGGTTTGCCTTGGAGGCTCCCCCTACTTGTGTTGCTCCTTCTTGGGTCTTTTTGCTCCCCCTAGGACATTGATTCCTATAATGTCCTTTTGAATTGCACTTGAAGCATATGATGTGCTCCTTGCCTTTAGGTGTTGGGGAACCGGCATCCTTGACTTTTGGTGCCGGTGGAGCTTTCCTAATCTTCTTTGGGCAGTTGCTCTTATAGTGCCCAAATTCCCTACACTCAAAACACATAATATGATTTGTATTGGAAGATAAAGTGTTTGAGTTACCTAGGGTGGTAGGTGCCGAGTTGAATTTTGAGCTTCATCTTGATCGGATGTTGAAGGCTCTTCTTGAGGTTGCTCTCGGTGTCTCTCCTCCTCAATCCTAAGTAGATGCTTCTTCCATCTCTTCTACTTCTTCTTTCTCCGATCCGGACGTTGACTCCCTCTCAACTTCCGATTCCTCACTTTCACTTGAGGATGAACTCTCCTCATGGAATCTTGCCAATTTTCTCCATAGCTCCTTGGCAGACATGTAATCTAAGCTTGCACAAAACATCATTAGGGATTAAATCTTCCAAAAGTTTCGTTACCTTAATTTCAGTCTTGAGCTTTTGGCGTTGCTCTTGGGTCCACTTTTTCAATTTTAGGACGTTTCCCTTCTTATCCCTAGGGGGTTCAAGGCCTTCAACGAGGATGAACCAATCCTCTATGTTCATCATCAAGAATGTTTCCATTCTTGCTCTCCACGCCGGAAAATCTTCTCGGTCGTATGGAGGTGGAGTATTGATATCCCATCCAAGCTTGTCTTGGAATTCCATCTTCACCCTCTAGCCTTTTGTCTTAGCTCCGGGCGGTTAGTCCGTAGAAGAGCCCCGGGCTCTGATTCCACTTGTTAGGTATCGTTGGAATGGCTAGAGGGGGGGGGGGGGTGAATAGCGTCAATGGAATTCTTTCGCGTTCGTGTCTACAATTTCGTTAGCGCAGCAGAATATAGATATAATACAATAATGAAATGGACAAGCAAACACAAAGACACAAAGATTTAACGTGGTTCGGAACCGCACGGTTCCTACTCCACGGATCGGGTTCGTACGAACCCTAGCGATGTCAATCACACACCACTATGAAATAACTCCTTCTCGGAACAATCCGGAGGCGGAGAAACCTCGTACAATTAATCTTACAACAATAAGATACTAATACAAGCAATATACAATAATACAATGCAAAACTAGTAAAGAAAACAACTTTACAAATGCCTTTGGATTGCTTGCTTGTTGATCGCTTGAATCGTTGTTGAAGACCCTGATTTGCAACAGCAAATCGCCTCAAGACGTCCAAGAAATCGATTTGTTTTTCTTCCATCACGAGCTCCATATATAGCTTCAACCTGTGTTGGAAAAAGTCGATCAGTCGACTGATCGGGACCATCAATCGACTGATGCCACTGTTGTCGTGAGACAACGGCTAGATCCACGCTGGATAAGTCCAACGGAACCTTCATCAGTTGACTGATGGAGTCATCACTCGACCAGTTGAGTCTCGACTATATTCTGTGGTCGATTTCTCGAGCACCGGATCGGTGATCACACGATCGGTCATTGCTCGCTCATCGATCGGCCCACCTCAACATGAGGTTTTAACCCAAGTATGGTTCCCCGTACTTGCTAGACCACCCAGCCTAGACCTAAGCCTTACAGCCACCTCCATCAGCCTCACGCCTCTCGGATCCCTCCAAGTCATCCATGACTTGTTCATCCATCGCGCTAGCCTTCAGGTGCTTCCATCGGCTATGTCATGCTAACGGTGTCTACACCACCAAGGCACATTGGACTTACGCCGCCAAGACTCCGCTTGGACTTTACGCCACCAACCATTGGACTTATGCTGCCAAGACTTCCGCTTGGGCTTTACGCTGCCAATATCAAACCCTTGGACTTCTCAAATGCCAAGGCTCAAGCTTGGACTTTTCCTTGCCAACCCATGTTGGACTTTCCATGCCAAGACCATGCTTGGACTTTCCATGCCAAGACCCATGCTTGGACTTCCCTTGCCAACCCATGTTGGACTTCTCAAATGCCAAGACCATGCTTGGACTTTTCATGTGCCAAGTGTCCCACTTGGACTTTCCATGCCAAGTACTCAAGACTTGGACTTTACCAAATGACAATTACATTGTCATATGTTTTTGTCGAACATCAAAACATCACTCGAGTCAAACTCGAGTCTTGGTCAATCGTGACCTAGGCCGATTGCACCAACAATAAAGTCCGATCCATTAATGATAATCCAATCCACTAAAGGATTATCATTGATCTACCTCACCAACCCCCATAAGATAATATGAGCTCCATATATTATTTGTACATTTTTTCCCCGTATTTAAGATCTCGAATGTCCGTCGATTAATTAATTTACTGACCATTAATTAATCAACATCTAACTCCATGAGTAGTACCACTCAACCTTTTCATCATGCCGGACCAAGTCCACCTGCAGGGTTTACATGATGAACCTTATGAGCTCCTCAAGGAGACATCATCATCCTAATATATAGGACACGATTTCCTCCTATAATTAACAGCACACCATATAAATAATATCATCTCCCAACTTATCGAGCCTATCGATTTAATCTATAAATCTCGCCCATTGGTAAATCAAAGAGATGAATACTAAGTATATGTGCCCGTTATTATATCGGGATTAAGAGTATGTACAATATAATATCTGAGGTTTGATTCAATTATGTAGCCAGCAATAAATCGAATCACCTCTAAGTCGGTCCTACTCAATACACACAAAGTGCACTAGTGTGATTCTATGATCAAGACAAACCAATCCCAAATCACACTACAACCATTCCAATGGTTTGTCCAAAGTCATCTCGGTTGTGAGCATTTACTTATACTTTACAAGGAACCGATAACATGATCTCCCGTGTGACACCACACACCATGTTATCTACAATGTAATGTATTAGACAATATGCATAGCCATAAAATTATGTAAACAATGATCATGTGATTCTTATTTCAAAATAAAGATGTTCATACAAAAGGTAGACTTTTCAGTATACATCCCAACAACATTGGGCTTACACTGCCAAGACTACCGCTTGGACTTTACGGTGCTAACCATTAGACTTATGTTGCCAAAACTCCTGCTTGGACTTTACGTCGCTAATATCACCCCTTGGACTTTCCTTGTCAACCCATGTTGGACTTTCTATTTGCCAAGACCCAAGCTTGGACTTTCCCTTGCCAAGACCCATGCTTGGACTTTCCCTTACAAAGACTCATGCTTGGACTTTCCATGCCAACCCATGTTGGACTTTCCCATTGCCAAGTGTCCCACTTGGACTTTCCATGCCAAGTACCTATGACTTGGACTTTTCCATTGCCAAGTGTCCCACTTGGACTTTCCATGCCAAGTACACAAGACTTCGACTTCTCCATCATATGGTCAACCCCATGTCAACTATATAGTCAATCCATTGTCAAATAATGGTCAACTCCCTTGTCAAACATCAATGTCAAACATCAAAATACTACTCGAGTCAACTCGAGTCCGATCAATCGTGACCTGGGTCGATTGCACCAACATTAGAAGCGTGAAAATCCATTGGATATGAATTAGGAGAATTGTTTAGGGGTTTTATCGAATTTTAAGGGAGATCAAAGTTTAATGTTGAATCTTTGCCCTTAATTTCGATGATTTAGTATTCCTATTGGCTTAGGGACTCTCTAAGGACATTATTGGTGCAATGGTTAAGGGGGAGCAAGCGTTTAGGGGGAGGTTATCCATCTTGGGATGATGAATATGCTTTTGGACCAAGAGGGAGATTGTAAGATCTCATTAGGATGTGAGACATTGACACCCTTGGGGAGGTCCTTTTTGATGTATGTCAAAAAGGGGGAGAAATGACCAATTGGGGTTAGTTGGAATTCTCATAAGATGTAAGAATTGCCAATTGGGGATAATTGGTAGACTTGAGTTAGGTCACCTAACTTAAAGGTGTTTGTGGTTTTATCAAATATAAAAAAAAGAGAGATTGTTTGTGCAATCGGCCCAGGTAACGATTGACCAGACTCGAGCTTTACTCGAGCAGTATTTTGATGTTAGACAAAACATATGACATGTGATTGTCATAGGAAGACCAGGTGTATAGCCTTAGCCACGTAAGTCCAAGTGTGTAGCCTTGGCGGTGAAAGTCCAAGCATGGGGCTTGGAATTAGAAGTCCAACATGGAGTTGGCAAGGGAAGACCAAGTGTGTAGCCTTGACCACGTAAGTCCAAGTGTGTAGCCTTGGCGGTGAAAGTCCAAGTTATGGGTATTTGGTATTTGAAAAGTCCAAGGGGTGGTTTGGCAGCGTAAGGCCAAGTGGTAGTCTTAGGAGCGTAAGTCCATATGTACCTTGGCAGTGTAGACACTGAGAGCATGATAATAATCGTAGGAAGCACCTGGAGGTTAGCGTATGAGTGAACAAGTCATGGGCGACTTGAAGAGATCCGATAGGTGCGAAGCTAGTAAAGGTGGCTAGAAAGCTTAGGTCTAGACTAAGGATGAGATGAACTTGGCCAAGTGACTGAGGTCAAGTGTCGGATGCTCAAACATGTTGTTTGAGATTTTATCCGACGGTCGGATGCTCAAACAACTTGTGTTTGAGGTTTTACCCGACAACAGTCGACTGGTGAGAGTCGACTATTATTATATCGCGTTATGCCATGGCGCCATCGCCAAAGATTGATCCAATCGATGGTTTCGATGACTACCATGGATGACAGTCAACTGCTAGTCGAGGACGCGAGAGCAGAATGCTCGGTAGCCGACTAATCAATCGACTACGGGGCTGGTAGTAAACTGATGGTAATGGGTAGTCGATTGCCAATGTATCCATTGGCTGGATGCCAATGTGGATTAGGTCGTTGTCTCACAACGACTACAAGAGTAGTCGACTGGGGCCTTATGGCAGTGGACTGCTAGGCGCGGAATCAACCTAAGATAGGTATAAAAGGAAGAGCTTGGGGAGGATTTTCACAATGATTTTTGGGGAGATTTTGGAGGGTAATTGTTATTGCATTCCAGACCTTCAAGAGAAAACCAAAGCAAGCAACAAGAAAGCATTCAAAGCAAAGTGTTGTAAAGTGTTTCTTTACTTGTATTCCTTATTGTCTTTGTATTGGCTTGTATCTTGTATATTACTGTTGTAATTTCTTGTACGAGGTTTCTCCACCTCTGATGTGTTGTCGAGAAGGAGTTTGAGTAGTGGTGTGGTTATCACTCGAGCTTGTTGAACTCACCCCATGGAGTAGGAACTCTAAGGTTCCGAACCACGTATATCCTTGCGTATTTTGTGTGATTGTGTATTCGTCTTCATATTTGTTTTGTATTTCGTATTTCCGCTGCGCTAACAAGAATTGTAGAGACGAACACGATCAAATTCCATCGAGCACGATTTAGGCTATTCAACCCCCCTTCTAGCCGGGCCACGATCCTCCAACATGTATCTCATAGCTCCTTGGCATCTTGAAATTCACCTAACCTAGACACAATATCGTTAGGTATTGAATTTAATATTAATTGAGTTACCTTATCATTTCTTTCGAAAACTTGGACTTGCTTTTCGGTCTATCTTTTTTCTTAAGGTATCCACCTTTTGGACCTCTTGGAATTTCAAACCCCTTCACTAGGATCATCCAATCTTCAATGTCCATCATGAAGAAGTTCTCCATTCGTGCCCTCCATTGCTCAAACCCTTCTTGTCCATAGAAGGTGTATGGAATTGGGGTTTTGATGTCTCATCCCAATTTTTCTTCAAATTCCATCTTCTTCTCTCTTGTGCTTTTGCTCTCGGGTGTTAATCCGTAGAAGAGCTCCAAACTCTGATACCGATTGTTGGATCTTCGGTGAGCACTAGAGAGGGAGGGGGTGAATGGCGCGTTCATTTGCTTGAGGAAATTTGATCGTGCTTGTCTACAATTATATTAGTACGCAGCGGAAATAGAAAATACAATACAAATATAGATACACAAGCACAAATACACGAGATATAACGTGGTCTGAACCTTAGGGTTTCTACTCCACGGATTGAGCTCAAATGAGCTCTAGCGATACCAAACACCACTAATAATAAAAAACACTCCTTCTCGACAACAAGTCGGAGGCGGAGAAACCTCGTACAAGTGATTACAACAAGTAATACAAGCAAATACAAATGAAATACACAAAATAACATAAAGAAAACTTTACAACTATTGCTTTGGATGCTTGCATGTTTAGTTGCTTGAGAAGAGCCTTGAAGGTCTAGATTACAACAGCAAATCCCCTCCAAATCGCCTCAAAGAACCATGACAAAATCCTCCATTTCGAGCTGCTTTTATAACCTGCAATGGATTGATTTTGCGCCTAGCAGTCGACTGCCATAAAGCCCCTGTCAACTTCCAACAGTGTCATTGTCTCACAACGGACTTAATCCATGTTGACATTCAAGCCAACGGATACACTGGGCAATCGATCATTACCATCGGTCACGATCGCTAACTCGTAGATCGATCGACTCATCGAGTGTTTGATCACCAACGATCGACTACCATCTATAATTAATCGCGCTCGAGCCATCGACCGCTTTGCCCAATCTTTGGGCAATGATCGCCATGGCTATTGCTGATCGAACACCCGGTCGATTCATAGCGATCGACTAGTCATAATCTCGATCGCCTGTAGTTAACTTTACCGCCGCCAAGTGTCAAACAACCTCAACCATGAGGTTTAACCTCAAGTATGATGCTCTCATACTTCCTAGACCACCCTTAGCCTAGACATAAGTCTTCTAGTCACCTCCATCAGCCTCATATCTATCGGATTCCTCCAAGTCATCCATGACTTGTTCATCCATACGCTAGCATTCAGGTGCTTCCATCGGCTATTGTCATGTTAAGCTGGTCTACACTGCCAAGGCACGTTTGGACTTACACTGTCAAGACTACCGCTTGGACTTTACGCCGCCAAACCATTGGACTTATGCTGCCAAGACTCCCGCTTGGACTTTATGCTGCCAATATCAACCCTTGGACTCCCCTTGCCAACCCATTTTGGACATTCCATTTGCCAGTACTCAAGCTTGGACTTTCCCTTGCCAAGACCCATGCTTGGACTTTCCATGTCAATCCATGTTGGACTTTTTAATTGCCAAGACTCAAGCTTGGACTTTCCCTTGCCAAGACTTATGCTTGTACTTCCCATGGCAAGTACCCAAGACTTGGACTTTCCAAGCCAAGTACACAAGATTTGGATTTTCCATTGCCAAGTGTTCCACTTGGACTTCTCCATCATATGGTCAACTCCATATCAACCATATAGTCAACCCATTGTCAAACAATGGTCAACTCATTGTCAAACATTAATGTTAAACATCAAAATACTAACATCAAACCACTACTCGAGTCTGGTAAATCGTGAACTAGGTCGATTGCACCAATATATAATTCCCAACACCACCTTTTTTTTTGCCCAACTTGAATTTATACGTGGCACGCGGCCAAAACTGGGAGGTAGGAGGATCAGAACCAAGTTTCCTCGACACATCGACAATTCATGCTGTAAAATCTTTCAGTCCATGTCAAAATTTTAAAATTTGGACTCCTCTAGGTCCATCAATGGGTTTCGGTCAAAACCCATTGATGACCTATTCACCTTTTCTTCGATCTAATCCAAGTCCATTGGGTTTGAGAAGTGCCCCTCTGTGTATCCGTGTCCAAAATTTCTGATATTCAAAGTTTTATTAGGTATCCACAGTCATATTTCAGAAATCATGCTGATATAAATCAGAAATCAGGTCGAAAAAAGATGGTGTTGGGAATTATATTTTCAGAAATAAAGTGGTCATAAAATTTGAATTCCCAGCACCACATTTGGATGGTTCGGAATTTTCATTTGTGGCTTGGATACATGTAATATATGAGCATTAAATCTATGTTTGATGGGAGGGATAAAAAAGAAATGAGATGCATCCTTTAATAAATATGAAACTATAAGACTGTGATTGAACAATTCTAAATTTGACTATAAATTACTATTTTTTTTCACTTTCTTCATATCTATCCACAGCGCGCATACACTGTTTTTTTTTTTTTCCATTTTGCCCCGCATTTCAAAATATTACATTCTGAAGGCCACGATCAAAATACTCCTGCATAAATCATAACCTATATATTTGACCATAGGGGCAAAATATGAAATGAATTATGATGAGAAAAACAAAAAAGTACTATTAATTGAACACCAGTGAAGAAGATCATCTGCAAGCTCTCTCTGCGTTCCCCGTGGCCATGGCGTCTTCTTCCACTCCCCGTTCTCGTCCCTCTGCACTCATGGAAAGAACAAGCCAATGGTATTAACTACTATTTTTGATTAATCCTGCACATATACTTGTATTAATCATAATGAAATACAGGGTCTTTTCCCAAGATCTCCCAAGCGACATCGTCGTCAAGGTTGGAAAGGTTACCTTTCAGCTCCACAAGGTATGTCGCGACAATTTCTCTGCATTTTTTTTTAATTTTTCAGAATTTGTCCATCGATGAGCTTGGCATGTCTGATAATGGATTTAGTTCATGCTGGTGGCGAAGAGCGGTTTGATCTGGCGGAAGGTGATGGAATCGGAGGGGGCAGAACTCGGTCGCATAGATCTGTCGGAGGTGCCCGGCGGCGCGGCGGCGTTTGAGAAGGCGGCAACGTTTTGCTACGGGGTCAACTTCGAGATATCCATCAACAGCGTGGCGGCGGTGCGGTGCGCCGCCGAGTACTTGCAGATGACCGAAGACTACTTCCGTGGCAACTTGGTGCAGAGGACGGAGGAGTTCATCAACCAAGTCGCGCTCAAGACGCTGCCGGCCGCCGTCGCCTTGCTGCGCTCCTGCGACGACGCCCCTGATCTCCTTCACTCCGCCGAACACGTTCGGATCGTGCATCGCTCCGTCGATGTTATCAGCTTGAAGGCGTGCAACGAGGCTAACTTTCCAACATGCTCGCCGGCGGACTGGTGGGCCGCCGAGCTCGCGTCGCTCTCTCCCAGTTCGATCCAGAAGATACTCACCGGAATGAAATCCCGCGGCGCCGCTCCCAAGTCCCTCGCCATCTCCATCGTGACGTACGCCGAGAAGTCCCAGCCCAACCTCCTGCTTTCCGACGGCGCCGCCGCGGCGTCCGTCACCGGCGGCGACGCCCGCGCCCGGCAGCGCGGCCTCCTTGATTCCCTCGTCTCCATCCTCCCACCGCACCGTGACGCCCCCCTCCCGGTGGGCTCCATCTACCGCCTCCTCCGGGCCGCGGTATTCCTCGGTGCCTCTGAGGCATGCCGGCGGGAGCTCGAGCGACGAGCCTCAGCTTCCTTCGACCAGGCGACAGTAGCCAACCTCCTCACGATCACTCTGGACTACTCCGGTGAGCGCGTCGTGGATCTGGACAGCGCTCGGAGGATCGTGGCCAGTTTCGCGGAGAGAGAGGCGAGCGCCGGGGGCGGCGTGATCTACGGCTCTGATTTCAATGGCGTATGCTCCTCGCCGGCGGTGCAAAAGGTGGCGCGAACGGTGGACAGCTTCCTGGGGAAGATAGCCACGGACAAGGAGCTGTCGGTATCCAAGTTTGCTGGCTTCGCAGGGGCTCTCCCCAAGTCGTCGCGACGCTTCGACGACGACCTCTACCGCGCCATCGACATCTATCTCAAGGTTCAGATTCCCAACTCATCGCTTTCAAATCAACCATATGCTTCAGCAGAACGAACTCCTTAACAATCGATGCAAATGCAGGCCCATCCTACTCTGGATGAGATTGAGAGGGAAAAAGTGTGCTGCGTGATGGATCCACTGAAGATGTCATACGAAGCCCGACTACATGCATCGGAGAACAGGCGACTGCCGCTTCAAATTGTGCTCCACGCTTTGTATTACGACCAACTGCAGCTTCCGGGTGGGGAGGAGACAAGGATGCCGGCGTTTGGACGAGACATGTCACTGATCAGAGAGAATGAGAATCTGCGGTTGGAGCTTGCGAGGATGAAGATATATGTTTCGCAGATGCAGAAGGGAGGAGGAGGACAAGGGATTAGCGGCCTGAAAGTGGGGAGTAAGAAGTCATTCTTCTCCTCCGTTTCACGAACTCTTGGAAAGCTCAATCCCTTCAAGCAAGTTAGTTCGAAAGATACTTCCAGCGTTGAGAACAGAGAGGTTGGAACGGAGGTGGCGAAGCCGAGGAGGAGAAGGTTCTCCATATCTTGATTCTAGTGTGATTTTAACTAGACTAGGATGCTTAATCAGATATCCATGGTATTGTTCCTGATGAAATTATATATTGTTGGTGTTTTAGTTAATTAAATATGTGTTTTAATTAAACATCTGTAAGAATGACCTCTAATTCTCTAAACAATTCCAAGAACAGTATTTTCTTCTTCATATCCATTGGACATCCGATATCTTGAGAGTAATGCTTTATACAAGGGATGTTTTTCAGATGAGCCTCAAATTCAAACTGCAGAACGCAAATTAATTAGCTTCTGGTTATTATAGATGCTACGCAGATATTGCGAAACTTCATAGAGAATTTTGATCCTCGTATATAGAGGAACAATTCACAAACAAAGAGAAACCATTTGTATTGTATTCAGCTGCAAAGGAATGAAATATTACTAGGAGAATTTTATAAGAGGCTAGATGGATACGAAAAGATTGATAAGAGGATGACACGTTTTACTTTGGTTTTATCGTCGTTACGAAAAGAAAAGTTTTATGATCACTATTCAACCCTTCTAGCGATTCTCTTGATCCAACAATTGGTATCAGAGCAGGGGCGCTAAGATTTGGTGCAACTACCGATCTAGCAAGTTTTGCTTCTTTTCGTGTTTCTTTGTTTCGTTCAATTTAAGCTTTTCTTTATTATTTTTCCCGCACTACTAATTCAAGACAAAGTCTTGGCAATTCGTGTTTTGTCATGCTTTTTGTTGTGCAAGGTTTTAGTCAATGACCAATCTCGAGGGGTTTAGCATCGCCCGACTTCCGTTTTACAACGGAGATTACTTTCATTATTAGAAGGGTCAGATGAAGTGCTATATAAAAACTCAAGTCGAGATGTGGATAGTGTTAGTAATAAGCCCTAGAGCCAATTATGTATTGATTGACTAGGGACATTTTGTATCATATTCTATTAATAATAAAGAAAAAGTTTGGTTATTATATTTACTTCATGCTTGTGCAAGCTGAATAAATATAATAATATTCTAGAAAGTAAGTTCTTATCTGCAACATATCAATTGGTAGAATTGATTGTGAGAAGTTGTGGAGAACACTATTCTTAAATATTCCTAGTCAAGTATTAATATACAAAGGCAATATTAATGCATTGAGACTATTATGTATGTCATTTGATGATTTGATCTCACAGATCATGGATATGTGATATCACATTGACACATGAGTATATATTAAAGAATATATACTGAATTGACCCACCATGAGAAAGTTTCATGAATTGTTATACGAGTGTCATAAATTTTCTCATGTGACTATTTATATAAATAATTCTTAGACCTGAAATCACTACGGTTCCCTACATAAGGAGTTATGTATTTTGATATCATCAAACGTCACCCGTAATAGGGTGGACTATTAAGGTGATCACTAGATATGTAACATATTATGCGAAGAGATGTGAGTGATGTAGACGAGATCTATCCCTCCAATATGATGAGAGCGATATCTTTAGGCCTCTTGATAGAGTAAGACCACGAAATGCATGACTATGCTCAAATAAGTCAATATGAGATAATGAGTTCATTTGTTTGAGTGAGTCTACTTGGGGATCAATAAACACAAAGATTGATAAGAGGATGACATGTTTTATGCCTCATTGATCAATCTAGATATCAAGGATAGAAGGACAAGGTCATACAAGATAAAAGTCACAGAAAGGTTTTGTCGGATCTTGACATTTTCATAACTTGAGTAGCAATGTTAGTCTTTCTCTTAAAGACTCACTTACACCCAATGGGTTTGACGCCTTCAGGTGGATCAACCAAAGTCCATACTTTGTTGGTGTACATGGATTCCATCTCGGATCTCATGGCCTCTAGTCATTTCTCAGAATCTGGCTAATCATAGCTTCCTGATAGGAGGTTGGCTCATTCTCAACCAACATAACGTCATTATGGTCAGACAAGAGAAATGAGTATCTCTTAGGCTGACGACGTACCCTATCAGACTTGCGAAGAGGTAGGTCTACCTGAATAAGTTATTGTTCCACAACTCTTTGTGTAACAATCTCATCATCCACAACACTTTGTGGTTCCTGTTCAACCTCCATCAAGGCATCAGTGCTATGGTCCATATCTTGAATTTCTTTAAGATCGAACGTACTCTCACTAGTTTTTCTAGAAACAAAGTCCCTTTTTAGAAAATACCCCAGTCTTTGCCATAAACACTTTGTGCTGACTGAGAATGTAGAAGTAATATCCCTTCGTTTCCTTGGGATATCCAACAAAATAGCACTTATCGGATTTGGGTCTCAGTTTGTCTGAGACTTGACGTCGAACGTAAGCCTCACAACCCCTAATCCTCATAAAAGATATTTGGGGATTTTTTTCCTATCCATTATTGGAGCGTTGGTGGTCGGATAGAGGGGGGTGAATAGCCCTCAATCGTTGTACGGTGGAAGTCCCTCTTAATCGTCTACAATTATCATTAGCGCAAGCGGAAATATAAAGCTAAGACAATTAAGAACAACACAAAATAAAGAACAATGCTAACAAAAGATATAATGTGGTTCATGGCCTCGCCGCTAATCCACGGGCCGATTCGTCTCCGGTGAATCACTCCGAAACCAATCCAATATGGTCCCTCCCTTTAGCCAAAGCAAGGTGGAAGTAAACCTTCTTACAACACAACACTCCTTCTTGCAATAAGATTGAAGTAAGAACAAGAATAAGGAGTTTAAAACTTATAGAGCACTTAGATGATAGTTTGAAGCATGAACATTAGCCATCCAAAAGCCCACACCTTCTCTATAAATAGAGAAGGCTGTTTTCTTCCCGTTGACCACTAGAAGTCGACTGATGCCCCGATCAGTCGACTGATCCTGTAGCCGTTGCCCAATAACGGCTTCTTCCACGTTGGATTTCAACCAATGGCTCCCACATCAGTCGACTGATGGAGCTATCAGTCGAGTGACGAAGCGAGCACTCGACTGATCACCATTCTGTGCCCGAAACCCTCGTGACAAGTCGACTGATGTCATAATCAGTCGACTGATGGTCTCGGTAGTCGACTGTCAACCCATGGGAGTTGACTAATGGCACAGAAACTAGACTCGAACACCAGTCGAGTCACAGTCGACTTGGAGCAGTCATGGCAGTCGATTGATGCCGGGTAAACCTCAAACTTTACATCCGTTTGAGCGTCCGACGGTTGGGTAAACCTCAACCCTTGCGGTCGAGCCTCCGAAACTTAGCCATTCGACAAAGTTCACCTAATGAGCTACTTACATTTCACTCATTCTCTCATCTCACTTGAAGTCCCTCGCCGAAGCTTTCTTCGTTCGTGGCCACGTCCCTCGGCAGCACTAAGTGCATGGCTTCGCAATGCTCCTTTGCGTCTCTTGCCATCAAAGTCTGCTTCCTTGGATTCGCTTCAAGTCATCTCGTCCGGCGGTCCCTCGGATGCATCAAGTGCACGGCTTCGCAATGCTCCTTCGCCGACTCAAGCACGAGGTTGTAAGTTGGTGAAACTTGCCAAAGCTCCATGTGCAAATTACTAAGTCCTGCAAGACTCCAACGCACATATCAAATTCAATCAACCTAACTTAAACCCTTTGCCACACACACATCAAAACCATATCACATGGGTTGATTGCCCTAAGAATCTCCCCCTTTTTGATGTGTGACAATCCGTTTAAGTTAGGTAAAACAAATAACAATAAACATAAGCAAGGAAAGCATGTAAATAATATGAGCATCAAAACTCCCCCTTAAACATGCAACTCCCCCTTAAGACATGCTAAATTTTTCCTTTTAGCATGATTAACTTAAACCTTATCAATTCTCCCCCTTTGACACCATCAAAAACATTTTCAAAATGTTATACACGCATGACATCAACTCTAAGGAGGAAAAATACCCAAAAACCCATCAAAAACCTGATAAAATAGGTTACTGTGCTCATGCACAGTACACCAGTCGACTGACACACAAATTTCAGGTTTTTTGATTTTTTAAATCCAATTTCAGAAATGCATTAAAAATTCTAAGAAATTCAAAAAATCATGAAATTTGAAATATATATTTCTTGTGAGTTCCTTTATCAGTGAAAAATTATTTTTCATGAAAATTCATTTTATTTTTGAAATTTAGGCAAAAACTCAAAAGTTGCAAAATATCTAAAGTTTTGTATCAACTTTAAAACCTAGTTTTGCCTTGAAACTTTTTAAAACATGAACTCACTGTTTGCAAAGTATAAAATGGTTTTAAAATCATTTGAAATATCCAACCATGATCTTTGGGCAATATGTCTATGAATTAAACATATAATTTCCCCATGATTGGTCTATTATTGCTCTATTGATACACTTAATGACCCATCTAAATGCCATAAGCATTAGTGGACTATTAGTATCATCCTAACATCTCACCCATGCTAAGTTTTCAATCAAGGTTATCCTTATAGTGAGTGTGAGATGTTCCTAAAGGTATTTATATACTTAACCTTCAAATTCATGCAATTCTACACAAGGCTAAGTATCACACTAACATACCACATGATCATAAAGACATATATGCATTGATTTCACATTATGATCATGAAACAAGTCAAGTATCACCCAAAGCATGATTTAAGCTATTTATGGGTGCATTATCATCACCCAACACTATTTCAAAAATTAAGTCTCACACCATCCTAAGTCAACCAAATAATATGATAGTTAAGTCCACTATGGTTGACTATCCTAGGGTTTTTCTAACCCTTAAGGATGGATTTAGGAACCCAATACAAATTCTTTCCTATGGGGTTCACTAAATATTCTTTAGGGATCTATTTTCTAGCAATTATTTTGTTTTTGGCTTGACCCCTAGCAATCAAACATTTATAGGCCTTTTCATTTTTGTTTCCCTTATATCCTAGGCCTTTTCTATTGAAACTTGCCCTTTGACTCCCTATGATCATGTTCAATGTATTGGAGCCTATAGTGAATTTTTCTAGGGCCTTGGTTAAATGATCTACCTTTTCCCTTAAAGCCCTACTTTCCTCAATGCATGCATCATTAACATCAAAGGGCATATAGTTATCATGTGAGCATGCATTATCAAGACTAAAAGAAATATTATCATTAATATTTAAGCATGCTCGTTTTAATTTTTCTTCTAGGTCCTTAATTTGATCAAACATACTCTTATTTTTCTTTTTTGCCCTAAATAATTCCTTAGTAAGGCTAGAAATCATTGACATAATTTTCTTGGGAGGTAGATTCGTTACCTCACTTACCAAATCCTCTTTCGATGATGAGGATGAAGAAGAAGCTCCCCCTTCACTCAAGCTCTCTTCACTTGTACTTGATTTTTCACCTTCGGAGGAGGTAGAGTCTAGATCAGCAAATGCCATCAAGGCAAGGTTTGTGACAAACACATTTTCTTCCTCCGATGATAATGATGAAGGATCATTTCATGTCCTTGCTTTGAGTGCTTTGGCCTTCCCCTTTTCTTTGGCCTTCTTCTCTTCTTCCTTTCTCTTACTCCCCTTCTTCTTTTCTTCTTTCTTCCTCCTCTCTTCTTTGCTCTTGTTCAAGAGGGGACACTCATCTCTTATATGTCCCTCTTGTTGGCAATTATAGCAAATTATCTTCCTCTTGTGCCTTCTACTATCATAAGATTTGTTAAATTTTAAATTTCTTAAAGCACGCCTTACTTTCCTTACCATATAAGCATCTTCATTTCTATTCATGGAGGATGAGGAGGATGCTTCATCAGAGGAGGAGGGAGTCTTCATCTTCTTCTTCCCCTTGTTGGCTACTAGTGCCACTCCCCTTGATGGCTTGATGCTTGGTTCTTCAATTACTCCTTCAAGCCTTGTTTCATGTAGCTCCATGGTGGAGAAGAACTCCTCTAAGGTGCTAACTTCTAGGTTTTTGGAGATGTAGAAAGAGTACACCATTGAGCTCCACTTCGAGGACCGGGGAAAGACATCTATAGCCTTCATTACCATATCCCGGTTGGAGAGCTTCTCCCCTACACTTGATAGACCAATAAAAATTTCTTTAAACCTAGAATGTAAAGAATTTACCTTCTCTCCCTTTTCGAGTTTGATGTTGCTTAATTAGGAGCGAAGGAGATCTCTTCTTGCAAGCTTGGCCTCGGAGGTGCCTTCATGGAGTTCTACCAATCTCTCCCACATCTTCTTGGCACTTGAGCACTCCCCAATCCGGTTGATCTCTTGTTGGGGGAGTACGTTGTACAAGTGATGCTTGACTTTTGAGTTTGCCAAGTACTCCTCCCTTTGTTTCTTTGTCCACATTGACTTCTCTAGTGGCTCCCCCTCTTCATCCCTAGAAGCTTCAAAACTGTTTTCCATAGCAAGCATAATGTCAAATTCGGTCTCGAAGAATACCTCCATTCTCTTCTTCCACCAAGAGAATTCACCTTCAAACTTCGGTGGGTGAATGTTTGAGCCGTCCATCGTATTTGTTGTGCTTGTTGTGGCGGTTAGTCCGGTGACAAGCGACTTGACTCTGATACCACTTGTTGGAGCGTTGGTACATGGCTAGAGGGGGTGAATATCCCTCAATCGTTGTACGGTGGAAGTCGCTCTTAATCGTCTACAATTATCGTTAGTGCAAGCGAAAATATAAAGCTAAGAAAATTAAGAACAACACAAAATAAAGAACAATGCTAACAAAAGATATAACGTGGTTCACGGTCTCGCCGCTAATCCACAGTTCGATTCGTCTCCGGTGAATCACTCCAAAACCAATCCAATATGGTCTCTCCCTTTAGTCAAAGAAAGGTGGAGGTAAACCTTCTTACAACACAACACTCCTTCTTACAATAAGATTGGAGTAAGAACAAGAAGAAGGAGTTTAAAACTTGTGGAACACTTGGATGATAGTTTGGAGCATGAACATTAGCCATCCAAAAGCCCACACCTTCTCTATAAATAGAGAAGGTTGTTTTCTTCCCGTTGGCCACTAGCAGTCGACTGATGCCCCAATCAGTCGACTGATCCTATAGCTGTTGCCTAATAACGCCTTCTTCCACGTTGGATTTTATCCAACGGCTCCCACATCAGTCAACTGACCGTCCCATTAGTCGACTGATGGAGCTATCAGTCAAGTCCCAGAAGCGAGCACTCGATTGATCACCATTCTGTGCCTGAAACCCTTGCGACCACTCGACTGATGCCATAATCAGTCGACTGATGGTCTCGATAGTCGACTGCCAACCCGTGACAATCGATTGATGGCACAGAAACCAGACTCAAACACAAGTCGAGTCATAGTCGTCTTGAAGCAGTCGACTTCCATGTCATGACAGTCGACTGATGCCGGATAAACCTCAAACTTTACATCCGTTTGAGCGTTCGGCGGTCGGGTAAACCTCAACCCTTGCGGTCGAGCCTCCGACACTTAGCCATTCAGCCAAGTTAACCTAATGAGCTACTTACATTTCACTCATTCTCTCATCTCGCTTGAAGTCCCTCGCCGAAGCTCTCTTCGTTCGCGGCCACGTCCCTCGGCAGCACCAAGCGCACGGCTTCACAATGCTCCTTCGCGTCTCTTGCCCTTTAAGTCTGCTTCCTTGGCTTCGCTTCAAGTCATCTCGTCCGGTGGTCCCTCGGATGCATCAAGTGCACGGCTTCGCAATGCTCCTTCACCGACTCAAGCACGAGGTTGTGAGTTGGTGAAACTTGTCAAAGCTCCATGTGAGAATTACTAAGTCGTGCAAGACTCCAACGCACATATCAAATCCAATCAACCTAACTTAAACCCTTTGCCACACAAATCAAAACCATATCACATGGGTTGATTTCCCTAACATCCATATTATATATGGTGTCTTTATCACAACTTTGGATGGAACACGGTAAAGTGTGAAGGTTGTTGTGTCTAGAGCATATCCCCAAAAGGATATAGGAAGATCTGTGTGAATCATCATAGATCGTACCATATCTAATAGGGTACGATTCCTCCTTTCGGATACACCATTCCACTGTGGTGTTCTAGGAGGAGTGAGTTGGGATAGAATCCCACACTCAGCTAGATAGTCATGAAACTCATGGCTAAGGTATTCACCACCTCGATTTGATTGAAGTATATTAATACTCTTGCCAAGCTGGTTTTGTACTTCATTCTTGAATTCTTTGAACTTTTCAAAGGATTATGACTTATGTGTCATCAGATACACATAACCATATCTACTGAAGCCATCAGTAAATGTAATGAAGTACCTATAACCACCTCTAGCAGCGACATTGAAAGGGTCACACACATCACTATGTATAAGTCCTAACAAGTCTGTTGCTCTTTTGCCCAGGTCACGATTAACCAGGACTCGAGTTTGACTCGAGTGATGTTTTGATGTTCGACAAAAATATATGACAATGTAATTGTCATGGGAAAGTCCAAGTCTTGGGTACTTAGCATGGAAAGTCCAAGTGGGACACTTGGCATTTGGTAAAGTCCAAGCATGGTCTTGGCATTTGAGAAGTCCAACATGGGTTGGCAAGGGAAAGTCCAAGCTTGAGCCTTGGCATAAGAAGTCCAAGGGGTTTGATATTGGCTGCGTAAAGTCCAAGCGGGAGTCTTGGCAGCATAAGTCTAATGGTTGGCGGCGTAAAGTCCAAGAGGAGTCTTGGCGGCGTAAGTTCAATGTGCCTTGGCGGTGTAGACACCGTTAGCATGACATAGCCGATGGAAGCACCTAAAGGCTATCGCGATGGATGAACAAGTCATGGATGACTTGGAGGGATCCAAGAGGCGTGAGGTTGATGGAGGTGGCTAGAAGGCTTAGGTCTAGGCTAAGGGTGGTCTAGCAAGTATGGGGGCACCATACTTGGGCTAAAACCTCATGTTTGAGGTGTGCAATCATCGGTGCCATGTGGCTGACCGGACCGAAATCAACTAGGGTTTGGTCAGGAAGTAGCCTAGCGATCGCCAAAGGATGGCGATCGATGGCTCAGCGATCGGATCGATTGCATGATCAATCGGCGGTGCTCGAATTCCAGTGTAGTCTCACTCGGCCGGACCCGGTCAGTGAGGACACCATCAGTAGACTAATGGGTTTGATCAGTCGACTGATGGTAGATCCGTTGGACTTATCCAGCGTGGATCTAGCCGTTGTCTCACGACCACAGTGATATCAGTCGACTGATGGTCCCGAGCAGTCGACTGATCGACTTTTTCTAGAACAGGTTGAAGCTTTATAAGGAGCTCGTGATGGAGGAATTTGGCATGGTTCTTTGAAGTGATTTGGGGCGAGTTGCTGCTGCAATTCAGGGTCTCCAAGTGCTACTCGATCAACCTAGAGATCAAGCATTCAAGAGCATTTGTAAAGTGTTTTTCTTTACTAGTCTTGCTTTGTATTTCATTGTATTTGCTTGTAGCTTTTGATTATTATTGTAATCATCTTGTACGAGGTTTCTCCGCCACCGGATTGTTCCGAGAAGGAGTGTTTTATAGTGGTGTGTGATTGGCATCGCTAGGGTTCGTGCGAACCCTATCCGTGGAGTAGGAACCGTTCGGTTTCGAACCACGTTAAATATTCGTGTTATTGTGTTGTGATTGTGTTTCGTTATTATTATTATATATATATTCCGCTGTGCTAACGAAACTTGTAGACACAATCTCGATCAAATTCCATCAACAAACGAACACGCGCTATTCACCCCCCTCTAGCCATTACAAAGATCCCAACAAGTGGTATCAGAGCCTGGGGCTCTTCTACGGATTAACAACCCGGAGTCAAGACGCTAGAGGAACAAGATGGAATTCAAGGAGAGATTGGGTGACGACATCAACGTTCCGCCTTCCTTCGACCGTGAACATTTCGCGTATTGGAAAGGTAAAATGGAATATTTTCTAATGACGAATATAAAAAATTGGTTTGCCGTGATTATAGGTTTTGATGCTCCGAGAGGAGAGAACGACGAAATTCTCAAAATGAAGCGATGGATCGAGGAGCAACGTCAAAAATTCAAGATAACCGTTAAGGTAACAAAAATGTTGATTAATTTGATACCTAACGACATTTTGTCTAGATTATGAAGCTATAAGGATGACAAGGAGTTGTGGAACGAGTTGGTCAAGTTCCACGACAATCCCGAATCGGTCCAAGAAGACTTGGAAGAGGAGGAGACCGAAGAGGAAGCTTCATCATCCTCACAAGAAAGTGGGGACTCGGAGGTTGATAGGGAATCAACTTCTGAATCAGTGGAAGAGGAGGTGAAAGAATTGGAGGAGACCTCCACCTCTAGGATTGAAGGGGAGGAAGTTAGACCATCCACTTCGGAGCAAGAGTCCAGTCAAGAAGAAGCCTCTACTTCCGGTCAAGAGGAAGAGCAAGCTCGAGCTTCCGCCACGGCCCTAGGTAACTCAAACACATCAATTTCTAATAAAAATCATATCATGTGTTTTGAGTGTAGGGAATTTGGGCATTACAAGAGCAAATGCCCAAAGAAGGTTAGGAAAGCTCCACCGGCACCAAAAGTCAAGGATGCCGGTTCCCCAACATCTAAAGGCAAGGAGCACATTATATGCTTCAAGTGTAATTCAAAAGGACATTATAGGAATCAATGTCCTAGGGGGAGCAAAAAGACCAAAGAGGGAGCTACACATATAGGGGGAGCATCCAAGGCAAACCCTAAGGTATATTTCAATAATGCACCTTCCTTAGTTAATAGGCAAAAGCATGCTAGAAGATTTAATTCTCTTGCTATTGTACATGAAAAGCATGCTAGAAGTAATAGACATATTTGTTTAGGTGCTAAAAAGGTCCACTTAGGAAATAAGGAGAAATTTGAAACTAATGTCCCTAGAAAAACCTTACCTAAGGAATCTATTAGGAAAATACAAGAACACTTAAGTTTTAACCTTAAATGGACTAGGCATATGCCTAGAAAGGACAATGCCCATGGTTTAAATCAAAACTCAAAAATTGGGCAATTAGAATTGGAGAACCAAGCCTTGAGGTCAAGGCTTGAGAAACTAGAAAAGACCCTTAGGAATATACAAACTCAATTTAAAGGGTCTAATGATAAAAAGTCTAGGTCTAGATCTCAAAGTCAACACCTAGGATCTCAAAGTCAAAAGTCAACCAAGGGCAAGCAAGGTTTGGGTCACAAACCTAAGCCTAAGGTGGCTTACCATAGTGTTCTATTTGATTATGGAACACAAACTAGGTCTAGGAAGACTAAGGTCAATAGGAAAGTCATCCCTAGAGTTGACCAAGGGTTGTGCCTAGTGGCTAAGGTTTCTAGGAAACCTAAGGTGGCCACTAAGAAGGTTGCAAGGGGAGTTACCCCTAGAGTCAACCTAGGTAAGACCAAAATGACCAAGGCTAATAAGCCTAGGAGGGTCATTAGGAAGGTATCTAGGGAGGTTATCCCTAAGGAATACCTAATTAACCCTAGGAGCTCAAATAGGTTTTGGGTTCCTAAGAGTGTGATTGATTCACGCTAGATGGGGTTAGGATGTAACAACCTTGATTGGATGGGTAGTTAACTCAACCATGATAAAGGTGACACTTTAGGTTATTTTCAAGGTTAGGGTCACCTTGGAAATACATTTGAGTCTTAATTCTAAAAGATTTTAGGATGTGCCAATATTATTTGAGAAGTTTGATAAAATGATCAAATTGACACAATTTAGGTTTAGAGGTTGGTGTGCCATTTTGGGTTTTTTGCACACTTGGGAGAAAAGTAGAAATATGGCAAAATATGATGAAGTATATCAAATGGCAATTAATATTAAGATTTAGGTATTATTATACCTATATATTTTATATGTCATGCTTTGTTTGCCATATAACATGTCATGACATCATGCTTACGTTTATTCATTGTATATGTCATGTTCATGTTTTAGGATTAAGGTTTTAAATGTCATGTGTTTTTAGATTTTCTCATATGCCATGACATCATGATCATTGGCCATGCTTAATTATTGCTATCTTTATGCCATGATCATTTCATGCATTTAATTGAATAAAATTAAACTAAGGACAATGGCATGACTTGAAGTCCCATTTATAAGGGAATCAAGTAGGGTTGCCTAGGAAATGCATGAAACCCTAGATTAAATGAACCAAAACTCACATCTCACATCCAATTGATATGTATGTGTATTTATACACCCTAGATACATGTGAGATGCTAGGATATGAGTTAAGTTCAAGGTGCATAGTTTTTGCATCTAGTTGAACCCAAACTCATCTTAACTCAGCAGGTGGATCATTGGGAAAGCTTGTGTACAAGTCATGTACATTGAGCCCAAGGAATATGATCCAAAATAAGGTTTTGAAAACATTTTAAAATCATTTTGAAAAACCTTGGTGAAGTCTATCTTTTGATAGCAATCACCATTGATGAGATTGATACAAAGTAAGCATAAACTTTAAAGTTTTTAGTCACTTTTGGATTTTATATCAATTTTGCTATTTTATGGGTAAAATATTTTTCAAACATTTTTCACCCATTGTATTGGTCATAAGTATTATACGCATCAAATTTCGTGATTTTTCGATATACGTATAATTAGTTATGATTTTCCAAAACTCATTTCTGATAACTGAAAATCGAGATTTTTAGTAATTAGTCGACTGCCATTGGTGGCAGTGGCAGTCGACTGATGGAGGTGTCAATCGACTGATGTCTGAATCACTTGACTGGTAGCCTGATTTCGGGGTAACCAAGGTTGCTTAACCCGATTTCAACTATGGTTAAGGTCTCTAATCACTCCTAACCCTAGGATATGCTTTGGGAAGCATTAAAAAGGGTGAAAATCCATTGGATATGGATTAAGAGAGGTGTTTAGGGTTTG